>JAHWFO010005224.1:508225-587356 GCA_023313115.1 Rhysida immarginata | reverse complement strand
TTTTTGTATAATTTTGTAGAGTGGTTTGACTCTCCTCCAATCCTGTTAATTAACCCGCTTTTGTAAACCAAATCAAGGTGCTCTGCTCCCTGATTGGTACCTCCTTGTTATAAATACCGACTCTGAACAAGTCAACCTGAATCATACTGAAGAAGGTCACTTAATGACCGAAATGTATACATTTATGGTGTATTAAATTTATGTTTGTGGACAAGTGGAGTTTCCTTTCTTCATCTCTTATGTACCTTTCTTCATCTCGTATGCACTCGATGGTGTTTACATATTATTACAATGGGCGCCGCTTAATGTAGTCGGTTAATGTTATCAATTGGCAGAACGGAACGGTTATACACAAAGATACTGAAAATCCGACGTGAATTGTAATCAAAATTTCGGATATTGCCAAAATTAGATGTTTACGTAGAAATTCTTGAAACAAATTAAAAAGGAGTTACCTTTGAAGGAAGACTTTGAATGGCATTAAGAATATAAAACGAAAACTGATCATCCATTAAGGAAAACTAGCAGGCAATCAACAATACACGAGGTTTTTTTTTTGTTTAATTGTTCATTTATTCTTGTTTAATACTGTATTGATCGTGATTATTACTATAGCATGCATGGATGTAGAATATAATAGAAGCATGTATAAAACTAATTTACATAATTATTATCAATATTTTTTTATTTAAGAATTTTTTAAAGTCTTTATAAATTTTATAAAAGTATTAGCATCTTATTAAAATGTCTCATAAAAGTCTACATAATATTTTTTTATTTTGGATAATTCCCTGTCTAAATATTTTTTTGATTTTGATGTCTTCCATTTGAATAATCCATTCGATGTTTTTCTACCGTTGTAGTTTATTATCCAAAATAAAAAAAATGTTATAGACTTTATTTCAATGTTTCTATTTAGTTAATGAGTTTATTTATTAACGTGAGAGACGAAGGCCTTAAAATACAATACAGTTAGTTTGAAGAAATTGCCTGGTTTCGCCATTTATTCCCGGCTTTTTCAAAAGTCATAAGAAGAAATTACAACGCTATTATTATACAGGATCCTGAACATAACAATTGCTGTGACTGGATGGAAAATTAAAATTATATAAAAAACTATTGGCCGAGTAATGTTTTTACAATAGATCAGGAATGAAAGTTAATATTGATTAGATGTCGAAAAACAGCTGCATATTGAGGATATCTAATTGAATGAATCTGATTGGGCCTTGCATATTTCAATACTTTCTAGTATGGATTGTTGGAGTTGGAGTATTGTAATATATTCATGGAATCGTCTATTGTTCCGAGGGGTGGTTCTTTTCCAGAAGGTGAATTGCATAATTTGATTTTTTTTTGTTCTTTTTTGCATATAATACCATATGTTCCTTTGAAAATCGTCTTGACGTCATGTCGATATAAAAGCGGTCACAAACTTTATGTAAATTTATATATTCACCGACAGATATCCTCAACAAGCAGTTGCTATTCAACATCTATTCAATATTAACTTCTATTCGTGATCTATTGTAAAAACATTACTCAACCAATAGTTTTTATAAAATTGTAAAATTCCATCCAATAGCGTTTTAAGTTCCTCTTATTACTAGGTAACCACAGAAGTTCTTGCCGTTTTTAATTCTGGAAAACAAAATGATGTACACAAAAAGTAGCGTAACGCTAGTCCCCAAAGTCATCCCCATTGGCATCTAGCATCTACTGCCAACGTGTCTCCAGTTGATCAATCCAACTGGCTGTAAAACTTGCCGGTCTTGGACTCAAAGAAGTCTGTGAGTGCCTTTCGCAGGTCTGTAACACTGGTGTAGGATTTTCCACGAAGATGGTTGTCCAGAGAATGGAAAAGGTGATACACCGTTGGAGCAAAATCTGGTGAGTAAGGTGGATGACACAAAGTTTCCCAGCCAAGCCGCTCTATGGTTTCCCTGGCCACCCACGCCACATGTGGCCAGGCATTGTCATGAAGGAAGAGTACCCCTTTGCGATTCACCAATGCTGGCTCCTTCTGCTGCAATGCCTGTTACACACGTTCCAGATGCTGGGAGTACAGGTCCCAGTGATAGTTTGAGAGTGTCATAAGGACCCACTTTTCGTCACTGGTAAGTATTCGATTAAATATGGGTGCGTTACGATGTCGAGAAAGCAACGACATGCAGGCTGTCACTCGTTGATTCTTATTGGATTCTGACAATGTGTGGGTAGCCATTTGCTCAATTTGTACGTCTTTTCTAGGCTGTACAGGAGATGTCTAACTGTTTCATCAGAAACCTGATGCTGTCTGGCAAGTTCACCACATGTTAAACTACTGCCCTCCTCTATGACCGTTTTCAGAGCCTGGTCGTCTAAGGCTTGTGGTCGACCAATGCGGGGTTCATCAGAAATGGCAAATTCTCCCGACTTGAATTTCTGGAACAAATGCCTTGCGGTGCGTTCATTCACAGCATCATCCCCAAAAGCAAGACACATTCTTGCGACTTGATGCTGCTGCTGACAAGCCCACCTTGAAGTCATAAAGCAAACAACAACTAACAATCTCCTTCGATACCTCCATTTGGCTTCACTTCTGCACGAGATGTGATTGATGTGAATACCCAACAGCTATATATTTATACAGGCTAACTTTCCAGCTCCACCCGACAGATTTTGGACCACACTGTAAACTCATTTGCATATCTTCTATCACTTCCTTTTATGGTAACATAAAAACGGCAAGAACTTTTGTGGTTACCTAGTGCTTTGAAAAAGCCGGGAATAAATGGCGAAAGTAGTCAATTTCTTCGAACTAACTGTAATGTATTGTAAGGCCTTTCATCTCTCACGTTAGAAGAACAATACAACGATACAACGATCTGTTGATTATTTATTTATTATGCTTTGATAATTTTTCGTGCTCCTGACGAGCAGATCTCCTTATCCTCTCTTAAATCTTGTAACAAAACATTGATTTGGACTATTTATGGAAAATAATTAGAAGAAATATCACTAAAATATATTTATTTTTTTCATAAGAAACTTGGGCATTCATCACTTTGTGTGGTCTAGCAGTCGCTTGAGTGTCTCCTGGGAACTTCGATGACCACTTGGTCACTCACCACTTGCTCAGTTTCTCAATAGTCTGCTTACTCTCCATTATCTCCAGTTACTGCTCATTTTTAAAGATTTTCAAGAAAATGTTATGTTCTAAGAACTATCAATTTAAAAAAAGCCCGAACAAAAGCAATTCTATGCATTGTTACAAATTCAATTTTATTTTATAATTCGCATAGATGGGATAGATTCTTCATTACATGCCTTAATTAACCTTATATATTGCACAAATTTTGCCATGCATTGTTGGTCATGAACTGCCTCTTGATAGTATGGGTTGCCATCATTTATGAATATCGATTATTATCTGATGTAGACAGTAACCTTTCTCTTGTTTTGAAGATCATCAAAATTTTTCATCAAGATCGGAATATAACTATAGATTTATGTAAGAAACAAAGAAACAAGCAAATCCATAAACATTCTTTTTTATATATTACTAGGCTCCTTTTCGTTGAAATGTTGCAATTTCTGTGTGAATATTCAGAAGAAAAAAGCTTAGAATTTTTTTAGGTAAAATTCATGCTTCAGAAGCGTAAAGTCTTTTTATTATGCTCCCAATGGATGGCCTCCCCAACTTCGGCCCTGAAGCAGTTCTTCTCGACTTCGCTCATTGGCATGTTGTGAGTGAGCGAAATCGGGTAATATTGTAATACTGCTGAAGGGCCGTTGTTGCAGAGGCCATTCATTGGGAGCATTAAAGGAGTTTTTCGAAACTTCAGTATCAACTTTATCTATATTAATTCTAAGCTTTTTTACGTGTGCATTTCGTCTGGTTATTCACATTTAGAATTTGAAGAATTTCAACTAAAAAGTGCTCGAGCAACGCCGGGTTTTCCCCTGGACTCCAGAAAAAAGGCGTTCTTGATTTGAAAGAAGCGCCATCTATTGGCCAAAAAAGGAAATTTTTTCCTCTTCTTAAGATGAGTTTTAAAGGCTATGGGTAGAGTGGCTGGAAGGAATTCAGCACTATACTATGGGCGAATTTTTCGTTCCCGATACGAATTGACCAATAACATTGTAAAAAGTTTCCAGAAACCCGTAAACGGAAATTGCCATTTACCTCAGTGGCCTTCCTCTTCTGTTGAAAAGCAAGCATTAATCAAAAAGACGTTACTGAAATGAAAAACCGTTTCCAAAAGATGATCGACACGAAATTGAAAATGAAACCATGTCCGAAGAATTGCGAATTAAAAAAAAAAAAGCAAAGTTCACGAAAAGAAAAACCTTTCACTCCTTGGTCGGGATGTGAAAGAACTGAAAACCAGTTTTCCGCATGTTTAGACATGTGTTTTGCAACTCCTTCACTCACTATCGGCCATGTCGGCTCTGGACGGCAAAGCTTCCCAATTGGCTTCAAGGATGGCGCTGCCAACTGAATATAGATTTTTATCGAATAATGTCGAAATTTTTTTTGAGAAATATCAGGTAGACAGTGACCTTGCTCTTGCTTTGAAGATCAAGTGTGCAAAGTTTCAAAGCAATCAGATGAATGGTATAGTAGCGCATATGGGACAAACAAACAAAGAAACAAACAAACAAACATTCATTTTTTATATATAAAGACTAGCAGAGGCACCCGGCATTGCCCGGGATAATTACAGTTTTCTGTAAGCAGAACCACCTCCTGTTGCTCGGATGTTTCTGACACCCGGATAACTATTTATCTTCTCTGACCAATACTCATTCATTTCTTCAGTAGCATTTCGATAGATATGAATTAACATGTATCATTAACATTGTTATGTATTGCATAGATATGGTTGTTGATTTGAAGAGTTGATTTATGCTTTTTTATCAGTTAATGTCAACTGGCGCCCGAGTGAAGAGACTGCTTCCTCTGTCACCTTTCCACTCTTTCTCAATAGTCTGTTAGTTCTTCATTACCTCCAGTTACTGCTCATTTTTAAAGATTTTCAAGAAATGGTTAAGTTCTAATAACTACCAGTTCTAAGAAAAGTCCGAATAACAGGAATATCGATTTATTATCGATAATTATTATTTTTTCAAAATCTGAGGTAGGCAGTGAAGATCAAGTGGCAAAATTTCATCAAAATCGAAATAGATTTGTATAAAAAACAAACACACAGACAAGCAAACAAACACTCTTCTTTATACAGGGTGTTTCATAATTGGTGTCCCGTCTTTAGGTCCAAATAACGACTCAAAGGGAACAGATTGGGGGAAAATGAATATTGATTATTTGGTTTTAATGTCCCCTAATTCAGAATGAAAACATTTCGCGTCCCTGGGGGTGAAGGGGTAAATTTTGAAAATTTTAATTTTGTAGGGGTAGGGGGTTAGACCCCATGTCTTATTTAGAAAGTTTTAGAGCATCATGTAAAATGTGGGTTTAGCAAAAAAACCCGGTGAAAAAATCTCATGCCCTGCCCCCTTTTTCGAGTGCGTAAAGTGAAAAGGTATGGCTAGCCGATGTGGACAAAAACCATACTTATTAGAATACATTTGGAAAATTAATGAGAATGAATGAGTCGTTACCCAGAAAAGCTAATTAACTCGACCGGGCTTTTCCCCTCAAGAAAAAAAATTATGGAATTTGAATGAGTTTTCTAATGAGTTTTTCTGTTTTTGTTTACATTAACTAGCCATACCTTTTACTTTACCCACTCGATAAAGGGCAGGGGATGAGATTTTTTCACCGGGTTTTTTGCTAAAGCCACATTTTACATGATGCTCTACAACTTTCTAAATAACCCACGGGGTTCAACCCCTACCCCTACAAAATTAAAATTTTCAAAATTTACCCCTTCACCCCCAGGGACGCGAAATGTTTTTATTCTGAATTAGGGGACATTAAAACCAAATAATCAATATTTATTTTTCCCCAATCTGTTCCCCTTGAGTCGTTATTTGGACCTAAAGACGGGACACCAATTATGAAACACCCTGTATATGTGATAGATCATGAAATCGTAATTTTGCTTACACCGATAGCGCTGATAACAGGTTTCCACTGCTGTCAGCGCTACCACTCGCCAGGAACGTGTATTGTGTCACTTTGCTACACGGCCTACGAGAAAGTAAATCTTTACTATCTCGTAGGCCGTGCTTTGCTATCACTCGTCAGGAACTCGCCAGTACTTCCATATGATTTGCATGGAGATTCTGAATTATGTAGTAGAAGGAATTTTGACTTATCTACGATTTCACTTTATGATTAGTTACCAAAGCTGACTTTGGCTCCATTCACTTTTTACATATTAAGACAACTTTATGTCAAAAAACTTCATTTTGCTCTTACGGAAAAATTGTTTTTATTATCCCCTCGGGATGCAAATTATAAATAAATAAATTATAAAATAAAGTAAATAAAACTGTCAGGTGGTCATAATAAATTGGCTAATATTGAATAATATTGTTTTTCGATTCAATATATCGTTGTTTTTTTGTTTGTTTGTTTGTTTGTTTTTTTTTATTTACAATTTCATTTTTCAGTAAAATTCGGCAATAAAGTTTCTCACGTTATATAAAATAAATATGTGAACAATCAAAAACATATTGAAAAGTTTTATTAAAAATAAAATTCCATAAAAAATGTTTTTTAAGAACACATTGTAACTTAGAAAGTTCATATTTATTATAAAGCTTATAATGATTGTAAGAACAAGGGAAAGCGCACAATTATAATAAAGTAATAGAATATACCTTAAATTATATACCATTATTTGTAATGTTAGTTTGTAATACTTGCAGTGTAATATTTTAATATTAGTTTTGAATTAATGCTATTTATTTCTATTTACAGGAGCAGAGATTGCGACTATGACTACCGTTAATTATTCGTTCGTGTTTGACTTCGAAAAGAACTTCGTAGTGCATAATAAACACAAATGGATGGTGGACAACTGGCTAACGGCTTTTTTGGGCGTTTCAAGTATCTATTTAATTCTCATATACGTTGGACAAGAATATATGAAAAATCGTCCACCTTTCTCGCTACGTCCACTTCTGACCTTCTGGAATTTCTTCCTGGCCATCTTCAGCACTTGCGGTGCACTCAGAACGATACCAGAGTTTCTTCATATTTTTAAAAAACACGGCATCAGAGGAACGCTTTGCAGAGACGACTACATATTTGTACCACCTGTTCTTAGTTGTTGGAATTGGCTATTCATCATATCCAAAGTTGTTGAATTAGGTGACACGGCTTTCATCGTCCTGCGAAAGCAAAAACTCGTGTTCCTTCACTGGTACCACCACGTTACAGCCATTCTGGGATTTTGGTACAGTTTCGTTACAAGTCACAGTGTTGGTCGATGGCCCGTTGTCATGAACTACGTAATCCATGCATTTATGTATACGTATTACTTTATGCGAGCGATGCGCTTCAAGGTCCCACGTCTCATTGCAATGAGCATCACATCCATGCAAATTTTTCAAATGATTGTAGGTGGATTCGTTGCTATTTGGGGCTACGTAATACATGTGATTGAAGGATCTTGCAGTGTGACATTCTCCAATACAAGTCTGTGCTTTTTTATTTATTTCACAGATTTTCTTCTTTTTGTACACTTTTTTAAGAACTCGTATCTTAAACCTAGCAAACTAGCTAAACAACTATGAAACTCTTAGTTAACCTCTATTAGACTTAAGTATCATAGCATTCATTTGGAAATGCTACTTCGTAGAGAGATTTTGTTCTGTAGTATGGAAAGAAAGATATTAAAAAGGTAACAGTTAATTTTTGCCACTATATCGAAAAGTGCAGGTTTTCTATGCATGGATTAAACTATTTTTCAAATTCATATTTTCACATGAACTGACTTTCTTGGAAACCAGAAGATGCGGATTTCAATTTCATATGGATCTCGCGTATCATTTATATTGAATCCATAAAGGCCATTTTAAAAAGATAGTGCAAAAACATTTTTTACCTTTCAATAAATTTTTGATTCACAGATATTATTTATTTATATATGACGATTCTCACTTGTATGCTGAAAATGTTTATCAATATATAATGATATATATAATAAAACCCGTTCTTCCTGGAGAATATCTTTATTTATTATTTATTTTATTAGACTATCTGAATAGTTGTTTATGATGATTTTAAAAGGAGCAATGTTTTGTTAGTGATGTGAAATATTAAACATTTTTTATATTATGCTGCCACAAGAATATAGAAGTATAGAATCTTCGCAAGCCGAGTAGTTTACTATTGTAATAGTTTAATTTAAAATTTGTTATTAAATCCATTTTTCCCAATCTATACTTCATATTTATATTGCCATTATCTTACAAAGCCCAGAGGCCTTCAGTTATAGGATTATAATTAAACTACCTGTATTCTATAATAATTAAATATGACAATAAATAGATTATGATGAATAGTACTGCCAAACTAAGTCTATTTTTATTTTTCTGGATTTATTGATACATTTTGGAAATATCAGAAATTTGGGATATCTGACCTCACACCTTGTGATTTCTTTTTATGGGTGTGTGTAAAGGACAAGGTCTTCACCCTACCCCTTCCCCGTAACCTAGACGAGCTGAAAGAACACATTACGGTAGCGATACGTGGGATTGATGGAGATATGTTAATGCGGGTTTGGGACGAATTCGACTACAGGGGGGCATATTGAACATCTTTAACTGTGTCACAATAAACTTCAAGAATTTTTCTTTAAGAATCCGTATGTGGTTTGTCTATATTCTGAATAGCTTTGATGTAATAAATTTTTAAAAGTGTGAAGTTCTTTTGTAATCACCCTGTATTTTACTTAGAATCTATTACAATCGCTATAGAAGTTTTTATTCGGTCGTGCTGTCTTAAGCTAAGCACGCATCTTTTTTTTTAATTAATTTTTACTTAGAGGGATCCTTAAGCTATGCATTAACATAGTTTTCATGGAACTGGGCTAAACCTTTTTAAATAAATTATTTTTTTTTCTAAAACTGAAGAAACGCCAGAAGCATTCATTTCATCGACCCAAACACAATAAAAATGATATGGAGTCATCCTCTCATTGAGATGAACCTTTTTTTTAAAAAATTATCTTGTTGCCTCTGAAAAACCATACATAGAGAGTCATTTAATCCACGCATGACGTATGTTGTATGTCTTGGCGTATTTTTTATGAGATTTGGTTAAGCTTTATAAGAGCCATATTAAGTTTGTCTTTTTTCTTCTAAAACTAAAGATATGGCTGTAGCATTTATACTAGGCAACAAAAGTCAATAAACACAGGTAGAGAAATGGAGACGAATATTTTTTGTAAATAAATTGTTTCGCTTTAATGAACCATTTTGAACTTATTAAAGTTTTAAAAACCCCTCCCTTCTGAAAGAGAAAAAAAATTATTTTTTTCCTTTTCATTTCGCCATTCAATTTATTTATTTTACTTATTGTTCTTATGTTGTAGTAAATGACGCTTTTCACTGTTCATTCTCAGGCCTGTGACAATGGTTTTTAGCGTCAGCCAAATAAAAAATTTATACAATATTGCTTATTCCAGATCCGTGTTTCGTTGTTTCTCAGTTGCACTAATGGAGATCATATGGATGTAATAATTTTAATGAACGCATATGCATTCTCTTCGACTATTGCATAGATAGATAATACGTCTCTATACAAATGAGACCAACAGAATCTTTGTTGTTGCAAACAAAGAAGCAAGCTGCATTCAATAAGTTAAAGGATCTATCCACAGATAATCGAAGGGGTCAATTTTGGCAACCGTCTGTCTACATAATAGCATTTTATTTCAGTGAAAAAGCGGATATATCAGAAATTAGCCAGAAGGAAAAAGTTATTAGGAAGAGCGTGGTGAATAGAGTGAGGATAAATCAAATTGCCTGTTGCATAGTTTTATCTAATTGTTTTATTAATAATAATTTCTCCTCGTTGGAGATCTATCTGATATTGTTACGGTATCATCAATCGAGAGAGAAAGGAACTCCAAGTTGGAAAAATTAAATACGATTGCTGAAGATAGGAAACGCCGTAGACAAATGAGGAAGCCAGGTCTCCTAGACATAAAAGAGGCCCCCTTACCTGCATCTAGGCGAGTGGCATTCCAAGAAGAGAGGAAGAGGGAACTCCACTACACACGGAAGGAAAAGGAAGCCAGTAACTGATTTACGAAGCGAGAAATGTAAGCATTGACTTTATGTCCCTTGGCTAACCTGAAGCAAGTGGATTTAAAGTATTTGGATTTTGTTAAAGAGAATTATATTGTATACTGTGAATCTATCAATGCTAATGTTCCCCATAGCGATAAGGATTTAAGAATGAAAACGGATCCAACCCGAGCGTGAAGGAAAATTTGGACGGAGCGATTCGGCTAAACTAACTATGCCAATGAATCGTGCACTATGCTTCGGTTTGGTTTAGTTTGGTTTGGTTTGTTTGATATTAACGTCCTTTTCAACTGCCATGGTCATTTCAGGACGGCGTTATAGGGGCCGCAAATTTTGCCTCGCAAGGGTTCTTTAACGTGCAGCCGGCAAACGACTACACGGGACCAACAGCTTTACTTCCCTTCCGAAGGAAGTGCGTGATCTCAGGATTTTCCCCCTGAAAAAATCCTCGTCGTCCTCGGCTGGGGTTGAACCCGCGTACTCAGGCATCAGAAGCGATCACGCAACCACTGAGTCACCGAGGCCGATCTAATTTGATATACCTAATTCCTTTCAATATTTGTTTATGTTATAGTGAGAAATTTTACATTACATCGAAGCCCCAACCAGGGCTACACAAATTGAAGATTTTGTGAGAACAACCTCAGAGATAGAACAGAATAGCGTCGATATCTTGAGTTTCATCCGGCCACGTTTTAACCTTCAAAATTCGACGGACTAATCTACATCAATTGAGCGCAATGTGAATGATGCATTATAACCACAATGGCCATATAATATAATTAACAGAGAGATAGCCGGCGTTGACCGGGATAAGTAGACCTGTAGGTAAAATAACATGTATTATAACCGTTTTAAGGTTTTGGTACATTTTGGAATGATGTAGAAAATTTTAGAATGATTTGGAATAACATAAGGTGACTTTGACTACAGACGTTGAGTCAAAAGTAGTGGCCGATCATCGCGCAAACTTTTAAATGGGCACCAGACAGGAATCACTCATTGCTAAACTTCAAAGTAGAGTCCATCATGCTCGATGTTTTTCATCCAACAATCAGCCAGTTGGCAGATGCCCTCGCGAAACCACTCCTCCGATTTCTGGGCGAAAAAGTCATGCACGGCGTCTTCAACCTCAATGACATTGGCTGGATGTAGCAGAACCTCGATTTTTTCCAGCAGCTGATGACACACCTTCACGTTGAACGTTGTTATGCTTGCGCGGACGTCAGCTCGTGGGGCACAATTCGGCAGCTCTTGTTGACCTTTCCCATGGCGTGCAGCTGTCGAACAACACTCGGATTATGATGTCCCGATGTCCACGGGTGGTGCTGCCTGGGTTGGCTTCTACTTGTTGCCGTAGGGCTGCGTCATCGACTTCTTTGGGTCTTCCGCTCCTTGGCGCATCTTCCAGGCCCATGTCTCCAGACGAAAAGCGGGAGAACCACCGTCGTGCTGTCCGTTCATTGGTTACATCCTGACCTTCCACCCTGCAAATTTCGGCGGCTGCTGCTCGCGCACTGGTCCCCTTTTTCCAATAGTGACGAAGCTGCCCGCGTATCACCAATTTTTATGCCATATTTTTACACTGGCTGACGCAGGTGGCGCAATGTCTATGGCATTCAAATTCATACTGACGTTTCTTCCCATTCTTTCCTCTTAATAAACTGCGATATACCCTTGTGGTAAATGGTTTTCACCCAGAATTCATCAAACTCTAGCCGCCCCCCCCCCCCTCCTCCCGAGTCGGCCACTACTTTTGACTCAACCTGTATATTTCATAAAACTAAAAGGTGAAGCCTGACGTGCAACAAAAACGCTATCAGGGAACTCTGGGTTCTTTTGTCAGTACACTGCTTCTAAACATCCAAACTACTTTCTTATAAAGTCTAAACTATTTGGAACAGATAAAAACGCGAACATTTATAATGGAATAAAAAAAAAATAAGCAAAACACAATGTCACTGAGCAATGAAGTGTATACGCTTATTGCCTCTATAATTCGATCAGAGAGCGACGCCACCATGCGATGTAAATTGGAAAGATTGCTTGATAAACAACCGAGGATTTCTCGAGAGTATTTGCTCGAGTTTACTTTACCACGCCAATTTTTTTCGACAATAAAAATAATGGGAATTCATAATAGGAATGATTTAACTATGCAATAAATTGATTAAAAAAACTCATTGAAATGATTTTTAATACTGAAAACATGATTTACTGTAGGCACTTTAAAACTTTGTGAATACAATGTTTTTGTTGTTGCAATTTGGGAAATACGCACGCATGCTAAACCTTAATGTAATGAGTAAAATGAAATTAGATTATTAATGAAGATATTCGTGTCAATGCTGCTGTGGGTTCATATGATGAGGAAACATCACCATCTGAACAAAATACAGATATTGCAAACATATTTTTGAACTGCAAACAATATACTAAACAAAAGAGTAGTCGTTTCCCAACTCAAGTTTTTTTTTCTGAAATCGAATTAAAAAATCAGGTTTCGAGAAGACGTTTAATTTTGTGTAAAAAATATATATATTTTGTGCAGCTTAAAGCAGAACTAAATAAATTTAATACACTGAGAGAGGGTCCTCTTAAACTGTGCCTTGAATATTTTTTATGACAATTAGTTAACCCTTTTTAGATATTTTAATTTTATTCTAAAAATGAATAAATGAATAAATTGTAGCATTCATATCAGCGAACCGAACTCAATAAACTTGACATGAACGAAGCCACACATTAAGACGAATATTCTTTGCAAATGAACTATTTGGTTTTGATAAGCCATTTTTGAAGTTATTAATCCACCTACCCCCCCCCCCCCCCCAAATACCCCTCATTAAAAATTAATGCATACTTTTGAGGGTTCCTTAAGGCGCAATTCCACTGAGGCAACTTTTAGGCAACATGTAGCATGCGTCAATGCCGAATGCTATACTCCGTCTTTCAACTGAAGGAACACGAAGTGACAAGTAGAAAAAGTTGTGGCACATACTCGCACATGTAGAAACAGGTAACGTTAGAAAACATGTAGCATGCGTCATGTAGTTCAGTGTTGCCTCAGTGGAATTGCGCCTTTAAACTATGCAATGGCGTATTTTTTCATGAAAACTGGTTAAGACTTATTAGAGGTATTAATGTTTTTTTCTAAAAGTGAAGGAATTGCTGAAGTATTCATACCAGCGAACCAAAGTGATAAATTCGACATGTACAGAAAATTTTTGTTAATAAATTGTTTGCCATAACCACTTCTCCTCCGCGAAAAAAAAATTTATTTTTTTTCGTTTTATGTTAAAGTGGGGACCTATGCGAATGTACAATTTCACGATTTCAATTTATTTCATAAATGACTTCATTACCCTAAATTTGGGAAACGCATCTTTCTATGATAGTGTTTGTTTTAATTATAATGGCTAGAAGAGAATTTTAGATTATAATGAATCTTCTAACATCAAAACATGACCTGCATCATAAAACTTTTACCCCTTTGAAGATTTTTTACTTTTAAAATAGCTTAGCTGCAGCTTCAAATTAAGTTATTACCGAAAATAATTTCAGTTTCAGCTGCCTGAATCGAAGGTGTGTACATAGCCACCATTTGGTAAAAACCATGGTCTATAGATTTACGAGGGGCATTCAATATTTTATAAAATCAAGAAACTACAAAAAAACAACACTGACCTATATAAATAACTGGATGGCACATCCCTCATTAAGAAGGTTAAAAAGGGTGACGTCACTGGACGCCATATTGCTAGGGGCATTTTTGTGACATTTTTATTCGAGATTATTCCAATATAATTAATTTGATGGGAAAATTTAAATTAAAACTTTTTACTAATATAACTAAATATTATCTTTTTGGTTTGGCAGAGTATAAAGTAAATAATATTTACGAAACACACACTGCTTAATCAAATCTTCCACACATTAAAAATTTGATTTAAAATATTTAAAAGCTTATTTTTAATTAATTAACATTTTACTTTGACCAATTGTTAAGTTTACTTTGTTTACTTTTACAATGCTCTGTTTCTGGCATTAAAATTCAGAATTAATCAAACAAACGTTGCACACACGATGAGATTTCTTGCCCCTACTAAGATGGCGGATGGTGGCGTCAAGTTATTTCTCGAAGAACTCTCCTAGCTTCTCTACACATTTTATCAGCGTTCTGGGAGCGTCTAGATACTAATTCTAGAGAAATCTTCAGGACTGCCTTTTTCACTTCCTCTGCCCTCCCAAGAACTCTTTCAATGGTCCAAAAAGATGATAGTCGCAAGGGGAGAGATCCGGGCTATATGGAGTATATGGTAAGATGTACCGTTAGTGTGTCCATAGTCAGTTTGGCTGTGTGTGGTCTGGCATTGTCTTGCAGAAAACAAACACCACTGGTAAGGAGTCCTGGTCGTTTTTTCCTTTGTTGTTCCACTTTGGTAGGCACATTTTGTTTAAACCTACAATCGGTTGTCATAGCAACCGGAGGACTGGTGCTGCATTTGCATGACAGATGGTAGTTGCCATCCCATCAATGAACGTTTAGATTTTTACAACAATGAAATTTACAAAAAAATAAAGTCTTGGTCAAATTTGAACGCCCCTCGTAAATGGCCATCGAGCTTCTGCCATTTTCCATTGTTTAGAGAACCTAGGGAATTGTAAGGTTAGCCTTTGTCTTGGCTCTTTAATTGGAAAGGTATCAACCTTGAGCCATCAATTGTGCCTCTAATGTGAGTCTCAAGATTTGCAGTCGTGCGCCACTGCCTAAAGGCAGAATTTTGAATGTCGGTGGCCGAATGAGTGGTTAAGGTTTAATAAGAAACCCACATTAAGATTCTCCGCTTAACAGGCACGGCCCAGGAAAGGATCAAATAAAGAAAGATAGACTAAAGATCTTTGTGTAACGAAATGATAAATAAATTTATTAAAGTAAATGATATGTAAATAACATTCGACCTCTCTACAAGGGTCGGAAAAATGAATATTAATGGAAACAATTGACCTAATCATTGTATAAGAATCTCAATAAAATTGGCATCAAGTAAAATGCAGAAAATAATTATTATAAGAGTAACTCATGAAATGTACGCCTCAAAGATAAAACAATCTTTAAACTTACGCATGGAAAACTTACAAATGAAAAAACAGTTAAATAAACAATTGACTCAAGTAGAATATAATAACGGCAATAAAACCCATAAAATGTACTGGCAAAGAAAAACCTAAGCAACCTAAGTCCCAGTCATCGACACTTACGCCCACGACACTCTACACGAAAAGGGCAAGAATCAGAAACCACTGGAATGTCTTGACGGTGCAACAACCAAGATCCTTCTCCCAGATCGAGAAAATCCAAGTTTCCTCGTCCAAACAGGAATCGAACATCCGACCAATGGGCGATCTGGTGACGTCACGCGGGTCATAAAAGATGCTTCAAACCTGGGTCAACCGGATCAAACCGCCTGGATATCTGGACTTAGTTTCAGGTGCCTAGTAACGCACGGCCACCTGTTAGGATTTAGAAGGCTCCAGAGAAATGCCCAAAAGGCAATAAGGCTGTCAACAAAGGTCCGAACCAGTCGTGGGCGGTGGGGAGATTTTCTATTCTTAGCATAACCAACCACCCAACCCATCGGCTGGACTCTAATAAAACTGGACAATGTCAAAAGACATTGATATGACAAGAAAAGAGAAAGGGAGCAAACGCTCCTTTCCCAGCAAAACAGGCTAAATTGCCTAAGAAAGAGGAAGCAACCATTATTTATGCTTCACTCGAGGCCATAAAATTTCTCAGCAACTGAACAAAGAGATTTCAAAAGATCTCCATTAAAATTCTAGCTTTCTCAAAAATACAGAAAGCTCAACTCGTTTTTAGAAAAAGTTCGAAAGAACATCAGATGCTTCCAGCTACAACATAAACTGCTGTTTGTAAATGTCAACAGAAAACCAATTCAATAAATTTCCCCAAATGCATAATAAATAAATGAATAAATAAATATGCCTAACTGAATTAAAAATCATTCGTAATGACCAATAAAATTCGTGTAAGGTCTGAACCTTTACAGAATTCAGATCACGCTGGGTGCTACTTAGGTCGTGATGGCCCAAATGCGATCTATGGCACCTACCATGATATGAATTACCTGACTTGGACAGTTATTTTATTTTTATTTGATGCCCATAGTTAAGAGTGAGCTGTGTAATGCATTCACATTGGATTAATAATTATATTTATTTAAAAATTTTGCAGAATAAACTAAATTTGGCTATATAATGTAATCAAATTCTGGCTCAATTCAATTCCGGCTCCATTGAAACTGAAAATGAAACTACAGTTTCTGGCTCCCGGTCTGGGTTTGTTTCACTTCAGATAAGACAAGTTCTTGGAAAACTTTCACAGTGTGTGCCATCGGCGATGGGCGGTACGCCAATCCATATGATTAAACGGACCAGAACACCGCATTTTGGATGTGTCATCGCAGTTGGATGGACGAAACCAACGGTCATAAGGAACTAGTGCAACCAGGATTGCTGGGGTGGCGACGCAGATAATTGCAAAATTAGCTTTACTCTTGTCTTTTTCTAAAAACTATGCCTGCTTTGGTTTGATTGCATGAACTGTTCTGAGATCCTCACAAGCAAACAATAAGAACTTCTGGTCCTCGACGAAAGTGTTGTCCACGATGATGAGTTCGACTCTTGGAAGGCTTGCGATTCCCATGGCAGTGTGTGCCATTTTGCCCCGACGAGCTCGCTGGTGTCTCATGCGACTCACATATCTGTCCTGGAGCGTTCTCCTTTGCGTAAACGTGCCATCTTGCTTACGGGAGCTTGATTTGTCTCCTCCCCCAGTTAGATCGCCACTATTCCTTCTCTTTTCTGTTAATTGTGTGTGATGTCCTGTGTCCCCGTTTGTCTTTTGCTTTTTCATTAATATTTTTCCTTTCTTTATTACGATCTGACTAAGCCCCCTCCACAGTGGCGAGTGAGGTGCCACTCCATAAACCTTCATCCTATGATCCATCTTGCCCAGTGACATTCTGCAGTGGGTTTAATTCGGCGATTGCCAACATCCTTCTAAGCAGTGCAGTCACATTTGGTCCTGTGTGAAATTTTGAACATCAGTGGCAGAAACAAAACTGGAAAAATTAAGTTACCATGAATTCGGAACGATTCGATGAACAATTTCTTAATTCTTAAAAAACAATAGATTTTAATTAATAGTTTTTTTATTTTTTTGGGAAAAAACTTCTTAATACATTTTGCTTTAGTTCTCCGATCTGGGGAATTGTATAGTGTGGTAGCTTCGTTGTATTATTTTTATTCTTTTTCTTTCTTTCCAGGTGACTCCTGCCCTAAAAAGCCTTCTTTTCGTTTTCCGTGGAGTAAGAACATGTCAGAATTTCACAAGCGTATTTTGTTTTTCAAACAGCGCAATTTGTGGTTGTTTTCCAACTATGGTTATGTTAGAATAATAACACCGTACCTTGCTCATTCAGAAATTGCTCACGTGCCTTTCCTTCTAACACACACAAACACATACACACACACACACACACACACACACACACACACACACACACTACTGTGTCCGAGGAAATTTTCGCTTTAACGTATCATTTAATGGATTGCATATTCCATCCCAAAGTAATAGGGTAGACTAGTTGATTTTGGGGAAAGGCTTTACACTGATCCGCAGCATCTTTGGCTGTGCGTGCACCTGGCATCCCTGTTTTCCCTTACGGTTTGAGCGGAGTTTGCAACTTGGCTTTGTGAATTCTGGCCTGTAACTTAATTTGAGTGTTGGACCGCTAGATAATTCTAGTCAGTGCAACATCAGTTTGTTTTGAAAACGTGATAGTTATCTTTTTGCAAATTTTTTTGAGCATTAGGAAATTGCACAGTTTCTTTCAGGAAACCGTTACATATTTTTTTTCCGAAAGATAACCTGTTACGTATTTTTTTCCGAACGGTTAGCAAGCAGCTGGAACTTTTCTCAAAAACGGGTACAAGGGTATGCGTGGTGGTGCGCAGTTGAAGTTTTCGTAGCAGCTGTAGTGTGTGGTGGTCGTTTTTGAACAGGACGTACCGAGGCACTTAAACTACATTCAATGGATGCTGAGGAGCAGAACTTGTTAATTGGGACCTTGCTATCTGGAAGAGAGCTTTGAATTATGGCGTAATGACCATGAAGTACAACTCCTACAGTTAGCCCTATAGAGGACAATCAATATTGAGGATTTTTAAAGACACGTGTACAAAATCATGTGGTTGGACCTGAGGGTGACCTATTAGAAGAGGTGGCTGGTGCTCTCCGCACCCAAAATCGGGTCTTAGCAGAAATGCTGGGTGAAAGGCGCCATAACATAGAAAGCTTTTGGCATAGGCTAACGTTGGCCCCCTTCTCTAGTAGAATAGATATGGGAGCATATTTGGGGGACCTTGAGACACAAGTGTGCATGTTTGAAGTACCCACTCGATCGGAAGCAAAAAAACTACAACAGACCTACAATTTGAAGCAGAAAGCAGACAAGCCTTTCATGATGTTCTGGGGGACTCTTTGGAAATTGAATTCACGTTTGTTGGAGCCTCTCGAAATGGAGACACTGATCGAAATCGCGCTCAAGAACGCGTCCGACTTTATCAGGGAAAAGATCCTATGTATGGAGGTTCCTGGTGAAGGAGCACTTCTCGCACTCTGTTTGGCGTGGGAGGCGAGGCACAAGAAAAAAAAAAAGAGGCTAAAACAACGAACGAATATATCTCAAAAGGCCTGCACTTGCTTTAGACAAAAATAAATGCTCAAATACATGGGAAACTACTTATAAGAATCAATTTTCAAGCCATGTAACGAAAATGGTTCGTTACAAACTCCCCTACCTACTAATTCATTTCCTTAGTCATTTTAATGTTCATGTAAAGTCAACAGACTCATAACTCACGGGACATTATACTCAGATTTGTACTTTTTAAGATCAAATACATTTACTCTCCAAAGTCTTTTGTCTCTTCAATCGTCTAATCTCTTTAACAGGACACTTTGTTGAGTTGGTTTGGGTATTTGTTTAATGACTCCAGTAACAAATTAGAGGGACCTAATCTCGCTTTATTGGTTCTGAAGATCCTTTCCCCTGGGAACTGCAATTTCGTAACAAGGCGCTTGCCAGTCCGCATCCAAAGCACATAAATTTTATTGCATCACAGGTACCAGATGGAGAATCATCACTTCTAGATATAATTGGATACGGTCGGCCTTTTTTTCCTTGTGACCTCAGTAGTAGTCAATGCCTGCTCCCATTCTGTACACCTCTGTAGCAGTTGTCTCTCGGATTCGAATGAGGATTGCAAGATTTTCTCTTGTAATGCAGGAACCACATTCTCCATGTCCACTTTCCCTATTTCCGTCTCTCTGAGCGGTTCTAGAAGGACTGGTTAATTTTTTCAAACGACTGAAGAAATGTACAAAGGGCTCTCCTTTCTGCTGTTTCAAAGGAAAAATATTCTTTTTTCTGTATCTCAGTCTCCCTTTTTCCTGTATCAATTTCACCTTTAACCAATTTGCATCTTGACTGGTAATTTCAAAGATCCATGGTGATAAATCTGTCTGCACCAGCTGTGGAAAAATCCTTTTCTGTTTGGTAAAGGAGACCTTGGCCATCTTAGCTTGTATCTCCAAATCTTGCAAGCATGGATCAATGTCCATATTTGATTTGAAAGTCGGTATACTAAGTCTTCTTCGGTATTTCATTAAATCCTTGTGTCTAATTTATTAACTGCTCCATGATGGATCTATTTTGGTATCTGATAGATTCTTTCAGTTAACCCTTGGTAATCAGCAGACAAAGGGTAATGAAACAGTTAACGATTCACAAACATTTCAACATTCAACGTCCTTCAAAGTTCTACATCTGGCATGATGAATTACCCATCTCTTAAATATACTAGTTCTCATTCAATATTTGCTCTCAATTTGGCCTGCATATGATTGGTCAACAAACCTAGTCTTACTGCGCCTTCTTGTAAAGACCTCAAGTGTATATGATGGGTTGGGCATCTCGAGGCTCGAGCACTTCATAAATAAATCAGGTTCAACGAAATCCGAACTAATTAAGGAAAAAAACGAGGACAGGTCCCTTGCAGTGCAAAGCAACCTCTTAATGCTCGCCGATAGCCATATAATTACATTAATGCATGTTGCAGGCGGACTTAAGGTCAGTCTATCAAAGTTTGGTCTCTATAAAATTTAGCACCATATATAAGACTTTGTTAATATAATTATATTTTTACTCAGTATTTAATTTTAGATACAAAAATAAAGTGGTTTAAAATTCCCCAATAGCGTTTAAATCATATCTTAAAATATCGCTGTATCTTTTCCTCAAAAATTCATTTTTTTAAATTTTTATTTTCCAACATTCTATAATTACAATTTTTTATTAATATAATGCTGAAAAGAGCAAATTAAATAAAAAATTGTCAT
This sequence comes from Rhysida immarginata, assembly GCA_023313115.1. Classification (NCBI taxonomy): domain Eukaryota; kingdom Metazoa; phylum Arthropoda; class Chilopoda; order Scolopendromorpha; family Scolopendridae; genus Rhysida; species Rhysida immarginata. The sequence goes on along the minus strand of JAHWFO010005224.1, from coordinate 566,658 downwards.
CTTAATTAGTATTGTCTGATAAGGGGTTTAAAAGTAAAGTTTTTTTTTAAATGATTAGACTTAATTTAAACTACTAAATGAAAACGATTACACTATAAAGTGTCTTTAAAACATTGAGGATTCAATAAATCATTCAAAATACTATTATTACGTCAACACAAAAAAATCGAAAATAAAAAAACAACCAATTTCCCTTTGCCTCAACCAATATTATTTCTATAAAAGAATATACAAAAAAAATAAAAATATACAAAGAATATAAATTTTTTTTTTGTACTATCTCATTCCTCAATAAACCTTTGATTAAGAATTAGCGTATTGAAATCAAGAAATTGAGTTTTTCATTAACTAATATTGAACACTTTTTTCCTTTTCCAGCCTAAATATTTTTAAATAAAAAATTCTGTAAATTTTATAAGTTTTAAAGATTTTATAAAAAAAACAACTTTTATTTTATTTCCCTTAGTCTTATCTTTTATTTCCTGTATGACATATCCATTTTGAGCTTCATCTGTACTTTGACAAGCTTTATGATTTATTTAAATTACTTAAATTCATAAATATTTTACTATTATTAGATTTCATTGTAATTATAATACATTAATATTATCATTATTATCAAATGAATCTAAGAATAACCAAGAAATAAATAAATAAATAAATAAATAAATAAATAAATACAAATAAAAATAAAATAAAACTAAATATAATTTTTTGAGAATCACACCCTTACGAAAAATGTAAATTGTACAATATCTATTTTGTAACAATTTATGTATACATTAATAGGTAAATTGATACAAAAAAGTTAAGGTTCAATGTTTTCGTAGGGGTGTAATGCTAAAAAAAAGTATATTTTATACTTACTGTTTGTTTTTGGATGGAAATTATTTTTTTTTATTTTCTATTTTTTTCTTTACTTTTTTTTTATTAATTTGTTGAGCTAATAAGGCTATTTTAAATAATTTATTAAAACGATTAAAAGAAGCCAGGTCGGCTGTTAGCAAAACGTCCCAAGTTTGCATAATTGGTAAATAATTCATATCAACTTTATTGGATTTTGTTCTGCATTTTTTATTTTTAATAGACTGTACTGAAAAACCAGAAATAATAGTTTATAATTTTCTTCCGGTATTGAAATTAACTTCTAGTAACCAGAAAAATTTTTTAGCACAAATGTTGTAAAATTTCTATTTCAATTACTTATTTTAAATGAATTTTGCCAACTGCAAGTGATGCTTGAGAGCACCAGTTGATGGGCCCAAATTGCTGCAAGTGCCCTCAAACCACGAACACTGGAAACCCCTTAGCTTCTCTACTTCTCCTTCTAATACTATGTTTGGGGTTCAACCACCAAATCTAACTTACTACGTCTATACAGATTGAAAAACTGGTTTGTACGCACCTTATTAAAACTACATAAACCTACCCCTGTCTCTCACCTTTTTAATTCTGTGGGCATAACTCCAATACACCAACTCTACCATTATAGCCTAGCAGTTTTCATATATAAAGCAATTAACAACATTGTAACTACATCCCTCCCCCAACCTTTATTTACAAGCGTTAGTACACGCCCCTACAACACCTGACATAGAAATTCCTTCCCAATCGCCCATATTAGACGTAGCTACCAGCTCAAGAGTATTTCTATTGCCGGCAACAGATTTTAGTCCAGCTTACCCCCAGATCTCCGTTCATCACCAAGCACCAAAATTTTCAAATACCGTTTAAAGAACTTCCTCTCTGCACCCCCACCTAAATAACTCCTGCCACTCACCATTCCCCTCCTCTTTTTTTTTTTAATTGTTTTGTAAATGATCAAAAATTATATCTTTGTTCCCCATCCAGGGACCTACCTCGTCGGCCCCCGCCATACTGGCCCTGGATGGACGATTTTTACCTCCCTTTACATTAAATAAATAAATAAATAAATAAATAAAATCCCAGACTCTTCATTCCAAGCACTGTTGCTAAGATTTTCTAGGTAGATGTTAAAAAGTGTTAGTGAAATACAGCATCCTTGCCTCACTCCTCTTCCTATCTTGACGTTCTGTGTTTCCAGAAGATGACATTTATAGATTTTAAATCATTCATCTACTTCCAGTCGATGCCTTTTCTTTTCAAAATAGCCATTAGAGTAATTAATAAGTTCGAAGATGATCGAATTTGATTCAGTGGAACATGTTTTAACGTTTTCAAAAAATATTCAAAAATTTTGGAATTATGTTTTAAATGGTTCATGTGACAGTGATTAGTTAGCTTTTTCAGTACTTGGTTTTGCCATTCCTTAATGGTTTATTCATCTCTAAATACACACTTACCCATTCAACCCTTTAATTCCTGTTTCCGGGAACATGATAATTTCTCTTCGATATGATTTGAGGTTAACGGTGGTTACTACTGTGTATGGTATCCTTATATACTTTTATGCCGGAAATTTTTTTTTATTTGACGAGCTGAAAGGTTCTATGAACCAGCAGGGCAGAGAATGCGTCTGTCATCATGATTGGTGGTAGCTTTTGAGAGTCGTGATCGAAGTTTTGGTGCATGGTTCAATATAGAATAAATACAAGCTCTCGGTCGCTTTTTCTATATCTTCAATCTACAAATTTCAATCATTTCAGATTCGCTGAGTATCTGCAAGTTATGTGTTGTAGGTACTTTTAAAAGCAATGGTCTACCCCCCCCTCCTGTTTGTACATTTTAAGTTTAAAAAAGTCTTTTAATTTTTGAGACAGTCAAGTTTTGAAGTCTTTTTATTTTGAGTGATTTTATTATTCAGTTTTGTTAAAATTTGAGCAGAACATGTCAAATGTAAATGTCAAATGATCAAAATAAAATAATATGTATGTTTTTTTGTTTATAATTTTACCTCAAAAACATGGGTCGTTAAACTTTTGACACGTACCTTTTAATACTGCACAGTTAGAACAGAAAATGTGGTTTTATATCCTCGTTTCTGAAATATAAAATTACGTAACGTAGCAGGTTAATCTATCCTTAATGCAAAGTTTTCGAAAAAAAATTTGAATTAAATTAATTATAGGTTTAAGCCTCAAATTTTCGCCTTTAAAATTTGAAAAACGAGTGTGATGTCTTTTTTCCCAGTATTTCACCATACTTTTCCTTCACTCACTCCATTGAAAACAAATGCTTTGCCTATGAAGGGCATTGTTTACCTAATCATGCAAAATGTTAGCGATTTCAACGATAAAAATTGGAAGTGACGTCAAACAAACAGGTGGCGACCATATCAAGACCTGGCTCTAAATATGTTTGCTCGATCGCTAGAAGCACATTCTATTGCCGTTCTTTCAACTAACAGGTAAATAAAAAACATAAATAAACTTTCGTAAACAACGTACTTTTAATTTTCTTAATGGTACTTGATAATGAAATCTTAAAAAATATTAGAGATAATAAAAGTTAATTATTAATGAACTTAAGTTGCGATTTAAGTATTAACTTTTTTTTTCAGATCTAAAGATTAGAGTTTTAATTATATTTAGTTACAGTTATTAGGTATAATGGGCTCTCCACATAACAAACTGTGTTTAGTTAAAGAATTAAACACTAAAAGTTTTAAATTTTTATTTTAAAAGATACCTTGATTCTGAAAAAAAAAATTGAGAGAATTACGAAACTGATCACGAATAGAATTAATAATGAAATTTATTAATTCTATTTATGATCAGTTTCGTAATTGTCTCATTTTTTTTCAGAATCAAGGTATCCAGTTTCGTTATCCAGTTTACTATTATTTGCTTTTAAATAATTTATAGGATCCTGCAATCTCTTGATAAATGTTTTTATTATACCTATATGACTAATTCAATAATTCAAATTTAAAACATACGATTGGGAAAGGTGGAAAACCTACAATAAATAATTGCCTAATGGAGACTGGTTTGCATGCAAATTAATGCATAGGATGCATTTGAAAACTGATCATTTTATATGATGATTGAAAAAATTAAGAATAAGCAAATGATGATAAAAGTTTACAATTTCATGATAAACTTCAAAACAGTCTTTGAGAAAATACAATATCTAATTCATCTTAAATAAGGGTATATATTCTATAATTCAGACTGAATTCCACTTTTACTCATTTATTGGGCATATGTAGCTTAGGAAACTCTCAACATGTAGTGTTCATTTATAGATGATTGCATACGTGAAAAATAAAATTTTCGACGTCATTTAATTTAATATCATTTAAAACAGTCTTTATTAGGAAATCCTGTACACATTAATGGAAATTATTTCGAGAAATATGAAGTTGCTTTGTCTTCTATTAAAAACATGTGCATGACAGAGTTTGAACATGACTTTTCCTACAAAATATAAAACGAGAATGATTTTACCGCCAAAGCGGATAAAGAGAGCACATTTTCGTGTTATAGCATCATACATGGATATACAGAATTAACCAAAATTTTAAAACACTTTAGAGAAAATATATAAATATGAAAACTAAATTGTAAATTACTATAGGTAAACCAATGTATAGAGAGAATTTAAACGAATAAACTTGAAGAACTGAAAGTTAAATGGAGAGTGAAGTTATTCTTTATATATTTGAACAAATAAAAGTTCTTTAATTTGTAGGCATTCCCACATAATGTTAAACGAAGTGAGCCTCAATTGCTGAAGCGTTATGTGTAAGCATCTATAATTTTTTCATATTCAATTACTAAAGTGTTTCTACGTTATCTTCTACTACTGAAGCAAGCGATTAACTACTATTAATTATAAATATATCTCACAGTAATTAATTTTAGATACTATTAAGCCTAACAACAATATCATCTTGATACAAATTAGCTGTGGATAACAATAGATCTACCAACTCGTAAGGATATATTACACGCCATATCTTAGCATTGAGAGTTCCAAAGGTAACATATAGCACCATTAAAACATGTACTACTAAATAATTCCGATACCATTAATTACTCGTTATATTCACTCATGACACCTTGTTACGAGCTGTTTGATATATTACACGCCATATCTTAGCATTAAAAATTCCTACGGTACCATATGGTACCATTAGGACACGCGCTACTAAACCAATTCACACTGTCATTATTTACGCGTTATATTCATTCATGAGACATCCTTACACGTACACATGCCACTAGACCAATATCTGCTATCACTAGCTACTCTTATATGTTCGTTCATGAGACGTCGTGACGATTTGTTTGATATATTACATGCCACCCCCGGTTATAGGAAAGTTTTAAGGGTGTATCATAATGATACCATTAGAGCACGTGGCATTAAAGTACGTGCCTATTTCGGCTATCTCACGTTCGTACTTGTTCGAGCTCTGTCCCATATTAATGGATTAGCGAAAGCAGAGTATGAAAAAGTTAATTCGTTTTCAAGTTATCGTAATAAATAATAAGCTCCTACGTATAAAAAATTCTTTTCATTTAGAGACCGATCTGCCCTTTCAATAATCGTCAATCACGTGTACCCTGCATGCGCACCATCTCATTAATGTTTAGAGCACGCGCAGAGCCGGAAAGATGTGATCAGCACGCGTTTTCCCCAATGTAAGGTTAATTCGTGTCTTCCAGCAATTCAATACATGTACTCTCTCTATTGCAAAGCAATGCATTGTTGGAATTGTGTCTACAGACCAGACATTCTTAATCTAACGAGATGCGACAACAAGCAAAATTCCCATAGCAAACTTTGTGGCAAAAATACCCGTGGCTCCCTTTCGTAACAAACGCTCAAATGGCAAGAGAGCATTCACAGGTTTCGTCATCTTTGGGATGAGCTGGAAAGGACCGTTTGCTCCTTGCCTACACCTTCATAGAATCTCCGGGAATTGCGTGATATCCTCATGTCTGCATAGGCCAACATTCAGCATCTCGTTAAATCCATGCCCAAACGAATACAGGTGGTTTTGAGGGTTAATGGAGGTTAAACACGCTACTAGACAGGTGTACCTAATAAAATGGCAGCTCAGTGTATTATAGAGTCTCACTACATCTAACGTTAACAGTCAATTTTACATATAAGGAAGGCTTCTATTCCCGAACGAGTAAAAACATTCAGAAAAACCTGGATGCATCTAATTTAATCGTTAACCAGCATGTGACGGTCTTCATTTTCATCTTTGTGATTGCTAAAGATATGTGCGCCGATGAAATGTATGCAGGGGTCAGCAAGAGAGGAATTTGTGTTCGTATTCTTATTTTGTGAACAACTAATTCCATTTGCATTGGGAAATTTATTTTTTAAATATGAGCTCTCTTTTCTTAACTTCCTCGGCAAGACTTGTTGTTTATCAACAGTTTTGTTTATTTTAACAATACTTTCAAAAACGATAACTTCTGGTGCTCGTGTGATTGGAATAACAACAAAAAGGAAAATAAGACATCGACCGTTACGTAAAAATATTTCCTGAAATACCATTATCTAGTACACAAACAATAAACTGCAGATGTTAAAAATATAATACGCATTACTTATTGGTCTGTTTTATCTTTTTGTATAGAATTTAAGCCCCTCTGCCTTATTTTATATGTAATAAAGTATAATAATCACCAATGCATTCTATGTAGAGTATTCTAATGGAAAACAAGTGAGACAAACAACAACTGATAGAATTAGGAAATACAATGAATCTCAAATAAGTACACAAGGAAATTAGTTTTAACAGGAAAGCAGGTACAGACACTGCATGCTCATCGAGAATGTTTTGCGCTCTATATGAAAACATTAGTTGGAATGATTGTCATAAATTAAAACTGAATCATGTGTCTTTCTTACAATCAATAAAATTAAAAATTATGGAAAAATATTATAACACCAAGTGTTAAGAGTGAAGGCCTATGCGTTCGTTTCCGAAACTCAAAAGTTTTTTTTTCTGATATCGACTTATAAACTCATCATTCGAAAAGATATGTTGTAATTTTGAAATAAAAATTCCGTCTGTACCTATGTGACCGATTCTGTGAAGCTAATTCCTCTAAAACGGCAAAGAGCAGAACCGATTAAAAATTACACATACTTAGAGGGTACTTTAAATTGTGCCTTAGCGTATTTTTATGTCAATTGGGTAACCCTTTTTAGAGATATTAATTTTTTTTTCATCGACCCACACACAATAAATCCGTTCTTCTCTCATTGAGACGAACCTTTTTTAAAAAGAAACTGGCTGCGAAGAGCCATTTTGGAGTAATTAAGGTTCTAAGGACTCCAATAGAAAAAAAATCTCTTTTGAATCCGTATTATGACCTCGTGATAAGCCTGTGCGAATGTACCACTCCGCCGTTCCAATTTATTTTTTATAATTTTTGATTTTATGGGTGTGAGAAAAAAGATGATAGGATACAGATGGACTACCTAACCAATAACCAGTTCCTTGATTTCGCGATCAGTAATTAAAATTGTTAATAAAGTTTTAGCCCTCTCGGGAGTGAACTTTCATCTATTCCAACAATATTCGCCAACTCAATCGGAACGGTAACTGGAAAAAAATGAGGAAAATAATAAAAACTGATTTTTTTACGCCATGGTGTAATTACAGTAATAACAACAACATTACGCCTTAAGCTAAACTCCACGGAAAATATCGACTTTATTTTTTTTTTTGCATCATAACATTAATCCAGGTTAAAAGAGTATAGGGGAGAGTGGTTAACAGTGAGACACACTTTTTTCTAAAGCAGTTTTTTCATGTTACATTGGACCAAATGCAACGAATTTTTTCTGTGAAATACTAAACTTATACAGCTATGACATAATTTAATTTCAGATTTTATTATGAAAAACCTTTGATGAAAAAAAATAAAACAAATCTGAAGCACGTCGTCTCACTCTTCCCCAGGGTTGGGGAAGAATGAGACAGCAAGGGGGGAACAATGAGACATGCTTTTTTGGTGCATTTATTTTGATTTAAAATTATTAGAATTATTATCAATTAAATTACAACATATTCTTCTAAATTTTAAAAAACATTGAAATATTTTATAACATTTATTAATGGAAATTTATGTAAAAATACGTCATTGAAATATGTTGGCTTAAAATTTTATAACTATTGTGATTTAAGGAAAATATAAAATATGAAATTCTTTTGCCAAACAACAATGATTCTTTGATATACTACTTCATGCAGAATTCAACATGTTGTGGTGGGTAACACTGAAACACCTGTCTCACTGTTACCCATACAACATGGTTTAATTTTTCAAGCCTGTAGGCCTAAGTTTCCATTTCATTTTTAAATTGCTTATAGATTTCAGAAAGCTTAATGAATAAGCATTCCATTCCATATATAGCTATCTTTTTATCAAATGTTATAAATGTGGTGAACAATGTACTATAATTGGCAATCAAGAAAATTTACTTTACTATCCTTAACTTATGCAAGTACAGTTTTCTTGAGCCTGCAGAGATCCTGGAGAACTGAAACTAGATGGGTGCACAGATAATTAAGTTAACCTTTTAGCTATGGTAGCGCGAGTTGATGGTGATGTCTTTTCTGGATGCTGCAATGAATGTCTCACTGTTCCCCGTGTCTCACTGTTACCCGCTCTCCCCTATATCATTCAAAATTTTTCGATTTTTCCTAATATTTTATTAAGAAAAATGCCTCGGAAAATTGAAAATTGGCGTGGGATCTTCCATCCTCTTCTCCAGAGAACACGGCGGAACAAGGCGTCATTTTCTGCCGCGAGAACCGCGTGGAATTTCGTCGCCGAGATTCTAGTCGCTTTCTAGTTTCGCTTAGAACGATTCTACATATCGTAAGATTTTGCTAATCTATTTTATGTCGGTATGCCTTCAAATTTGTTCTCTGTTTGGATGTGTAAATAAACAGTCAGATAGAAATTTCACGTTTCATAGATTTCCACAATTAGAATCGATTAAAAAACAGTGGATTAGTTTTTGACAGCGAGGGAACTGCTCCAACTCCAAACAGCATCGTGTGCTCATTTTGAAGCGTCTGCTTTGTCTACGCACCCGCCGTTTTAAATTCAGTATCAATTCAAACAAGAAACTCGCTGAAACTAAATCACGTATAAGGTGGAACTAGATGCTCTTCCAATTCTAAACGGGGCTGGCGTTCTACAAGAACAACGACCGCAACAGCATGTGCTAAACGCCGAAGGAAGAATGAAGTAGGCCTATCGAATGCGTGGTGCTCATGCCGCCCTAATGCGCACACGCCGACGCGGCAAGCAGAAGATCCCGTTTCACGGTTTAATGCATAGGGCTGTATATCGCAGAAGTTGCAGTAGCATTTAATTCTGCTAATGGCCCTTGTATATCGTTGTCACTTATCAAAATCGCAGTCGTCACTATCGGTCTTGTTTCATATTCATAGTCCATTGCGATGCCCAACTGACAACTAACCGATAGCGTCCAATGTGTGACGTCACGAATTCGAAACCCCCTTTGCACTTCTCGGCAACTTGTGACGTAACAGTTGCCGAACCATGGCACCAGTGTCTATCTCAGGGGGAGGGAAAAAATGAAAGTTTTTTATATATTTTATCAATTTTGAGTACGAATTGAAAATGTTTATACATGCTACGTTGTTATTGAGACTTTCATTTTTCATTTTAAACAAAGTTGTTTTGGGCGTGTACAGGCCCGCCGCCAGAAATGTTTGGGCCCCTGACAATTGGGTACGTGTGGGCCTCTCTGGGCTCTGCCTCGTGCCTGAAGAGTGGCTGACGAGGCCCCCCCTTCCGTTGGGGCCCCGGACTAGAGTCCTGTTTGTCCCCCCCTGGCGGCGGCCCTGGTGTGTAGTTTACTTTTAACTCTGTGAGCCTCAAATCCTTTCTCTTGCTAACCCCATTGCATTCTTTTCATCTTTTATTCAAGCTTTTAAAATAGTACAACCTCAGGTATTCTATTATTTGATCCTGCCACAGCAAATATTAGCCGTTGATAATTTATGAAGTTTTACAGGAATCATTCCATGTTAGTTCAACAAAGACTCTCCAGTCGACCATCTGCATTTCTGATGAAATTTGGCAGTAAAATAGCCCATGACCTAAGTGGAGTAAAATATTAGACCCTAGTTTACAATGGTTCATGAATTACTTAACGGCACTCGAAAGTTAAAAATCTACAGCAAAACGTGATAGAAGCTGAGATTTTAACAAGATTCGGCGCAGGTGATCGAGTTTTTATACCCTGGATTTCCCTCATTCCAAATAAGTTTTCCTTCAGTTTTAAACGTGTACAGTTCCCAGTCAGCTTATGTTACGCGTTGACCATCAACAAAGCGCAGGGCTAGACTCTGCACGTTGCGGGCATGGATCTCAGGGTTAGTTGATATGTGACTCTTTCCCGAGTCAGCAACTCTAGGAATCTTTATACATACATCCTTGGTGGTTCTACTCCTAACATTCTTTACAGAGAAGCTTTGTTGCAGTAAATGAAAACTTCTTTTTCAGTTATTTTGTTAATGTCTTAAGTTCCAAAGCTCAGAGAATATTTATAAAAAACGGCATTGGTTTGTTTCAGTGATCTACACGTACGAAGTCGCGGGCACAGCTAATTTACTTCATAAATTCCCAACTTTTTTTAAATCCGGCATTTTGTCTTTTCGATTACCCACCAAGAGCGAATTAGGATTCCTATAGACAACCCTAAAATTAAATTCCCTCAGGACAGGACTTAAATCCTGGGCAAGATGCCTATCAAATGGAAGACTTATAAAATTTTGAACTGAACCAGAATATGTTCTACTAATTAGTATGTCTAAGAAAATTTTCTTAGAAATATGTGGCTCTGTTGCTTTAAGAATTTAGTGCTAAAAGTTTTCCTAGGCGTTAAATATGGATATCAGCCCTTTGTAAACTTGAACAAAAGCAGACACATTTGCTCTTTTCCACTGACATGCACAAAACGTAAGCAGGTATCCTAACTTTTCAGGCAATTATTTCTAACTAGAAAGTTTGGGAGCAAGATTAGAAGTATGGTACATTGTAGAAAAATGAATATATATCCAATGATACTAAAATAAACTAAGATGACTAACATCATGATCTTTGGTTCAAAAATATGCAAAAATTTGCATGTTAATTTTTTGGGGCGGTTTTGTTCCCACGCATATCTCCAACTGTAATCGCTTGATGCACACATGCAAATCCCATAACTGGTCACGCATATGCCCATTCATACCTGCCTGCATTGCCGTTCAGTCACTGGTCCTTAAAGTTCAGCTTATTTTTTATATCATGAATTTTTGGGCATTTTTGGCACAACTTTGTGAATGGCCGTTATTACTATACTGGAGAATTCACTGCCAAAAGTTGTGCTAGAGTACCAAGTTCTACTATTCTCCTTTGCTTAAAACGGGCAACAGCAGAAACCAAAGTTAACACTTTTTATTATGATCGCGTGACATTGGAACAGTAGCTCTTTAAACAAGAGGCTGTAACTCGTGAACCATTGTAAACTGGGGCCTAATATTTTACCCCACTTTGTTTCAGGTCACGGGCTACCTTACTGCCTTATTTCAACGTAATTGGACTGAAGCCTTGGTTGGACTGACTTGGAATGTTTTAGAGCACCCGTCCTAGAGCTTTGGGGAAAAATTTACCTAGCTAAAGATTGTGAAAAATTTAATTGGAAATAGCTGGAAATGGGCGCACCCGGGGGGCCGCCCAACAATTTAAATGAGAACATGGGAGTGTAGTCTTGTTAGATAGTTCTTGATTTTCCAAGAACAGAACAAACAACTTTTGTAGGAAAGACCGTTGGCCATGTAATGGAATGAGGTGATGTAGAGAGACGATTCAGTTTGCTGATATACAGGGTGATCCATAAGTCTGCCCCCCCCCCCTTTTAATTTTTGAACCGAATCAGATATGTCTATTTTGATGAATCCAATGAATAGGAAGTTGTGGGTGGCCTTTCCCATGGTGCACTTTTCATCATCCCAAATATGCAAATTAGGACACATTCAAAATTTATCTCAAAAACCGTAAGGGATAGAGAAAAAAACCCAATTGCAAACTTGTTCAGCATAAAAAAACAAACAAGACAAAAAAAATCATCCAAATCGGACTAATGGTTCCCAAAAAAAGTTAAAAAAAACAACTAAATAACCATCTCAAACTAAAAAAAAGCCAACTGGGCCAAACCAAAGCGAATCATGTTGGTAACACTCTAAAGGGTATGTTCCACATGATGCCCTTCAGCACCAATGCACAACTGAGCACGTAGTTTCAAAGATGCCATCACTCTTGTTACCATAACAGATGTAATGGATTAGCAGGCAGTCTGAATTCTCTGTTGCAAATCCAGCATAGAAGTTGGCTGAGTGGCATAAACATTGTCCTTAAGGTAATCCCACAAAAAGAAGTCATTAGGGGAAAGATCTGGTGAGCGTGCAGGTCAATGAATTGGGCCACCCCGGCCAATCCACTGATTTGGAAACATTGCATCGAGATGATCACAAGTATCTGCTGCTGAATGGGCTGGAGCCCCATCATGTTGATACTATACCCTTCGAAGTGATGCTAAAGGAAGCTCATCTGTAAATTTTGCCGCTAAAACATTTATTATCATGTCTCTGTATCGTGCAGCTGTCAACGTCCCTTCGTAGAGCAATGGACCAACCAATCCACCATTGATGATTCCACACCAGACATTCACTCTCCAATTCACCTGGTGCGTAACCATCTAGGGTTTATTAACCAGACCATCTCGAGAGAAGCTGGCTTCGTCTGACCACAAGACCCAATTGAGAAAGCCTGGGTCATCGTCGATGTGAATTAACAGCCAATTGCAGAACTCAAGACGAAAATCGTAGTCTGTTGGCTTCAATCCTTGGTGGCAGTGGACATGATAAGGGTGGAATCCATGCATATGAAGTAATCTTAATACTGATTGATGACTGCAGCCAGCTTCTTCAGCAGCTGATCGAGTACTACAATGAAGATTAGCATAAACAGCAGCTAAAATGGCTGTGCTGGAGTCCTCTGATGTGACAGTTGGTGGTCTATCTTGCCGGGTCTGATGACTGACACTTCCTGTTTGCTGAAATCGTTGAACAACCTGGCGAATTGTCTTAGAAGTGGGAACTCTAGCATTGGGATATCTAACTTGGTATTCCCTGGCTGCACCTTTGTAATTATGTGCAAATCCAAAACATAAAACCATACCAACCATTTCTTCTCTACTGTATTCTGCCATTTTTCAGACCTGATTGGCAGTTTCTTCCCCATTCATCAAAAAGCTTCAGCATTTAAAGGGCTAGTGGATAAAACCCAACAGGGGGGACAGGAAGATGCAAATGCAATGTGAGTGCATTTGCAATTAACTTTTTTTGGGAACCGTTGGTCTGATTTGGATGATTTTTTTTTTGTTTTGTTTGTTTTTTTATGCTGAACAAGTTTGCAATTGGTTTTTTTTCTCTATCCCTTACGGTTTTTGAGATAAATTTTGAATGTGTCCTAATTTGCATATTTGGGATGATGAAAAGTGCACCATGGGATAGGCCACCCACAACTTCCTATTTATTGGATTCATCAAAATTGACATATCTGCTTCGGTTCAAAAAATAAAAGGGGGGGACAGACTTATGGTAGATACAGGGTGTCCAAAAAGTCTGGTCACATGGTAGATATCAATGCTCCCAGGTAGGCGAGATCTGATGATTGCGGTTTTATAGTTAATAGGGGGTGGGTAATTCACTGCCGCACTCAAATTTGACCTTGACCTCCAAATTTAAGGTCATTCATTTCCTAACTCGAAAAATATTAAAGATACCGAAAAATTTCCAATTGCTATCCTGTAGAGCAACACCACATTAGTCTAAAAACAATTTTTTTATCACACCCTTCCCCTTGAAAGATTTTGAGAAAATGGGCGAGCAAGAGTCACTCAAGAGTGTGCTTCCCCTTCCCCTTCCCAACGGTGTGCTTCACTGCAATTCAAATGTGTCAGAAACCTCAGCCAACCTGGCCAGCTGAGTGACTCTTTCTCGCCCATTTTCTCAAAATCTTTCAAGGGAAGGGTGTGATTAAAATTGTGTTTAGACTAATGTTGTGTTGCTCTACAGGTTAGCAATTGGAAATTTTTCTCTATCTTTAATACTTTTCGAGTTAGGAAATGGATGACCTTAAATTTGGGAGTCAAGGTCAAGTTTGAGTGCGGCAATGAATTCCCCACCCCTATTACCTATGTATATAAATTACTATTGAGAGTGCTTGTAAATATTCATGCTCCTTTAAGCAAAAATTTAATCTTTGTTGACTGAACTTAATATATTAAATATATTACTAACTAATATGTTTCTTATTATTTAGATTACTAATCAAGCGATGGTATCGACAATCAATTTCTCCTACGTCTTTGAAATCGAAAAGGACTTCGTGGTAGATGACACACAAAAATGGGTTGAAGAATACTGGCTGACGATCGTGCTGAGCATATCAACTATCTATATATTTGTTGTCTATGCAGGACAGAACTACATGAAAGATCGTCCACCTTTTGAGCTGCGTTCAGCGTTAGCCATTTGGAACTTCTTTCTGGCAATTTTCAGTATCTGTGGTTGTACCAGAGCGATACCTGAATTTATTAAATGTTTTAATAATTACGGCTTGAAAGGAACTGTATGTCGAAATAACTTCATCTACGAGTCACCGATGAAATTATGGTGCTGGATGTACACGCTATCCAAAATCGTTCAACTAGGAGACACAATCTTTATAATTCTTCGAAAACAGCCTCTTTTTACACTTCACTGGTTCCACCATACAACAGCAATGGTTGGTGTTTGGTATAGTTATGCCTACAGGTTCTCCCTAGGCCGGTGGACAATGATTATGAACTTTATCGATCATTCTTTGATTTACAGCTATTTTTTCCTGAGGGCCATGCAAATTAAGATTCCACGACTTATTGGATGTGGTATCACTGTGGTTCAGATTTTACAAATGATTGTGGGGGTGATGGCTGCCGCGTGGAGTATGATTATCATCCTATTCGAAGGGTCTTGCCAAGTTACTTGGACAAATGCTATAATTTGCTTTTCTGTCTACACTTTAAACTTCGTGATATTCTCGAATTTCTTTATGAAAAATTATCTCACTCCTACAACGAAGAGAAAACAACATTAAGTAATAATAATATTATGTTAAACTTTTATTGTCTTCTTGTATATACGATCTGTCTTTTTAACGTTAATGTAAAGTATTAAGTCATTCATCGAAGATTAAGCTTTACCTAATACTGGGTTAGAGGCTTTAATAATTTAACTGGTCAAATAATGAAAACGCTTGTAAATAGTCTTTAATATAAAAAGTCTAATTCATAAAATAAAAGATATCTTTTAATTTAATTATGTCATTATTGTGTTATTGTTTTTACGTTATGTAAACTTTAATAGTTGAAAGTAAGTCAAAGATTATGATGAGAATTTCCTTAAATGAGATCTTATGAACCTTCAAGAAGCTAATATTGTCTCAACATATGAAATAAATTAATTTACCGGAGTTATTCCTTTAATACACCGAACCAGTGCGCATAGGATATTAAAAAGATTCATCCATTATTGTCTACTGACAAAGCTCTTCCATTGTTTCGAAACACTCCATTGTTAACAGAAGAATCGTTAAAAGGAAACGATGCATTGCCTTCTATCTATAAAGTTTAAAAATTTCAAGATTTTCCGTCAAGCTTTCAATTTTTCACTGCGTAAATGATTCGATTATCAAGGTATTCTCTTAATGATTATAAGATTTAGTTAAGTTAATACTAACACCGCCTCGCCTCGAATAATTTTTTTTTTTCTTAAAGACGTTATATGAGCTTTCATTGTTACATGTTTCGCCTTTAAAGAGAAAAATGCATTATAATGAGATTAACTATAGAGGAATATCGAAATACTGCAAATGTAGAATACACATACGTGAATAAGATGCTAAAGATGTAAAAACTGCAGTGAACCAAGTTACGAGGGCATATTGAAAAGTAATGCCTCCATGGCTGTAACTTTTTTATTTTTTAACCGATTTTCAAAATTCTTTTTGTATCTGATACTTACATTCTTACTCTATGTAATGCATTATTCACTTTTCGACATAGTCCCCATCCCTTTCCACGCATTGCGCCAACGCGTGACTAGTCGGGTGAACCCGTCGGAGAGGAATTCCGGGTTGTTGTCGACACCAGGACCGAACGGCAGGTTTCACCTCGTCGTCAGAACGCATCTCATGCCCCTTAAGGTGCTCTTTCCTCTTTGGGAAGTGGTGAAAGTCGCAAGGTGCAAAGTCTTTCATTTTTGAACTGCAGTTTTTCATCTTTGAACTGTAGACGCTGCAACCCCGTCTGATGTGTGGCGATCGTGTGCGGACGGGCGTTATCGTGCTACAGAAGAGGATCCAAAGCTG
The DNA here is from genome assembly GCA_023313115.1 of Rhysida immarginata. NCBI lineage: Eukaryota > Metazoa > Arthropoda > Chilopoda > Scolopendromorpha > Scolopendridae > Rhysida > Rhysida immarginata. The sequence goes on along the minus strand of JAHWFO010005224.1, from coordinate 550,264 downwards.
CCATTCAATCCTCGTGTCAACGACAACCCCGGAATTCCTCTCCGACGGGTTCACCCAACTAGTCCACGCGTTGGTGTAATGCGTGGAAAGGAATGGGGACTATGTCGAAAAGTGAATGGTGCATTACATAGAGGACAAATGTAAGTATCAGATACAAAAAGAATTTTGAAAATCGGTTATGCCATGGAGGCATTACTTTTCAATATGCCCTCGTATATTGGTCTATTGACCTTTGAGGTCTTCGTGATTTATTGCAGATTGAAATCACTGGCTAATACTTTACGTTATTATGAATATCCAAATCCGTTTATGCTTCAGTATTTTAATAACTCTATAGATATTCGATTTAAATTTGTCACTGCCAGGTTATCCGATTTTAAACGTAGAAAGTATCCTTATATTATTTTTAAATTTTGTTATGAATTGCCATATTGTGTGCGAATTCACCTTTTTGATTGTTCTCGCTCTAAATGTATCTATAATTGCACACGTTAAATAATGTCCTAAAATCTTATACAAGTATTTTAAAAAACCGTAAAAATTTCTACTTTCTTAATATAATCATAGTGATCTTGAATGTAATCTTAACTAACAAGGGAATCCCTCGAACCTGTATGTCACAGGTTTCCACCAAATTGAAATATGTTACTCAATTGAAGCTACAATAGATGCTTGCAAAATAAGAGAGTGCTAAATTTTGTTTTTTTCAAAATAAACCACGAAAACGAAAAAATTTGAGCACACATATTCATACAAGGACTCCATTGTTAAAGCGATGTATTAATGCGCTTAACGGAACTTCTTTCTTCCACTACTCACAGCAATAAGCACGAATCCAGTTCAGATGAAATAGATAGCAGCAGACGGCATTTGAATGGCTTCTCTCAAGTTTCTAAAGAAACTTAGTTTTTAAAAATAGATTATTACAATTAGCTAATTGCCTTCCAGTAAAAAAAAAAGTGTAGAGAAATTAATAACCAAGTCCTTAATTTATTGTTTAATTCTATTAATTAATTCGGTAATCAAAAACGGGGCTGGCTTCACGTGCAACGTCGAGTAATACGTTGCGTTGGTGAGGGGATATGTATCGCGGTGTTTTATAATTTTAAATAAAAATAGTATTCATGGATGCCTACCTCATCTTATACAATGTAAATTATTTCGAGACGAATAATTGTACAGCAAAAGTAAAGTTTTATGCTTAATAACAGTGCTCTAACTGCAATTATTTGGCGATCGCCGCTAACAAGTTTGCTTCACTGACCGATATAAGTAACTGGATGGCGCTTCCGGCGAAAAACTTGACGCCACCGGAAGTTGCCCCTACTATGATGGCGGATGGCAAGAAATATCATCGTGTGTGCAACGTTTGTGTGCAAATTCTGAATTTTAATGCCAGAAACAGAGCATTGTAATGGTACATAAAGTAAACTTAACAATTGGTCAAAGTAAAATGTTAATTAATTAAAAATAAGCTTTTAAATACTTTAAATCAAATCTTTAATGAGTGTAAGGTTTGATTAAGCAGTGTGTTTCGTAAATATTATTTACTTTATACTCTGCCAAACCAAAAAGATAATATTTAATTATATTAGTAAAAGTTTTAATTTAAATTTTCCCATCAAATTAATTATATTGGAATAATCTCGAATAAAAATGTCACAAAAAAGTTTAAACTATTACCCCTACCAATGTGAGCAAAAAAATGGCTAAGTGGGGTTCCCTTGTAAGTGATATTATGTTGTAATACTCACAGTGAGTGCTTATAAATAAATAAATAAATAAATAAATAAATAAATAAATTATAATTAATAATTGGATCGATACCAGTGGGTGTATAATATTAAGCGTGCTGGCAGTAATTAATAATAATAATAATAATAACAATAATAATACACTACCCTATCAAAAGTCATGAGGCAACCCTCATTTGAATGAAAATGAGACATTCCTTTGCAATTTCACTGTTGGCATTCTTCCCAGCACTACATAACAGAGAGTATGCTATTATGAGATAATGTTTGCGTGAATGCTGTAAGAATGTCTCAAAGAGCTTTCAGACTTCCAAAAAGGTACAATTGTTGGGTGCCATCTCGCAGGCAAAACTGTTAGAGCGACGACATTGAACTATGGATTAATGGCGAATGGTTGAATGGAGTGATGAGTCCCGCTACACCATCTGGCAATCGGATGGACGGGTTTGGGTATGGCGAACGTTATCTGCCAAGCTGTGTTGTGCCCACGGTGAAGTCGGCGGAGGGTCGGTGATAGTGTGGGGATGCTTCTCATGGTATGGATTGGGTGCAATCGTTTCTGTGGACGGATTCTAAACGGAGCGTTACCAAGACATTCTGGACAACGCAGCAGTCCCATATCTCTGGCAGCACTTTGGTAATGGCCCTTTTCTGTTTCAGCACGATAACACACCTTGCCATAAAGCAAGGGCTGTAGGCACATGGTTTGATGAAAAGGGGGTTCGAGAACTTGACTGGCCTGCCCAGAGTCACGATCTGAACCCCATCGAACATCTGTGGGACGTGTTGGAACGTCGATTGCGCGCCTGTGCGTTACGCCCTAAATCCGTGACCGAACTGTCCAAGACACTTATGACAGAATGGCAAAAATTAGCTATCGAAACGTATCAAAAACTTGTGGACAGTATGCCCCAGAGAGTAGAAGCTGTGATAGCAGCAAAAGGTGGACTAACAAGATACTAAAATATGTATATTTTTGAGTGTTTCTATTAAAGTGATGGTGTCCCATGACTTTTGATAGAGTAGTGTAAGTTTACTATAGCAATATAGTAACGCCCTTGAACGCCCTTTTGTCCATATCTGCCATTTTCCGAGGCCAGCCTGAGTGTTTTCCATGATTTTGAATGACTTAGTTGAGTGAATGGCTCAAAGTCACTCAATTCAAAAACTCGCTCATTCCAATTGATGACATTAATATATGTAGATAGTGTATATTACATACTTTAATATTTCGATATTACCGTAATTTTTGGATTATAATGCGCGCATTATACAATAAAAAAGTTAAAGAAATCGTCACTGCGTATTATACAAAAGTGCGCATAATATTCTGATTTTAATGTGAAAATTCCAAGCTTCAAAGTTTCTTTATTCTAAAAAAAATAAGCAGTTCTTAATTCAAATTTCAATACATGTTATTGTGAATCATCATTCCAAGCGCAAAGCAAGACGCTAAGCTCTAAGCCAATGGGCACTGCAGGCCAATTGTATTGATTGAGGATCAACTCCAGGCGACGATGTTGAGGATCACGAGGAAGATGAGAACAAGGGGTAATGAGACCTAACAATGATCTGCTGACATTTTGGAGCATTTCTGTTCTGAGAGTGACCATTCTGATTATGAAGGATTTGAATAATAAATTTTTATTTTGTAATATGATAATTTTTTTTTGCAATAACCTGCGTGCGCAAAATATACAGATGCGCAGTTTACACAGGAAAGTTTTCCAAAACCCACGAAGAAAGTAGATGCGCATTATAGACGTGCGTATTATACTCCAAAATTTATAGTAATATTAGTAAATAACTGATACTTTAATGGTAAAACTTTCAATATTTAATTCTTTTGTACATAATAGGTCTTCTATACCAAATTAAAAATGTCTGATGAGCTGCTGGGGAGAATTCAAGGAGAAGGTTCTGAAAGTAAGGACCCAAACAGATGCCGGTTAGTTTGTGGAGACAGAGTATTCGAAGCAAATAAAAACACCCTGATAAAAAACAGTCAGTACTTTCAAGCTATGTTTAATAGTAAGTGTAAAGAATCCTTGACCAATTGTATAGAACTGCATAATGTGAATCCGAAAATTTTGGAACTCATTCTCAAGTATATTGAATTCGAAGCAATTCCTCAGGTCTACGGTAATAAAGACGACCTCCTTGCGCTTCTGGCCGCTTCAGATATGTTGTTTATGACTGAGCTTTTCGAAACGTGTTGTGCTCAGTTGCCAAGCATTTTGAAAAAAGGGAACTTCTCGGAGATTTTCTCCTTAACCAAAACGTATCACAATGATAATTTCCGTAAGGAACTGATTATGCATTTAGCATTACACTTCACTGAATTCAAAGATATGGCGGGAGACTTTTTCAGCGTGGATGATGTGCGACTTTTTCTAACAAATTTGGAAGTCATTCCATACGATTCAGTACCTTCGTCTGATGTGCTGCACTTTGTTGTTCAGTGGATCAAACAAGACTTGAACGAACGGCAAGAATACCTTCTAGACCTTCTTTCACTCATTAAAATGTGCAGCCTAACGGATGAGAGCTTGGAGTATTTCGTATCTGATGAAGTCTTATTCGAGCAAAACGAAGTCTCAAGGAATTATCTATTAGAGAAGGCGTCAGTCGATCAAATCAACATACTATTCCATAAGCATAAACGATTAAAAATTTACAATGTTGCCTCAGACATGTGGATTGACGCCAAAATTGTTCCGGACCACCGACCAATCTTGAACGCCTTTCACTATGGAAATCATTTCTATTTCGTGACATTCGAATTAAATGAGAGTTCCTGTTCTATTTTTATATTAAGTTTTAGTGGCGAAGACGATTTACAGCTGCTCTACGATGTTGGTAAGATAAAAGGAAAGTTTCACATTTGTGCTATAGATAGTGCAATCTATATTATAAACTGCCAGCTTCAGGATATTCGCAGTGGGTCGTTTAAGACTGTAGTTCGGTATTACAATGTGCTTACCCATGAAAAGCGAATCGTTGGAGAAAAGATTCTTTCGCGAGAGGTTACAGATATAGCGTCTTCTCATACACATATTTACATGTTAAGTACTCACAGAACTCCTTTTCTCTTCATCGTCTCCTTCAATGTGGCACTTTTCACGTGGTTCGAATTGAGCAATCCACCTTCCATGCAGGAATTGTATATGGAACATGCTACATGTTGTCAGGACAAACTTTACATCATCCGCTTCTACAAAGTCAAGGAGAGAATTCAATGGGATCCAGATGGACCTTTGTCAAGAGAAGAGTTTTGTAAAGTGCACGAAGGGAAAGAATGTTTGTCCAACAACGACGGCAGTAATACAGTTAGTCACGAAGTTAGCGTGAACAGGATAACTATTTACAGCTACAATCAAGACACGAATAATTGGAAGCAGAAGAATGTGGAACAACGTTGGTCCTATTCTGAAGGGTTCATCCACTTCCACAATAGATTCCTCAAGTCTATTCCTTACGTTTATCTTTTACTTATCAACCGTACGATCCTTCAAATCAACCCTGAAAAATGTGAATTCCAGGAGATTACGACTGTGCCCGATGACTTCTATTCATCTCTCCACTTTCCCGCTTATTACACAGTATTTTGTAAGTAGTTCCAAAAGAGGTCTGCGATAATGTGTTTCAGTGAATCTAATGATTTAAAAATGCATCCCCAGTACATTTAATCTTTAATCTTGTCATGACGGTACAACATTTAAAAGTGATGAGTGTTGTATTTAATACTTCTAAATTTAAATTTTAAATTGTTCTTGTTTTTTTTAAAAGTGAATATTTATACAATGTTATTAAAAAAACTAAATTTGGCTCTTTTAATAAAGCAGATCGTTAAAATGTTTAATTTGAATCATTCTTTGAAAATACACTGGTGTCCATAATTGATTTGCAGAATGAGAACCAAATCCGCACATCTGATCAGAACCAAAATTGGTAAGCCCATTCTACAGGTCCTGCAAACAACCTTCCATATTAAATACACAGATGGCAACACCACTGGTAAAGGAGTACACTTACCTCATTGAACTTGCGATACAGGTCATAGAGCGCGTCCCAGGAAACTGTTTTTAACTTTTCATGGGCAATTGAGCATTCGATAATTGTTGCTAATGACTCATCGTGTCCATTTAAAGAGTGAAATTAGAGGACAAGTAATTGGACGACTGGAAGTAATTATACCTGTCGCTCCTAATAATTATTTCTTATATTCTTAATGAAATAAAACTTAGATTAATTAGTTGAAATAGTTGAAAGTAACTTTTGAACTTTACAGTGTTGATGTTTTTCTTTTGTAGATTTCAAATGTGACTTTCAACTATTTTCACTAATTAATTTAAGTTTATATCATTAAGAAACTAATTATTCAAATTACATTCAATCAAAGAATCTATTTACTAAATTACTTTTACAATTGACATTATATTATAAAAAAGCTAAATATTTAGTTATTTAAAATTATTTTAATAATTATCTACGCATAAATCATTTGACGTTAAATTAGTCCATGTTGAACTGAGATATTAGAATGAAGAGTCTCGTGTTCCAAATTGCAAGAGTTTTTTTTATTGTGTGAATTCAAGTTCAAATAATGTGTATTGAATTTGAACTTAGTTTTTATTGCCTTACAAATCAACAGATAAGATGTGAATTTTTACTTTCAATTGACTCAACGATGATTTCGTAATGGGCGGCGCCACTTTCCTTTCGCGAGTTTGACACAGAAACTTCGCGAAGAAAATATCTGGCGACCATTTCATCTTCTAAAGATAGAACGCCCTCGAGAATCGAATAAAAACTGAATGAAATTTCGTTCTAAGCAAACAAGCTCAGACTTCATACTTTCGCCTTCCTTCACGAATTAATTTCAACCATGGTCGACTTACTGAGGCAGCATCCTTTGTACAAGAAAACCGGCAATGAATTGAAACAAGTCAACGCCAATGAAGTTCTCACCGGAATAAACATGATGGCTTACTACTTCGGAGCTAAATATTGCTCGGACTGCGTTAAATTCACTCCTATTCTAAAGGAATTCTACAACAAGATGAAAGCGAACAAAGAATCATTCGAGATCGTTTACGTTTCGTCCGACAAAACTGAAGAAGAAATGAAAGAATTTGTGCTCGAAAGTCACGGCGATTGGCTCGTGTTTCACATGGACGAGAGCAATGAAAACAGCAAAAGCTTTGAGGCTGTTTGGTAAGCGCAGGATCTCTGTTAATTTTTTAATTTCTTTTAAAACTAATAACATTGTTTAACACACGTTTCATTTAAATATAAAACTTCATTCCTTCCCATTTGTCCTAGTGACACTGTCGATTTTTCAATGACGAACGCCCCTCCATCCTAACCTTTTTTCATCTATTTATAAATAAGTTAAAAATAAAATCGCGTTCGAAAGAAAAAAAAATATATTCCACTTGAACTAAAATTTGTTTCAGGGTTAATAATAAAAATTTAATTTGTTCGTAAACTAATAAACCATTCAACTTATTTCTCCTATAAGTGGGCGTATACCTTTGTGTTTCGTATTTTTATTTTTATCCAAATTCAAATTAAAGGGGAACTGTTTTAATCGCCTATGCAGTTTATCTTTCTCTTAGGATTAAAAATAACATCTAAATTTACATATAATTGAATAAGTATAGTTTACCTATGATGAATCATTTACAGTAGAATTCTTCAAGATGATTCACAAATCAGCTGTAAAGCATCCGGAAGTGAAAACGTTCTCAAAAGGAAATCGAATCGCATTGTCATATCTCCAAAAGTTTTACTGATTCATTCTAATCTTTTTAACCATGAGCAACGATTTAACAATTATGTGTGGGAATATCATGTAACTTCCCTTTCGGAAATTTAAATTTCTCTAATATTTTGTATGACTGTACCAATTTAAAAATCTAAATTTGACTAAAAGATTTCTCATAAAATTTATGGTTTCTTAAAACAAAATTTTTCAAAACATTCATCGAATTTTAAAAAAAGTATATTTAAATAAATATTCTTAAAATAACATGTGATGCTGATTACATTCGAACAAGTTATCTATTAGGAGTATTCAATACAGTAATTTTTGGGGTATAATACGCACCCCCTACCCCACTTTGACCCTCCCTCCCTCCCGACCCCCTCCAAAATATTTAAATCGTATCTTCATTGCGTTTATTATCAGAATGTTAAATAATATTTACATTTTATAATAAGAGTATTGATTTTTTTAACTTTTATTTTTTCCCCTGCGTATTATACCCTGAAAATTACGGGGTAAGTTTCAGGCTGCAGGCTTGTACAGACAGGCGTATACCTATCGTACAGATGTTCAGGATGAAGATATTGTAAAATTTTAGGCGTGCCCTTGTCGCTAGAGGGTATAGGTGTCGCGCCTGGTATTGTGATGAGAAGTTAAGCAAAGGAACACAGTCCAATATCGCTGCAGAGGGGGTCGGGAGGAAATATTACAGTACCGGAAAGTGTGTGCAAAATAAGTGCACCGTCATTTGGAACCAGCACAAGAAGCCTTCCGCATGGCCATGTCATTGAATTGTCACGGGATACGAGATCTGGTACTACGATTCTGAACCTGAAACCAAGCGCTAAAGTTTGCAGTGGAAACGCAGAATAACCACCACCCAAAAAATCAAAGTTAATCCGCAGTAGTGGACGCAGATTTCATACGAACGGTGAAATGCAAGAGGTGATTCGGAATAGGTTCAAACAAAAACCTAAAACCTTTTATGAGAAGGATATTTCGCGCTGATATCGCAGTAAGATAATTGTTTGAACCATGGTCAATAATTTTGAAATAAATCCCTATTGAATACAGTTTGGTAACTAATATAAAGTTTTAATAGAATTTAAAGCATTTTAGGTTAACTATCAGCTATTATATAGGGTGATTTACATCGAATGTAAAATACTTAAAGGGGGTATTATAGAGGTTAAGATAAACACAAAACGTCCTATGAACATGGGTTCAAATATTAACGATAACTGAGATATGAACAGAAATAAAAATGCCGCCACCAAGATCAACAAGTTATAATAACTCAGATTCTGTAAAGCCTAGATTAATGAAATTTGGAGGAATAACAGAGTACATAAGACTGTGTATACCTTTAAAATTTGATCTAATTCTAACAAGAAGTTTCCAAGTTACTCATTCAACATCATAATACGTGTTCACTTGTGAGTACTAACTAGCACTTGTCACAATTTTGACTGTGTAACTCGGAAACTTCTCGTTGGAATTCAATCAAATTTTAACGGTATACACAGAATTATGTACCTTGTTATTCCCCCAAATTTTATTAATCTAGGCTTTACAGAACCTGAGTTATTAACTTGTTGATCTTGGTGGCGGCATTTTTATTTCTGTTCATATCTCAGTTATCGTTCATATTTGAACCCATGTTCATAGGACGTTTTGTGTTTATCTTAACCTCTATAATACCCCCTTTAAGTATTTTACATTCGATGTAAATTCGTATTCTTTATTTGTAAAACAACAACTAAAATTCAGGTGACCAATTAAGGTAGATGAACCAACAGTTTACGAAAATATTCTAAAAACGTTATAAATTTAAGTAAAGAGATTCTAAAAATCTAATTTCCTTCGCTTTTCTTATTTTTCTGGAGATTTCAGTTCAAAAAGTTGATTCCTGTTGGACAGAACAGTTCCTGCAGTAGTAATGCTAGTACAATATCTTCAAGCCCAACACTACAAAAGAAGCAGAAGAGAGATCAACACCATCGTTATCAGAAAACTCTTCCTGTTGTAGTGGTAATACCATCATTACATCATTTAATAAGCAAAATAATTTTGCAAGTAATGGTCTAAAACACAAAGATAACATGTCCTTTAATATTGTTGAAGGTGAAGATTTTAAGACATTTGTTCATGAACTTGAAAATAAGTACAAGATTCCTGGTCGCAAAACATTAACCACAATAACTGATGCTAACTTCAACAGTGCAAAGAGCATAATTGCAAAAAGATAGGAAGATGCTGGATGTCATTCAGTATTACAACTGATTTATGGACTGACCCTCTAAATACCAAAGCGTATATTAAGTTTAACAGCTCATTTCTTAAGAGATGAAAATCTTTTGTGGTTGCATGTCGTGCACTTGCTCAAGATCATACAGCCTCTGAATTGCAAGAGGTTTTACAAAGCATATTCAATGAATGGAACATTAATCCTTACAGATGGCGCGGCAAACATACTTAAAGCAACACAGACACTTTTTTGAAAAAAAAAAGCATTTGCTTTGTTTTGCTCATATTTTAAACTTGATTTTTGCAGAGTCCATCAAATGTTGTAAGCCACTTGTGACTTTCTTCAAAGAAAGTGTTGTAGTGTGCTAGAGTAAGTGTACCACTACGTGTTATAGAAAATCTTTAGTTAAGAAGAAAAGAGTCGAACTCTAAATTAAATTTTAAAATACCAGGTTCTATTCATAAAGGAATACAACAAAATTCAAAGCATAAGTATACAACAATTACAGGAATATATAATACAAAAAAGGAAATGGAACTACAAAAACTTTTCGCGATATCATTCAGAGCAGTTCCTTCTATCAAAGCACTAGTTTTACAGTTTCAACTTCTTCAACATTCAGCATTATTTCCCCATGTGAATCGACACACGGTTAGTTTCTAGTAAGGATATACAGGTGGATAGCATTTACCTCGTAAGCCAAAGATCACACGGATCCGACGACAAGTTCTACCTTTGCCTGCTCATCCTCGCCTATATTTCTGTCCGTTCTCCAACGCCACGTGCATTAGTCCTTACTTCTCGTTCTCCTTAGACTAAGTTCGCACTACGAAACTAGTTACAAATAGAACTATTTTCTTTTCTGGTTCCAGGTGAACCAGTTCTAATTGAACACTAGTTTTATCATCCTCCTGTTCGCACTGGAAATCCTGTTTAGAGGTGGAAATCCAGTTCCAGACAACAAATAGAGCGTGCCCTGGAATGATTAATGCTTCTTCATCGTTATTTAAAGATGGCGCTTTTTGTTTTCCAAATTTAGTTTCGCCATCTTTCCACTTTTCTTGATTTGTTTGAGATTGAGAACACTGTTGTTCGATAGCCATTGTGTATTTTTAATCCGTGATCGTATCGCTATTCGTGAAGACTTATGGGAAAACTACCCAGAAGTCTTTGCATGAACAAGCACCCTCACCCTCCAGCCCCAGATCCAGTTTGAGAAACTGAGGTTGGAAACCCTAGTTCCAGAGCCGAAAGAACTAGCTCTTCTTACACCCAGTTTTGTTCGCACTTCACTGATAAAACTAGTACCTCTGATAGAACTAGTTTCTTTTGGCTAGTGCGAACGAGCCTTTAGTCTCTCCTCCACGTGAGTCCCAGTGATGAAACTGTCAACTCACAGGAAGTTAAAACTCGATGGAATTCGACATATTTTATATTAGAAAGATTCTTGCTCCAAAATAAGCATGTAGTTAATTTGCTTAGTACTCATAATTACAAACTATCGTGATAGTACCAAGTTAACTAAAAAGTTATCGTGATAGTACTATTGATAGTTTTTTCCTCACTATCGTACATTTCTATGGCTTACTATTAAATACAGTGGCAGGTGATAAATAAAATGCACATGGAGGATTCCCCACATTGTAATTCTCTCGTGATTGGCTAGCATGCTTGCTGCAAAAGCAGTGTCGAAAGCACCGTCATTTTTTCTTAATTCCATTAAGAAATCATGGCAGCTTGACCAGATTATTTTTTCAGAAAATACCAGATGCAATGGGAGAAAAATGCCGCAAAATACTAACATTTAGTACTTTAATACTAATTAATTAAAGTGCCTTACTGGAATGGCAGTAAATGCGTATTACAAATGCCTTATTAGCGTTTTTCTGCCAACTTTAAGCGGCTTATAGTGACTTGAAACTCAAGAATGATCCGGTCTGCATTGGATATTTCAAAAGAAGGAAATTAAAACTAGTTTTGGATTCAGTATTTGCAAATTGGAGAATTGGAATGGAATTGGAAAAAAAAATCGCGAAAGAGGTTTCGGAATATGAATCGGTATTCAAATGTTGATGACGAAATTGATTGTGAAATTTAGTGCAATATCCAACCCTGCATTTGAGTGGAATTAATAAATACAAATTTCAGATTAAAATAGATAAAGATTGCTCAATTACAATTTTGAAAGTCTTTCTTTAACAGAAATCATTATGGCAACTCCTTCCGTTGTAAGTCTGTTAATTTGTATTGCTATGTCAAAACATTTGTATGAAATTGCACCCTGTGATAGGGTGTTGCCAGCTCAAAAAAATTTTCCCGCTAAAACCGAAGTAAAAATTCACTAGATCCAAGAGCAGATGAAAATAGATCCTCCCACCCCTTCATCTGTTTTTGCTAGATCCTATTGTTCTAATGCAATTTTTAGCGGATTTTGCATAATTTTTGAAGTGAAACTTCTTATGCAGCGCCAACGACTTGAGGAGTGGAATGCTAAAATGAAACGCTTTTCGCGTTACCGAGGCTAACGAGAAATACAGGCTCCGGCACTGAAAAGTCACCTGACCATGATAGGTCTATTAACAACCCAACCTTCATTGTTTCCAACAAAGGAAATAATACTGATTGTTAAAATACAAGATGGAAACAATGAAAATTACATTGTTAATAGACCTATCTTGGTCAGGTGACTTTTCAGTGCCGGAGCCTGTCTTTCTCTTTAGCCTCGTCGCGTTACGGAGTGACGTATTCCAACAATCCAACATTCACTGTTTCCAACAAACGGAAAACACTGATTATTAACATCCGAGATAGAGCGTGACCACCGACAGAGAAAGCCTCCGCATTGTTACATCATCATAGATAGTGCAAATTCAGGGCTTATTATTATTATTTTATGACTGTAATTATGTGACGCCGGAATTTATATCGAAGACCCAAAAAAAGTATCGGTTTAGTATTGGTTTCGCGAAAGTATCGGTATCGCGATAATATCGGTTTTGAAAGTATCGCCCTAGTATCGATACTATCGGTCATTGGTATCGCCCGATACTGATAGTATCGTATCGGTATCGACCATCACTCTAGTCCATACCAGCTTTGTACAGGGTGATTCAGTCAATTTCTGACCATTTCACTCGAATGACGTGCATTAGGGATAAACAATTGAAAGAATATGAGCGCCATATCGAATTTCTAAATAGTTCGAGTTTGTATTGTTGCAACGGCGCTGCATAAAAATCGTATTGTTGAAAATGGCGCCCGCTTTATCAACAGAGCAGAAATGCAAGGTTGTCGAATGGTATTTCGAGACAAACTCACCTGTAGCCGTGCAAAGAAAGTTCCGGAAGGAGTATAAGTGTCGAGACGCACCAGGCAGGCAAGCAATCATGGATTTTGTCAAGCAATTTCGGCCCAAGCGGGAGCGAAGCTCGTGTTCGAACGGCCCAAGTTGTCGAAAATGTTCGCACAAGGTTGGTCGATTCCCCCAATGACGTATATTAAAGATAGACTCCGAATCATATTGTTAATATCGGTAAAAAGTGAAGCAAATTGAGCCATGACAGTTCTGGGCAGGAGTGAGCCGGGGATTAATTAGCTGTCTGGCTGCTTTGTTTTTGAAGATTTTGGGCCCGAGGAATAATTAATTCAAAACCATTATTCAAAGTTGTTTTGGGTACAACTGTACAAACAGACAAGAAAAAGGATCAGGAATCATTTTCCACAAAAATAAATCACAAATACGTAACTAAAATGAAAATACGTTACTGAAAGATAATCGAAACGAAATTGAAACTGAAACCATGATCGAAAAATTGTTTATAAAATATAATAAAATACTTCAAATACAAAGTCAAAGAAAAGATAAACTTATCACTCCGTGATCGGCGTGTGAAAGAATTATTAATCAACTACTCTCGTGTTTAGCCATGTGTTTTGCATCATCTTCACTCACTTTCAGCCATGACAGTTCTGGGCATGGAGCTTCCCAATTTGCTTCAAGATACAACAATAGGATTCGGAGTCTATCTTTAATATACGTCATTGGATTCCCCTACCAAAAAATCTGTTCGCCGCCTATCCATTGAAGAAAGACTGTCGTATACCACGACGTGGCGAATTTTGAAAAAGGATTTACACCTGTTCCCGTATAATATCCATGTTTATCAGGAGTTAACAGACACTGGAAGACAGAAGCGACAACAATTTGCGATGGAGTTTGGAGCAGAAATGGAAGCCCATCAGGACATTGTGGTCAACCTGTGGGTGTCAGATGAGGCCTTCTTCCATCTGTCAGGTGACGTTAATAAACACAACGTTCGTTTTTGGGGTTCCCAGCACCCTCATGAGATCCATAAGTCACCTCTTCATCCACGAAAGATTATGGCTTGGTGCGCGATTTCCAAAAGAGGCATCATTGGTCCGTTCTTTTTTGAGGGCACTGTAACGTCACCGGCTTACCTTAACATGTTGGAAACCTTCTTCATCCCCGAGCTGCGAAGGAGGCGTATACCGCTTCGACATCAATGGTTTCAACAGGATGGGGCTAGGCCTCACACCGCTAATGAAGTGCTAGACTTTCTCAATCAGAAATTCGGAAATCGTGTCATTTCAAACAGGTTTCCAGATCGATTCGGGGGTGGCTTTCTTTGGCCCCCTACGAGTCCTGACCTAAACCCATGTGGTTTTTACCTCGGGGGGGGTTCCTTAAAGACAGTGTATTCACTACAGCATCAAGAACCCTAGACCAGCTGCGACAAAGCATCGTCGACTGCTGCATTCTTGTGGATGCAGAAATCCTGGATAGAGTTATGAACAACTTCACCATTCAGCTGCGAGCAGTTCAAAACGTTCGTGGTGGCCACGGGAATAAAAACTCCGAACTGCCTAAAATATCATACTGAAATGCTAAGTTTGTAAACATTAATAGGTCAATAAATCATAGTATTGAAATGGTCAGAAATTGACCGAATCACCCTGTAGTATTCATAGTTACTGACGATGAGGTTAACTCGAAACGCGTAGAACAGTAATAAACTGCTACCATATCGCTATTCCTGGACCTGACCTAACCTAACCCAACCCAAGCAACTTATTTATGCAACCACTTCCTGGTCAACCTTGCTCTTTCCTCTGATGCAGTTTCTCCAGTTTTTGAAAAAAGTCACTCGGAGGAAACTGAAGTAACCAGAACTGAGAGATATTTCGCGGTCTTTTTCATTTTACAATTTTTATCGATTAATCGACTGTAAACAATCGATAACTGCGATTAATTCAAGACACCTGAATAATCATCCATTATTAGAACCACGATTAATCGATTAATCGCCCATCCCTAGTTTACACAAATTTTAGCATACGAAGTTATCTACTTAAGCGAATTATCCACTTATCTTGTAACCACTTAGCAAGGTTCGACTGTATCTTAATCTAATTAATCACTGCTGTTCATTCTAACAATGGTGGAGCTATGGCTACTCAGTGTATTAAAACTTACAAGAGTATCAGAAGCGCTCATTGATGCTTTATATCAATTTAACTTTAGATTTTATTTTAATAACTTTTTTGACTAATACAATTCTATTACAAAACTCATTAGAATCATGCTTTTATTTTCATAAAATATAAAAACAGGAATTTCCGAGAGCTGTTCGCGATAACGGGCATTCCTGCAATGACGGTGACGAAAAGGGAGGATGAGGAGCTCTGCACAATGGACGGCATCACGGATTTGCTGACGCAGGGTGACGACGCTTACAAGGACTGGAAACGGAAGAGGGAATTTTTTCTCATGGGACGTGAGAGAGAAGACGACCCACCACGAATAGAAGGGAAAATTAATCCCAATTGCTGCAAGATTTCACGGTAAAAAAAGTTCACATAAATCGCATGTTAAAACTATTAAATAAAACTAGTATCCTCGCTGGGACAAAAATAAGTGAACCTAAAAATAAAGTATGTCGAGAGAAGCGTCCAATTAAAAAAATAATAATAAAGAATCAAAAATAACCTAACCAGTTGTCTTGCTTGCAATATGAGGACGCGCGTTATCATGCAATATCAACACGCCTTTGGTGAGGAGTTCTGGTCGCTTCCGTACAATGGCATTACAAAGTTTCAGTAAGAGTCGGCATTTACAGTTTATTCTCGATGCTGGAATGTGGTAAGCCATATGCCCTAGTGATTCCAGAAGTCTGTGAGCATCGCTTTTCCGGCGGTGAAGCTATACAAAAGAATGGCAGCTATATTTTTTCAGCAGAATCACGAACCACGATCCACATTTTTCGATAGGTAGCAATATCATTGAGACGTATGGTACTTATGAGAAATCAGCTTATGCCGACCATTTTAAAAGAAGCAAATGAAAAAACCTATTTACCTTTAGG
Source organism: Rhysida immarginata (assembly GCA_023313115.1). NCBI lineage: Eukaryota > Metazoa > Arthropoda > Chilopoda > Scolopendromorpha > Scolopendridae > Rhysida > Rhysida immarginata. The sequence goes on along the minus strand of JAHWFO010005224.1, from coordinate 534,109 downwards.
CCAAACTAAGAACATTCTAAAAAGAGAAAGGGATCAAGAAGATATACTTACACGTAGTCTATAAAGCACTCGATATCAACGAGATTAACATTATTAGAGTGGAAATTAACTGATCATCAGCGCCACCACTATGAAGCAGTGATAACTTGCATGTGTCGACCCGTAGCCACCGATAAGAAAGGCCTGCCCCATTCGGGCTGAGGAGCCTGACAATAAATGGCGACTTCAACTTCTCGGGCATGCAGTGCCACTGGCGTCAGTTAAGAGAATCAAAGTATTGCTCAAGATGGAGCCTCCACGAAAAATTTTATCTAAGAGCTAATTTCACTAAAATTAAATTTCCTTTTCAAATTTGACAATTTCTAATAAATGGTAATTGTTTAATTATAAAATTCATTGTAAATGAATTGAAAATGCTTTTCTAGCTTCAGTTTCGCTTCTCGGGCACACAGCGCCACTCGATTGCAGTGGAAATTCGAGAAGCGAAACTGAAGCGAGGGAAGTATTTTCAACTCATTTATAATGAATTTTATAATTAAACAATTACCATTTATTAGGAATTGTCAAGTTTGAAAATGAAATTTAAATTTTTAGTGAAATTAGCTCTTAGATATAATTTTTCATGGAGACTCCAGATTAAGCAATACTTTGATTCTCTTAACTGACGCCAGTGGCGTTGCATGCCCGAGAAGTTGAAGTCGCCATTTATTGTCAGCCTCCAAGCCCTGCCTCAGCGCGAATTGGGCAGGCCTTTATTATCGGTGACTACGTTCGACCTCAACTGCTGCTTATTTAACCTCAACTGTCATGGCTGACGCTAGTTAAATTGCTCATATTAATAGTATAAGCTAAGTTTAGACTAAATTTATTTCCTGCATGCAGCACCATGATAAATATGACTGTAATAAACCGAATGTTTATTTTCTTATTCTCATTTTTCAAGTTTTTACCTCAACTATCAATTAGCTTCAAACATGGCATCGTTATTTCCCAATGATTTGAACTATTAAAACTACTGGATCCTCCCCGCATAGAACTGCCGGCGGTCATGTAATCGATAAGCAACCAGGGCAAGCAATCGATCAACTGTAGGGACAGATTCAATTGAAGCCATTGAGCAAAACAGTAGTTATGATGGATTTATTAATGACAAACTCCTGTTAATTTAACTCCAATGCAATTAAACAATTTAGTCAGGCCTACTGACGAAGAAAGCATCTTGCAAAGTCACAACTTCATTGGATTAAAAATTAAAAAAAAAAGTTTTAAGCACATACTTTTACTTTAAAAAGTGGATATAAAAGGTAAAAGATAATTTTTGGTGCCTCTCATTTAAATAGAAATTCATAAAATTAAAAAAAGCTAAAGGTTTGGTGCGTGTTTAATGTAAATTTTAAATTGAAAATATTACACAATAGAATAAACTTTACCGTACCTTTTTTTTTTTATTTTATGAATTCCGATTTAAATGCGACACCAAAAATTATTTTGGACTCTTTTCATGCACGTTTTAAACGTGTGCTTAAAATACTTAAAAAAAAATTTTATTTTATTCTTTTTAGTCTTTATTTTTTTTTTAAAAAAAAACATGCTTTTACATACCCACAAAAACCAAGAAAGCCGTGGAGTTCTGATCATGAAAGAGTTCGAGGCAATGAGGAGTAGATTGGATACGTGCATCCTAGCTGGTGGTAGTCATTTTCAGCAGTTATTGTAGATTAAGAAGCTTTACTTGTAAGCTTATGTAAGGTAATAAATTATTAAGAATTGATTTTTTAATATTTTTTTATTTATTGTGACACCTAAACATAACGGGAATCAATGAATAATTCCAGCTAAAATAGTAAATACTACTCCTATTGATACAACGTAGTGAAAGAAGTGACCATTGCCTGGGATTTGAATTAAACAAAATCACTTTTAATCCTGTTTAAGAATTCTAATTTGAATATTTTTATGCTGAATTCTAGTGTCACCGGAAATAAATCAGAGTGCCAAATTTGGAGTCGTTTGAACAACGGGAAGTGGGTGAAAATTTGATTGCAGTATTTGACCCAAACTAATTAACATGTGAAATTAAGTAAAAGTGTAATGTATAATGAAAAACAGAGGATGTAGAATAGAGGTAAAAATAATGAAAAGTAAATAATCATTGGTATCAAAAACAGTGTTTATTGTTACAACATTAACATTCTTACATACTTGCATAACGGTGAATATTGCACTAACTAATTAAAACAAAATCCAAATATTTCAATGTGGTAGGAAATTTAATAACAGCCGACGCATTTCGGTAATATCGCCATCATCACGGCCACAAAATAACTACAGAGGTGAAAACAACAAGACTACCGAATATATAGCTAAAGAAGGGGCATGTCAACCAATCGGATTTTAGGTATTTAAGCACTGATTGGTGTATATACCTCTTTTGTTAGCTATATATTCTGTAGCATTGTTGTTTTTTTTCCCTCTGTAGTTATTTTGTGCCCGTGATAAATGTTATTACTGAAACGCGTCGGCTGTCATTAAAATTCCTACAATGTTGCAATATCACAATACATGATACAGGTATAATCACAATCATTAACGGGCTCATTCTCTATATCTATGTTCTGGACCAATAATCACTGATGCTCGAAAAAAAATTTTTCACTTCATGAACATACGCTTGAATGCATCTAATTTCAAAGATATACCAAATTTATTAAATGCCATTTTAAAATTTATTAAAATATTTACAAAATATCCGTTACTAATTCTAGCTGAAGGAAAATATGGCCAAGTGACATTTTTATTTGTTAAATGTCAGATTTAAAGATGAAAAAATAACATTTGCTGTTACGATTTACGACGTCAACCTGCCATGATCTTAGTACCTTATTATTAAAAAAATAATACAGATGAAAGAAATATCTTGACATTATCTTGTGCAACAGGTTTCCTGTAAAAAAATTTCTTTGAATGTTTACAAAATGTACAATAAAAACCGAAATACTGGGTAACAAGCGCCCGTATCCTTACGCTGAGTAACACGCTCCACTCTCTACTACTCCCTACAGTTGATCGCTTATCTCAGTCTAGTACTTATCGATTATGTTACTCGCCTGTCACGTCAGCCAGCCACAGCGCGGATGATCCAGTAGTTTTAATAGTTCAAATCATTGTTATTTCCACTCTAATAATATTAATCTCGTTGCTCGATATACACAAACGCCTTTGATTCAACCTAATAAAATATAAAATAACCAAAGTCCCCTTTGAATGTATTGGATAGTACTGGTAGATATTCACTTCTGACGCAGTATATATTCAATTGTTGTCATTATCTTGTGGTTGCAAGCCTATGAAGGAGGTGTTAATCGAAACATGGTATAGTATCAGGTCGTTGCATATCAAATGTCGGATTGCGGAGGTCATCTCTACTGGCTCTCTAGAAAGGACACCTTTACAGGTGCTATTCGAAATAACCCCCATTGCAATCCAAACATTGTTGCCAACGATTTGGCAGCTTCTCGAGTCCTCTCCGATAGAACAATAAACTCCCGGAATGCGTTTTCGACGTCTGCTTGAGTTAGGAATGTTTCCCTCCGGAGAAAATCGTCCAGGCTCTGGAAAAGATGGTAGTCGCTAGGGGAGAGGTTCGGAGAGTACGGGGTATGTGGAAGCACCTCGCAGCCCAGAGTCTGTAGCGCCTGCATGGTCGTTCGTGCAACGTGCGGATTCGCGTTGCCATGCAGCACAAGTGCAGGTTGTTGCTGACAGTTTTGTGTGCATACGATGTAGTTCACGACAGTAGGTCGCAGCGGTGATCGTCTCCCCCTGATGCAGGAAGCTGTAATGCACTACACCACGAATGTTCCATCAAACTGTAACCATGAGCTTCCTGTGGGACCCATTTGTCCTGCTTTTTCACCTTGCCGATGGTCCTAAGGTTTCTATTGACAGTCGACGCTGATACAGCATGATCCCTTGCAAGTTCCCGAACAGTTTTTGACGGGTCCTCTTCCACAGATCGCTTCAGATCAGCGTCATTCAACACGTTGGGCGGTCTGCCGCGTGGCTCATTTGCCAGGTCTTGTCACTGCCGTCTGGAATTTTCGGAACCAACGTTGAACAATTCGTTCGTTTATGGTGCCTACACCGAATACCTTATTGATGTTTCGAGAGGCGTTGGATGCAGTGTTATTCAACCTGAACTCGTAATGCATTATCACACGTAATTCGTATGACGTCATGACTATCTTCGCTTGGGTTCAAACGCTATTAAATATCATCGCAGACATGCAAATTTCATGCAGCTGGTCGCTGATAGGTTTATCTCTGGGAATGTACCACTTTGTTATGGGTACTTGCTACTAAACGTGGGAACCGTGCTGAAGCGCGGAATCCACCTCGAAATCCGACATTTGATATGCAACGACCTGATAGTTATTACGCCAACACAAGAATTCGGTTAAATGACATATTGATTAGTATGAAAGTCAAAATAGTTGAGAACAAAGCTAGTGAAAGAAATCAGCGATACTCTTGAACTTTTGGACAAGTAGAGGAAGACCTAAAAAAAAAAAGATGACTAGACGGCAATCGAGAATAGGCTGGACTGTATATGCGATGGCAGCCTGCTTAACTCAAGAATGGAAGGATATCTTACTCTTTGTAGTCCATGTGCAGGGAAATGTTGTCCCTATACAATCTACTTGATGGCAATAAAAATTTTTTGGCTGCATGATGGCATAGGAAAGTACAAACACGTTTTGTGATTCATATATGGTACCATTATAAGGGTGTGATCATGCGAATCGCCAAAGTTTAATGTGAATCAAGTTGGTACCCGAATTGCTGGACCTAAACAATGTGAACCCCTAAGTATGTTGTATATGGTACTTCTGACGATTCAATTGCATGATGTTAATTATTATATGAGTAGTGATCTTGCTATAAAAGAGAAGTTGAATTCAATTAAACAAATTAATGAGCAGCATTCTTTACTTTAACCATAACGAACAGAATTAATAAGTGTGATTACTTCGTAGTTTTCTGGCGCATCTGCAAGATGTCACTGCTTGCACTTTCGACCAGTGACTCGCAAGTTTTTAGCACTCGCTTATAAGGAAAAAGATGAAACGTTAACAGTATTTTTAAAAATTAATTTTTAAACACGATTTCTTTTTTCTTCTTACTGTTTATTTATTGTTTCTTAAAGGTAAATCCACGGAAAAATTCGACTTTATTATTATTTTTTTTTTTGCATCAAGGATAATAAAATACATGCACATATCATTCAAAATTGTTCGATTTATCCTAATAGTTTATTAAGAAAAATGCCTCGGAAGATTTTATATGGGCCCTCTCGTCCCTTCAGGAGAATCAGCGGAACAAGAAGTAATTTGCTGCTGCGAGAACCGCTTTAGATTCTAGCCTCGTTTCGATTCTACATAAAAAAAAGGCAAGCAAACTCTTGCGCTATTAGAATGCTTTTTAATTGTTCTCTGTTTGGATGTATAAATAAGAAATCCGATAGAAGCTTCACGTTTCATAGATTTCTACAATCAGTATCGATTAAGAAGGACTGGATTACTTTTTTTCTAAGAAGAACAATCCTCAGAACTGTGATAATTATCGCGGTATTAGCCTATTGAATTCAGGCTACAAAATTTATGCCAATATAACAAAAAATAAATTATCAAAATTTTATGATAGTCTTATTGAAGAAGAACAAATGGGATTTCGTAAAGGAAGTTCATGTACAGATAGATATAGTCAAAATAAAATAGCAATCAAACAAGATGGTAAGCTATCATCTTGGACACCCATCAATACTGGAGTAAGACTAGGACGTGGATTATCACCCATTCTCTTTATTATTTATATGAACCGAATAATTAAAGAGTGGAAGCAAACTCGCCATGGATATATACAAATCAATAGGCGCCTTAAATTGGACTCAACTCTCATTGCAGATGATTTGGTATTGTTGGCATTTTCAGAAGACGACCTCCAAAGTTCATTATATAATTTGCAGAAAGTGGCAGCCATATACACAATATGATCAAAAATATCCGGACACCCCTCACAGATCATCGATTGGCCCAATGTCACCTGATAATGACTTGCACATCATTTAAATAGCTTCCCACACCTTCAGAAACAACTCTGCTTGGACACTGGCAAGAATGGGTCGTTCGGCAGAGCTCAGTGAGTTCCAACGTGGAACCATCGTTGGATGTCACCTATGCGGCAAGTCCGTGCGTGACATTTCCAGCCTTCTTCAGATACCCAAGTCAACAGTAGGCGATGTCATTATGAAATGGAAGACCCGGGGATCAACAACAGTTCAACAACGAACAGGTAGACCCAAGAAACTAACGGACAGAGACCGTCGAGTGCTTCGTCGTGTTACCCGCAGCAACCGGAAGTCCTCGGCGGAAAAAAGTGCCACAGTTTCGAAACGCCTCTGCAAATGATGCCAGTACCCGGGAACTGCACACGATGGGATTCCATGGCCGTGCTGCTGCCCACAAGCCCCACATCAGCAGGGTCAACGCCAAGCGACGTCTGGAGTGGTGCAAAGCCCACAGAAACTGGACAATGGACCAATGGAAACGTGTAATGTGGACAGACGAATCTCGCTACACACTCTGGCAATCCGATGGACGAGTTTGGGTTTGGCGCATACCTGGAGAACGCTTCTTACCTGAGTGCACAGAGCCCACAGTCAAGTTCGGAGGAGGAGGAGTCATGGTGTGGGGCTCATTTTCATGGTACGGACTGGGCCAGCTCGTTCCTGTGCAAGGAACATGAACTCCGACCGTTATCTGAATGCTTTGGACAACTGTGCACTTCCAACGTTGTGGCAATTTTTCGGAAACGGGCCATTTCTCTACCAACACGACAATGCTCCGTGCCACGAAGCGAGGCGTGTACAGCAGTGGTTTGCGGACTCAGGGGTCGAAGAAATGGGTTGGCCGGCACAAAGTCCCGACCTCAATCCTATAGAGAGTCTGTGGGATGAATTGGAAAGACGCTTGCGGGCCAGATCACATCGGCCAACTTCTGTACCTGAACTGATTCTCGCTCTTCGGAAGGAATGGAGAAACATTCCGGAAAGTACCTACCAACATTTGGTGACAAGTCTTCCCCGAAGGGTGGAAGCTGTGATTCGGGCAAAGGGATGTGCAACGCCCTATTGATTTCCATGAAATCGTGGCTAGAGCGCAAACGTGCATGTGTCCGGATATTTGTGATCATATAGTGTACAACATGGAAATCTCAATAGAAAAAACAAAAGTTATAGCATTTTGCGGGAAATACTTAATACAAAGTAAAATTTGTCTTAATAATAAAAATATTAGAAAGATCCAATAGTTTCCCATATATAGGCTACAATCTTTCTATTTTTGAAGAATTGGACATATCACAGAAAATTAATAAATATACAAGAGCTATGGGCCTTATAAATAGTGTGATGAAACCATCCTTTGTTCAGAAACACACCCGCATACGTCTCTACAACACCTTGGCACGACCTATACTCAGCTATGGCAGCGAAGCATGGACCTAAAGAAAGCAGATAGAAGTAGAATAACGGCTTGCAAAATGCGATTCATGCGAAGAACAGCGGGCTATACAAAATGGGATCTGAAAAGAAATTGTGAAATTTTAAAGGAACTAAAAACTAAACCAGTTTTGGATTACATCGGTCAATATCACTCTAATTGGAAACGTCATCTGGAAAGAATGAGTAATACTACATTCCCAAAGGCAGTTTATGATTATATACCGCACGGCCGAAGATCTGTGAGTCGTCCTGTTAAGAGATGGGGTGAAAATTTTGTGTGAGACCGTAACAGGCCTTGTAGCCTAATACTTGTCAGGAAGAAGAAGAAGGATTACCTTTTGCCAGCGAAGATGGCATCCAAATGCGAGCAGCATTGTGTGCTCAGGTCATTTCGAAGCGCCGTGCTTTTTCTATGATCCTTCTGTTTTAAATTCATTGTCAATTAAAACGAAATTCACTGAAACTCGATTTCGTTCCAACTATAAACGGGCCTAATTTTAGTGATCTTCAAGATCAACGAAATTTGCTAACCACCAATAGAATGGATAGGCCTATCTGCTGTCATAAGTTATGCGCATCAGTAAATAAATATGAAATAATTTTTTTTTCATATCCGAGTAAAAATACTGTTTTAAACTTAACAAGCAATATACAAATTACACTCATAACACATTATAACAGTAAGATATACCTGAGAAACTTAACACAAAACGTGAAATTGCCATTTGCAATAAGCAGGATTCGCTACGAAGTTGGTCCATAGCAACAGCAGCGCTGTTATTTCGCACATCCGCCACCTCGCATTGGTTACTACGAGAGTAATCACACTTATTAATTCCATTAGTTATGCTTTAACTAATACGAGCATATTTTGAGATATTCAAAATTATTTTATATACCATATTCAAAAAAGGAGTGCGCTAATTTTAGGTATGACCATCTAATTTTTGTTTTCTTTCGATTATGTTTTAAAGATTCAAGCCATGGACTCCAAAATCTCCTAAAGAAATCTTAACAGGTAGAAAATTATTTAGGAAAGCGGGAGAAAACCTCGTGGAAGAACCAGCCGAAGAATCTCTCGCAAAGGCCGACATTGTAGCCTTCTATTTCTCGACCAGTAGATGTGGACCTTGTCACGTATTCACTCCAGAACTCAAGCGATGCTTCGATAAATTAAAAGCCGAAAAGAAGCCCTTCGAAGTCGTCTACGTTTCTGGCGACGAATCAGAGGAAGACATGAGGAACTTTATGATGAAATTGCATGGCGATTGGCTGACTGTTGCCTATGGTGACGCAACTGACGGGTTAGTTGTTTAGACTTTAAATAAAAATTACTTTGAAAAAAACGTTAACTAGAAAACTGAAGTAATAGAAATGTTTGTTTTTTCCCCCAGATATTTTTGCAAAACATTTGCTATCAATTCCGTTCCTACCGTTCGTATTATTAATAAACAAGGTGAATTGGTTTCTAAGAATGGTTTGAGGGATGTTCGAGTCAAAGGTGCCAAATCTTTTCCTTTCTGGATGGAAGGCAAAAGTGCAGCTACCAAAGAAGAGGAGGATAAATTTTGGGAACAAGGAGGATTTGATGAGGATGACGAATAGAAGAAACTAAATTGACTTTGTAAGACTTTCTTTTGCTAATATCAAAACAGACCAACCGACGTGTCTGTGAAGTTCTGATGCTGCTCTTATAACATTATTTTGTTAACAACAAAGCAATTAGAACAAGAGGCCGAAGTAAAGACGCATAGAAGCTATGTTTATTCTTTCATATGTATATACAGAGTTTTTCAATATTCTTTGAAGATAGCTATATTTTCATATCGAATATTGGTAAACTTAAGCTTTTAGTAGCGTATTAAATATTTTTTAAAAAAGATAATCGTTTATTCATTTAATGTCAATCTTTATATCCATAAAATTTATTTATCCGTTGGTAGATTACGATGATGTAAAACAAAAATTTGGACAAAAATTCTGGAAGAAAAATTACCATTCTCTTTTTGAGCAAATGCAGGATTATTTAAAACTAGCAGAGGACCCGGCGGATAATTAAGCTTAATGAAAATTCGGAAAAAAAAATTTTTAAAGGCTCACAATGGATGGACCTCTCCAATAATTTCTTACTCACGTAATCTTACTTCAGATGTATACTTGATGTTGTTACAATTCCCTTTCTTCTCTCGATGTGTTGAAGCAAAACTTGGCCATTCATCACTTTGTGTAGTCTAGCGGTCGCCGATTCTTCTATTTTCTTGCTTCCCATTTGCTCATACAGCACAGAGCTAAAGGGGTACTTCCTCTGTCGTCTTTCCACTCTTTCTCAATAGTCTGCTAACTCTTCATTATCTCCAGTTACTGATCATTTTTAAAGATTTTCAAGAAATGTTTCAGTACGTAGAACTCTCTTTTCTAAGAAAAACCTGAATAACCGGAATTCTATGCATTGTTACAAATTGAAACTTATCTATATTGCATCATTTTATGTTCATTGTTATAATTCTTGAAAAGGATTGCTTTATCATTGCATCATCATTTTGTGCTCATTGTTATTGGTGAATTGCGTGTTGACACCATTGTTGGTACCTATTGTTGCACAAATTTTGCTTGTATGAGATAGATATTGTTGGTACATGCTGTGTGTTTGTGAATTGCGTGCTGATACCATTGTTGATACCTTTGTTGTACAAACTTTGCCATGCATTGTTGGTCATGAGATATTTCTTATTAATATGCCTTGCCATAACCATGAATATCGATTTTTTTATCAATAATTATTATTTTTTCGAAATCTGAGGTAGACAGTGACCTTCCTCATACTTTGAAGGTCATGTATGCGAAATTTTATCAAGATCGGAATAAAACTGGAGATTTGTATAAAAAACGTACAGACCCACAAACATCCTTCTTTATATATATAGATGACTAGAAGAGGTACCCGGCGTTGCCCGGGATAATTACACTTGCACAAACTTTTCCTTTCATTGTTAGTCATGAGATATTGATCGTTGGTTCATGCAGAGCGTTTGTGAATTGCGTGTTGATACCATTGTTGATACCTATTGTTGTACAAACTTTGCCTTGCATTGTTGGTCATGAGATATTTCTCATTAATATGCCTTGCCATAACCATGAATATCGATTTTTTTTATCGATATTTATTATTTTTCCGTAATCTGAGGTAGACAGTGACCTTCCTCATGCTTTGAAGGTCATGTATGCGAAATTTTATCAGTGACCTTCTTTATATACAGGGTGTAAATTTTAAGTTGACAAAGCAGAATAACTCGAAAAATAAGCTTCACACGAAAAAATGCGTATAATCCAAAGTTGATTATTTTCGAGGGGGCATCTGCTGGTGCTAAAATTAGCCCACCCCCCCCGGCCCCTGGGGGTGGGGCGGGGGGCAACTTTAAAATTTCAAATGGGAACCCCTATTTTTTATTGCAGATTCAGGTCCTACATAAAAAACTACGTACATTTTGTCTGAAACATTTTTTTTTATTTTTGGTAGATGGCGCTGTAATTCAAGAAAATCCATTTTCTCATTTTTGCGTGGAAATGGTTACGGAGAAATAAAAAATACTTATTTACTTCGTAAATTTTGCCGCAAAGTTATTATTTTATTATTTTTTGCCGCGGATTAGGATAATTTTGTTTTGTTTCGTGGTCATGAGGCCACACAACTTTATAATTATCAAACAAATCAACTGATTAGCTAACTAACTAACCGAACATCCTACGTACTAACGAGTGAACTCATTAACTAACAGAGTAAAAAAGTAAAAGACTGTGTAAAGATGAAGTTATTCCCGTTTAAGATTTGGTGGTCCTTAAAAGGACCGATTGTTTTCGTTTTATTTTTTCTTATTTGCAAATACTTGCAAGTAAATGAATTTCGGGGTGCTTGTATTTCCAGTGAGTCCCCTCGCCTCTCACTTTCGGCCTGCTTGTTGTCCTTAAATCCCTTGCATCTCGCCGTTTTATGAAATTAAATGTTCAAATTGATGACCTCCAACTTCGATGCATTTATTGACTCGTTTTGTAAATTCCTGAACACATCTTGATAACATGTCTGGTGTAATTGCAGCGCAAGCATCTCTTATTCTTTGAATCATGTTTTCGCGAGTGGTTGGCGTTTCCTTATAAACGATATCTTTGAGGTAACCCCATAAGAAAAAATCTGGCGATGTAAGGTCAGGCGATCTGGCTGGCCAATTCACAGGACCTTCCCTGCCGATCCAGCGACCATGGTAAAGTCGATGTAGTACTTCGCGCGCTACTAATGAATAATGCGCTGGACAACCATCATGTTGAAACCACATGTGTTGTCGAAGTTCAATACTCAGGTCTTCAAGTAGATCTGGTAGTTCATTTTCAAGTAGGTTACGATATTTGTTGCCATTCAAATTACCGTCTATAAAATATGGACCGATAAGTTTATCGCCAATTATCCCACACCAAACATTAATTGACCAAGGTCGCTGATGGTTGACTTCTCGAATCCAGTGTGGGTTCTGTTCACTCCAGTAATGCATGTTATGTCGATTAACTTCCCCGTGGTTTGTGAATGTTGACTCATCGGAGAAAAGAACTCGTGCAAAAAAATGTTGGTTTGTTTGCATCTGCTGAAGTGCCCAGTGACAAAACGTTAGACGGTTTTGGTGGTCATTGCCATGTAGTTCCTGATGCATAGATACATGATATGGATGAAATTTGTGGAGCTTCAGCATTTTCCAAACACTCATATGTGAAATTCCTGATTGCCTTGATATTTCTCTTGTGCTCGCATGTGGATTATGAGCCACAGCAGCTAGGACTGACACTTGATTGTTTTCTCCACAAACAGTAGCTGCACGGGTTCTTTTTTTCTGGTTCACACTACCTTCCGCAGTAAATTGTTTAATAACTCGAACAAAAGAAGACCGTGATCGCGTTTGGCCAGGAAAACGCTGAGCATAAAGCGCGACTGCATTATCAAAATTTCTCCCACTTTCTCCATAAATGTACACCATCTCAATTTTTTCTTCCACAGAAAGATAATTCATAATGTAAATTCAAAAGCAATACGGCGTTGTACACTCACAAAAACAGTTGAAAAATTACAATCTTTTCTTCTAAAGATCAGAATTTAAAATGTAAACATTCTGAAAAAAATGCCAATGTTTACGTTATTTGTTTGTTGACGAAATGTCTTCAAATTACATTGTAGTTAAAACAATGTAGGAATCGAAATGAATAATAAATTAGTTATTTCCACGCAAAAATGAGAAAATGGATTTTCTTGAATTACAGCGCCATCTACCAAAAATAAAAAAAATGTTTCAGACAAAATGTACGTAGTTTTTTATGTAGGACCTGAATCTGCAATAAAAAATAGGGGTTCCCATTTGAAATTTTAAAGTTGCCCCCCGCCCCACCCCCAGGGGCCGGGGGGGGTGGGCTAATTTTAGCACCAGCAGATGCCCCCTCGAAAATAATCAACTTTGGATTCTACGCATTTTTTCGTGTGAAGCTTATTTTTCGAGTTATTCTGCTTTGTCAACTTAAAATTTACACCCTGTATATAGAAGATAGATAGAAGATGGCAAGCTATGCTGTTCCTGAATGGTCAATATGATCTTCTGCTTTGGAGACGCAAGACGAAACCTACATGCTGCAGTTAGGTTGTATCAAGACAGATACCCTACCGAACGCCATCCATCTTGTTCAAATATTCGAGAATACAGACTGTGTAAACGTTCGTCAAGGTCGACCGAGGTCGCACAAGGCAACGAGGAAACGACAACAGTAGTTTTGGCAGCAGTTGCTGCAAATCCTCACATAAGCAGCAGAGTAATAGCTGCAGATGTTGGATGCTATCACAGAACTGTACTCAACATCCTACACGCACATCATTTCCATCCATACCACATTTACTGCCATCGGATTATACTGCTAGGTCAACCTTTTGCAACTGGTTTTTTATCTGCTGGATGATAATCCGAACTTTGCAGATGAGGTGTTGTGGTCAGACGAGGCACAGTTTTCCCGGGATGGAGTTGTCAACAGACACAACAGTCATCACTGGACAGAAGAAAACCCTCGATGCCTGCGAGAAGCAACACATCAAGTGCCCTGGAGAACAAACGTGTGGTGTGGGCTGTTTAATGGTGTAATAGTGCCATAGTAGGGCGATACTTTTCTTGACGGAACACTGACAGCAGAACGCTACAGGGTTGAAATTCTTAACATTGTAGTCTCAGATTTCCTTGATGACTTGCCATTGGCCTCCTATCAGCGCATGTGCTTCTAGCATGATGGAGCTCCACCACATTACGCTTTCGTTGTTCGTGAGCGTTTAAGAAAGGTGTTCGGACAACGATAGAATTGGCCGAGGAGGACCAATTCATTGTGACCCCGCTCACCTGATCTAACACCACTTGTGGGGCTTCGTGAAGAAAAACCTTTATACCTCACAGCCCACCTCACTGCAGGATCTGGTATTGAAGAAGCATGCCGAGGAGATACCAACCATGTTCACCAATGTAATGGCATCAGTTAAAGTGAACCTTTAGTCAAAAAATTTTTTTGATATATTATGCATATAAGTCTAAAAACACTTGTCCGCGTGGAAAAAATTCACTATCTACCTTTATTTATTAATAAAGAGCATTTTTAGAAGAAAAATTATAGCCCATGGAGGCCGCCATCTTTCCCCGAATGCGCAAAGGAACACGGGAATTATGTGACGTCAGGTATGATTTGCGCAAAACAAGGCTAACAATAGATGAGAACGCGCAGCTGCAACAGGCGATCCAGCTTTAGAAAATAACGTGGTTTACTGCATTGCTTATGGCTGTAATAATAGGTCTATGACAAGCAAAACTTGCAGCTAAAAAATCAACAACTGTCGAAGCAATGGTTGCATAATATTAACAGGGAAAATTGTCCAGTAAATGAAATAGTCAGGACGTCTTCGGATCATTTTTCGGATAAATCATGTTATGAGAGAGATTTTAAGGGGGAATTGTTAAGGGCCGCAACAAGCGAAGAAGGCCGCCGTCCTCGTCTCCAGAAGCCGGACGCGATACCGATGGTTTTCGTTCATCGGCAACCTGAACAAACACCAAGGAGAATACTTATCCAAACAGCTCCAGAAATACAAAGACCGATTTGAAGTAAGTTTAAAATTCAAAATGGAATGTCAGTATTTCTTATATCCATTACGGTAAAAGGAACGAGGTTAAAATACATCGCCGAACTTGATCGCATTAGGCTTAACACGCGAATGATAAAATAGATTACTCTTAACCTTTACCCAGTTGGCGATATTAATTAATTTTTACAAAAACAGAGGAAAAAAACCGGAAGTAATTCTTAATATTTATAATCCATTGAACGTTGAATATGGTTACTGTAAATCTAAAGGTGACATACAAACTAAAATGTAAACAGTTTCACTTGTTTGGCTTCCATTTCTCCCACCCGCTGCCTCTGCTCAACTCGAACCTAGCCTAATAATACGAAGTCTGTACACTCCGGGGTTTCCTTTGATTCCTGATTTCCATCTGCGCATTCCCAACCACCTAGCGGACGGCCCCAAAATCACGTTTGAATTATATCGCGTGTATTTTTCAAGAAACTTCGCTTTAACCTTCCAATCACAATATATTATGGCTTCTGCTTTTTCTTTCTTATATATAAGCAAGCTATAAACTATTTCTTTTTCGGAAGTTTGCCGTTAAACGAAACATTAACGCAGTTAAAATAAATATCTCGGATCGCTTACGACCACTCGAAGCGAACCATAGTCTACTGACAAAGAGTTTTCCCATTGGTTGGAGAATTTTGACGTCATAATGATGTGTGTGTTAGCAGTAAGTTCCGGGGCCATCCGTTGTACGAGGAGCAGAAAACGGCACGTTTTTTACTATGGGATTCGATGGGAGTGTACAGATTTGGTATTATTAGGCTATGCTCAAACCTCGTTACAGCTGCGCGTTCTCATCTATAGTTGGCCTTGTTTTGCGCAAGTCATATCTGACGTTAGATAATTCCCGTGTTCCTTTGCGAATTCGGGGAAAGATGGCAGCCTCCATGGGCTATAATCTTTTGTCTAAAAATGCTGTTTATTAATAAATAAAGGTAGATATTAAATTTTCTCCACGCGGACTAGTGTTTTTAGACTTAGATGTATAAAATATCAAAAAAAAATTTTGACTAAAGGTTCACTTTAAGTTCCGTGCCCAGTTGTGTTATGGTGTCAATGGTCGTCACATGAAGCACATTTATGATTAACTTTGGAGTAAAATTATTTATGCACTGTGACTGTTGTGGGTGATCCGTTCATCGGATTTTGGATTTTTTTGTGTTTTGTTCGGAATTCCAATGTGAATAAGTCTTCAATTGGAATTTGCTGGAATTTTTCGTGTATCTGTTACAGTTTTTAAGATAGGATTTAAATGTGTCCTAATTTGCATATTTGCGATGATGAAAAGTGCGCCATGGGATAGGTCACCCACAACTTTCTATTCATTGGATTCATCAAAATTGACATATCTGGTTCGGTTACGAAAATAAAAGGGGGAGGGGAGCTCATTTTTGTATAAGAAGCACGATGCGGTTTTCACAGAAACTCACAAAAAGACATGCTTTTTTTTAATAACGAAAATTTTTATTGCCAGAAACATTACATTTGCCACTGACAATGTAGCAAACCCAGATCCGCCTGCTGGCCGCCGCTTTTCAAACGATACGAGACTGCGAACAATTATCAATCTGACTTTGCTGTGAGGTTAATCTTTCAGCATTTAAACAAATAACCGTCAACCACTGTACCAACACAGCGAAACTTCTAAGGTTTTCCATTGTATGCCATGATAGTAAGCAAGTCTCAAACATTTGCTGGTGGCGCCATATAATGTGACAATACGAATTAGTCGTTCGTATGTTCGAAAGTTAATGAAAACGAACCATTTAGTGCAGCAGAAGAGCTTATTTTTTTCATGGAAAGCATAGACTTGTAGAGCTTTTGAGGGACATGGGTGACACTGCAAAAAAAAAAGAATTGACCAGGTTATGTAAATTAATGAAATCTACGAAACTGGATAATGGCCGAAGGACTTCCTGAAGACAATGGGGGAAGAATTTAGACATCGGAAGACACCAGATGTGGCGGCGTTTAGCAGTACTGCACCAAACGCTGCTTTATATCCTCCAGCATTCGAGGAATGTCGCTTTCCAGTGGCACCACACATTTTCAAAAGCGGTCGTTCTTTCATGTTGATTGTAATAACCTTATGACCACCTCTCATAATCAAAGAATTCCAGATGACAAATCTGTGTCTCCTTCTTCTATAGACTAAGATCCAATTATTTGCAACAAAAAATATTTTTTTCTACAATAAATATCTTATTTTCGATATAAATTTCTCCATTTTATTCTTATTATCTGGAATCAGTTTAGGAAAAAAATTCGTATAAAACGACTAATTTGGTAATACCAAATTGGTATAGAAATTGAAGTCACGGAGTCGGGACCAGAGAAAAAGACCGTATTAAGATATAATTTGTATTAACTGAATTTGTAATAATGGGGTTCTACTGTATTTTATTTTTACACATGGACCGAAAACAAATTGGATATACTGTTCATTGAAATATTGTAATGAAAGTAATTTCACAGTAAATACATCGTATTGGATCATGCTCCAAAAATAATTCATCCATCTGCAATATTCTACAGCCTATCTGATTTTTGGCCTCAAATTTTTTTTTCCTGAAATCGACTTAAAAACTTATGATTCGAAAAAAAAAGTTGAAATTTTTGGAAAAAAAATTTCCGTCTGTACCTAGGTACGTACACTGGTGGCCAAAAGTTTAGACCACCCAGCAAAATCGAAAAAAAATGAATTTATACTAAAAATATTTTACACCCACAACTCTAAGTAAATATAAAACAGTATTCAAGGAAGAATCAAATTTATTTCTGCGTCGTTGCTTTTTTATTACCTTAAATCAAAATAAGACTGGCCAAAAGTTTGGACCAACATCACAAACATGCAAATAATTTGCATATTACAAGTCATCATGTTGTGTGGTGGGCACTAAAACCATATTATGTATTGTACAATGTCAACTGAAGGCCAACGAGAGCGAATTAGAAAGTTTAACAAGCAATTTACAAACTTCAAAAAAGTTGCTGAAATCTCCCGTGTGAGCTACAAATCTTTATCAGAATTGTTAAAAATGTTAGTTGGAAAATAGGACGGAAATAGGTCGACCTTGTGCACTGACGCGAAGAGACAAATCAAGAATTAAGAGAAATGTTAGACATGATATTACATCTGAGGATGTAGTCAACATCACAAAAGTCAAACTTAATCTGCAACTTGCTGCCTCAAGAGGAACAATTCGCAGGTTGAGTATTTATACCCAATGAATTATACCCAAAAAGTTGCCACTAACACAGAAACACATGCAGGAGAGACTGGAGTTTGTTAAGACATATCTGCGTGAAAACACAGACTTCCAATTGGTTGTGTTTTCTGATGAAAAACGAATCAGTTTGGACGGTCCTGATAATAGAGCTTCTTATGAAGAGCATCGTGAAAGAAACACTTGTTCCACTTCGAATTAAGCGGCAAATGGGTGGTAGTGGAGTGATGATTCTGGGTGCCATTGGAAGCAACGGAAAGTTGAAGATTCACGTTAAAGATGGACAATGCACAATAGCTCAATATAAAGATGATCTTCACAATGTGTTCATCTCTTTGTGCAAAGTCTGGTTTAAGCATAAACCATGGATTTAGCAGCAGGACAGTCCTGCAATCTATACTGCACGAGTTGTGAAAGCCTATTTTGAGAGCAACAACATTTCCACTTTTGCTTGGACTGCTCGAAATCGAGATCACAATATTATTGAGAATGTGTGGCATCTCACGGAACAAAAAATTTACCAAAACACTCAGTACAAATCTCGTGAACAACTAATAGCAGCCATTCAGAAAGCTGTTAAGCCAAATGTTATTAAAAGCTTATTTAATTCCATTTCAGGTCGTTTGCCAAATATTGTAGAGTCAAAATGATCTCAAATATCAAAATAATTCATTAGTTAATGATGTAATACTTTTTTCCCTTTATATTACACAAATTTGGTCCAAACTTTTGGCCAGTCTTATTTGATTTTAGGTAATAAGAAAACAAAAACGCAGAAATAAATTTGTTTCATCCCTGAATATTGTTTTATATTTACTTAGAGTTATAGGTGTAAAACAGTTTTCGTATAAATTCAATTTTTCTTGACATTGCTGGCTGGTCCAAACTTTTGGCCACCAGTGTATGTGATCAACTTTGTGTAGCTAACTCTTCCGAAACGGCAAATAGCAGAACCGAATAAAAATTACAACATACTTAGAGGATACCTTAAATCGTGCCTTGGCATATTTTTTATGTTAATTGAGTAAGTCTTTTTTCTGAAAATTAAAAAAATGGCTGTAGCGTTCAAACCAGCAAACCAAACTCAAACTCGACCTGCACGGACTCTTCCCATTAAAGCGAATTTTTTTTTTATAAATGACATGTTTGATACTGATGAGCCGTTTTGGTGTTATTATCATTCCCCCTCCCCTACAGAATTATTTTATTGATTCCTCCCCTCCCCCAAAAAAGAATTTTTTTTTCTATAAATACACGCAAACACAATAAAAACAACATGATCAAAGAAGACGAATATCAACATCATCTGATAATATAGGATGGCATTTTTATATAAACAAACCACTGCAACAATAAAAAGTTTATAACTTAATTAACTATGCCCAGATCTCTTTTGTTGGTTAGGATAAAGTAAAAATTGGCTTTAAATTATGATATGATATTAAATTACTTAAATATACTTTTAAAATAATAATATAATCTATAAAATGAATTTAAATTCTGTGAAGTCGCAAAACTTCTCAATAGAAGTCGCCCTCTTTGTTAATTCGAAGACAATTGCCAAGGAAACGTGCCAGGGAATTTAACTTTCTTAAAAATAAAGGAGACGTAAAAAGGAAATGACTCCAAAAAGTGCTTTAATTCTTTAGATTAAGTAAGCGAATAATAAGTAAAGTGCCATGAAATGAAAACTATCAGTGCTGTCGAGCTCGTATTGAATTTCGTTACTTTACGCAATTGGGCGGGTGCTGGAATCAAAACGAAAAAACTTTGAAGTCTGGTGAAATTCTATTTACGTGAGTAGACGATGGCGTTTTTACTCAGTGACAGAAAGATCTTGAATAAAAAAGGCGACGAACTAAAAGAAGTCGAAAACCCCGACGACGCTTTCAAAGGCAACGATGTGATCGCTTACTATTTCGGAGCGAAATGGTGTTCCGATTGCGTAAAGTTTACATCCATTCTAAAAGATTTTTATGATGCAGCTAAAAGGAATAAAGAATCCTTTGAGATCGTATACATTTCTTCTGATAAAAGTGAAGAAGAAATGAATGAATTTGTACTCGGTGATCATGGCGATTGGCTCGTCCTCTACATGGACGAAAGTGACCCAAAGGACAAGGGATTTCAAACAATGTGGTAAGTTCACTTAATATTTGGCATCTACTTTAAATTTTATGTATTAACGATTGTTAAAATAAAATATAAAGGAGTAATCAAAATATCAGTAGAAAAAGTGCTTTAAACAAGCCCCATTTTTTTAAAATTATTATAACATTAATATTACTTTAATTTTTATATGAGACTACACTTAGCCTAATTTAAGATAATAGTAACGTTACTAGAACTGAGGCTTTAGAAAATATGATGTTGCAGCCATTGGCACCAATTCATATAACATCCTCAGATGAAGAGAGCTTCTCAATGCTTGGAAAGAGAAAGAATTCCATCATTTCTATACAGGGTGTTTTTGAATTGAGTACAGATTTTTTGGGAGATGATAGAAGAGGTCCTTAGAAGTATTTTTTGTCATATGAACATGGGGTCCCCGCAGCTCCGTTTACTTACAATACTGCATTGAACAATCAAATGACACCGGGACGCAGTGTGCGTTGGTAGGCCTAGATTATTTTATTTTTAACAATTAACACAAGCAATCTACTGTAATAACTTTTAAAATAATTGTTTGCAAAGCAATTTCAAGGTGCACGTGCAAACATACCTTGGTTTCCTGAAGGAGGAGCTCCCTGGTCTTCTTGAAGATGTTCCACTAATGACCAGACATTTGATGTCGTTTCAACAGGACGGCGCACCTTCGCATTATACAAGAGCAGTTAGAGATTACCTAAATGAGAAATATCCTGTCGTTGGATTGGTCGTGGCGGACCAGTTGCTTGCCACCGAGATCGCCAGATCTCACACCGATGGATTTTTTTTTATGGGGGAGCATAAAATCAATGGGTATACCAATCAATGGTGTACTCCGAACCCGTAGATACCGAAGAAGAATTGGCGGCTCGTGTTGTCGCGGCAGCAGGTGACATCAGCGACCGTGCAAATCAACTGTTTCCACGCGTACATCAATCCATCATAAGGCGTTGCGAATTGTGCTATGAAGCAAATGGCGGTCATTTCGAACAATTACCTTAAAAGTCATACAGTAGATTGCTTGTGTTAATTGTTAAAAATAAAATAATCTAGGCCTACCAACGCATACTGCGTCCCGGTGTCATTTGATTGTTCAATGCAGTATTGTAAGTAAACGGAGCTGCGGGGACCCCATGTTCATATGACAAAAAATACTTCTAAGGACCTCTTCTATCACCTCCCAAAAAAATCTGTACTCAATTCAAAAACACCCTGTATAAACTTCAGTATTGACTCGGCTCTTCATAAAACACAGTCACCAACATCTTGACCACTAACCAACATCCCCATACCATCAGTCTTTTTACTTCTCGGTTGAATGTTGAAGGCATAACAGCATCTTTCATAATTCCCCACATAAGAATATTTTTAAAATTTAGACAAAACATAGACTAATCACTAAAGTTGACGTGTGACCACATTTCGGGGGTCCTGGCAAAGCGAGATTGAATATTCATGCATTTAAATACCTGTAAGCTATAGGGTATAAGTCAGATGAGATCTCACGAATAATAGAATATGCGTCATTTTTTTCTACCTCGGTCTTCTTTGATCATGATCATGGAATGCTTTTGGTAGACCACTTCGATTTCTCATCTTCACAGTTTGATCTTTTCTCCATCTTTTTAAAATTATGCTGACTGTGTTTTGGGTTATTCCTAATTGCTTTGCTTTTTCAGCTTGTGTCAAGTTTTCTGCACTTAATTCAATGACTGAAATTCGATCAGTTTCCGAAACGTGGCGTTTTACCAGTGGCGGCTCGTGCATAGACACTGCGGAACTGCAGTACCCCTGTTTCACTTTCGATATCGATAACATTCAATATAATGTGTATTTTCTTTCTTTAATACTATCTTTATACACCGAGTGAGCATATTATTATGACCACCTGACATGTTTATGCAAATGCGCGCACGGATGTCGCCACAATGTTGCTAGCGGGCCGGACCAATATAAAAACGGAATGATTGTAGGTGCTCGGAGCTATGGAGCGAGTATCAGCGAAGCAGCAGCATTCGTGGGGTGCTCAAGAGCAGCCGTCGTTAAAGTATTTAAAGACTGGGCGGTTAGCCGGAAGACGGGATCTGAACGTTCGCGTTGTGGCCGCCCGCGGATGGTTGATGATCGGACAGAATGGAGACTGTCACGACTGGTAAAGGATAACAGAAGGGCAACTGTGCATCAAATCACTGCTGACCTTAATCAGGGGTCCTCCAAAACGGTCTCTGAATGCACTGTCCGCCGCACACTGCATCGCATGGGATACGGAAGCCGAAGACCTGTGCTCACACCTTTGTTGTCTACAACCAACAAGCGTAAACGACTCCAATTCGCTCAGGAGCACAAAGACTGGACTATCGAGCTTTGGAAACAAATCATGTGGTCTGACGAGTCACGATTCCAGTTACATCATGTGAGAATCTGGCGGAAACAGCACGAAACATGGACACCGCATGCATGAGTACAACCCTTCAGGCCGATGTGTGCAGTGTTATGGTCTGGGGAATGTTTTCCTGGCATGCGTTGGGTCCGTTAATACGTGTTGAACAACGTCTGGATGACACAGCATACCTCCGTATCGTCGCCGATCAAGTCCACCCTGTCCATGTTGATGGCGTACCACAATGGAGATGGCTACTTCCAGCAAGACAATGCGCCATGCCACAGAGCTCGTATTTTGCAGGAGTGGTTTCAGGAACATGAGGGGGACTTTACCTTACTTCGGTGGCCCCCACAATCCCCAGATCTCTCTCCAATTGAGCATTTGTGGGGCGAAGTCGAACGAACCATCAGACGGCTGGATCCACCACCGTCCAATTTATCACAACTAGAGAGTGCTATCCATCAATACCACGAAGAATCATCGCAGTATTAAAGGCAAAAAGGTGTCCCAACGAGATACTGACAGGGTGGTCATAATAATATGCTCACTCAGTGTACATGTATATTATATAATCCTTAAGGTTAATATCAGTAGCTATTCCATAGTTCGTGAAAAAATTACAATTTTCTGACGCAGCATCCCCTGAGTTTTACCCATTTTTGTAAACTGCTTTTGATTATCTATAACGGTTTTGTATGTAAGGCAGTTCGTTTAATTATTGATGAAAAATGCACTATCCCATCATAAGGTAATTGAATCGTGTTCGAAAAATTTGCATATTTGGGAGTTTTAATGAATAAATTTTTATATTATCCTAAACTTTTGAAACAAGTGTTTCCATAAGAATAATTTCAAAAGTTTATTTTTTCGAATGTAGTGTATATTACTATTTTGATATTTTATGAAGGGAGAACAATTGTGAAGTTGAATAAATTTCATTTGTTATTTCGGTCAAGGTTGTGGGGTGAATTTTTTAATTGGCTTAAATGTATTTAACTTAGGATATCCTAAAGTTTTGAAACGGACTGTATATGTATACATTTCAAAATGCTCGCTTTTTTGCGAACATCAAAATTTGAATGCATTTCAGGTTTAGTTTAAGTAACTAGATATAAAAGATATCTCTGGAGTCTATCAAACAGAAACTGATATAAATTTTAAATTTCATTTCAACAGCAAAAATACCCTGCTAAATTTCATACTTGTCCTGCAATTCACTATAGAACTTTGCAGAAAAAATGCGAATCCTCTGCATTTTAAAGCATTTAAAAAATAAATGCTATAAATTCTGGTCTACTTATAATGATTGAATTTAATTATTTGGTAACTTCTCCCATGTATTAACGAACACTACAAATTATATGAAATTTTCTTTCTTTTTCCCTTCTGCTTTTAGGGATTTTCGTGACCTCTTTGCCATTACAGGAATACCGTCATTAATCGTAACGAGGAAGGGAGATGAGCAAGTGTGTTCAATGAATGGAGTCACCGACGTGCTCAAAATGGGAATGGAGACTCTTAACGACTGGAAGCAGAGGAACGAAGAGCTGGTGCTCGATTTCGAGAAAGAGAACGAACCAGAAAGAAGAGGGGAAGAAATCGTACCGAATTGTTGTCAAATATCACGGTGATACATTTATCCATTCATATATTATAAAAGAAATATCGTAGATTGTAAATACTTATTAAAAATATTTTCTAATATTAGTTAGGAGAAACCAATCCAAAAGAAAAGTCTTTACTCACCCACTCTAAAGTACAAATTCAAGCTCTTTCTTTCTAAATATAGATAATTTTATAATAAAAGGAAGATATAAATTCACACTCTCAATATTAACTGTCTTGAATGCTCATAGGCATGCTACAAATCATATTGCCATCCCTTCGCAAAGAAGAATGGTTCATTCCAACCAAAGTAATTATACCAAAAAAACGTGATTGAATATTGTTATTCATAATTTCTAAATGATAAAAAATCTTGATGCATCTTAATCAAAAAAATTTGAAACTGATCTTCATAACAAAAAAAAAATGTTGTAAAATCGGTACGAGAACGTTGTAACTATCACGTGATCTTCAGACACTATTAACATTTTTTTTTTTCGAATATACGAATAGGAAATACTAAATTTTTATTGTTTTTCTGCATGATTTGGAGATTAGATATTTTATTTAATTACTAGCAACTTCGTCCGCGTTAAAGTCGAAATAGATAAAATCGCCTGCAAGATTTCGCCTAATAGATTTCTTATTTCCCGAGATTTCGTGATGAATCAGTGAGGGGCATTTCCCTTTTATATTAAGACACTGCCCCAAATAAATCGAGATCAGGAAGGAAAAATTAAATTACGACTATTTTATTATTGATGAAAATTAGGAAAGAAAATTCCACAGCCTGGGATCGAACCAGGAACCTTCTGCTTACCGTGCAGATGCGCCAGCCAATTGCGCCACTGCGGACATGGAAGCATTACGCTATCTACATGCCCTTAGGGCTGGCTGGAGCAGTACCCAGTTCGCAGGCTGGGACTATCTTTCCTACTGGCGTAATAATCGTTAAAGAACTATGTAGAACTATGTTTAACTGGGCACTGCTCCAAGCCAGCCCAAAGGGCATGTAGATAGCGTAATGCTTCCATATCCGCAGTGGCGCAATTGGCTGGCGCATCTGAAGGTTCCTGGTTCGATCCCAGGCTGTGGAATTTTCTTTCGTATTTTTCATCATTAATTTAAACATCTGATGTATGGCGTGTATAAAATCCTCATAGAACATCCAATTATTATATTTTATGGTTGCATAGAATTAATGTGAAGACCAAAAAAGTATGAAAAAGTTGCAGTATTGGCCTACTGGTCTCTAAGAGTGAAGGCCTACGTGCTCATTTCAGAGACTCAGTTGTTTTTTTTTGTTTTTTGTTTTTTTTTTGCTGAAATCGACTTAAAAACTCATGATTCGAAAAGATATGTTGAATTTTTGAAAAAAAAATTCCGTCTGTAGGTATGTACCTATGTATGTACGTATTTACTTATGTATGTGACCACTTGTGCAGCTAACTCTTCTGAAACGGCAAATAGCAGAACCAAATAAAAATTATACATTCTTAGAGGGTATCCTAAATAGTGCCTTAGCTTATAGTTTAGGTCAATTGTGTAAGCCTTTTTCAAGATATTAATTTTTTTGGCTGTAGCGTTCAAACCAGCGAACCAAACTCAATAAACTCGACATGTACGTACTCTTCTCATTAAAGCGAATTAGTTTATATATGACTTGATTGACTCTGACGAGCCGTTTTGGAGTTACTATCCCCCCCCCTCCCTCCCCCGCCCTCATCAATTTTTTTCCCTTTATTTTTTAAAGTAATTCACACTT
>JAHWFO010005224.1:474559-498459 GCA_023313115.1 Rhysida immarginata | reverse complement strand
ATCCTGAATTAGTATGAGCTTTGGTATACTAAAATACACATATACCGCCAACTCTTCTCCTTGTACCCTAATGAAGGCGAGATTAAATGCCGAAACCAGTCGGTACTGTAAGGCCTCTCTTTGTTTTGTTTAGAGGAGAATAACTTGCACTCTATACAGAGTGGACCGATTTAATTTCATTACAAGAAAGACAAAGATAAATGAATCAATGAACAACTTAAGTTTAAAACAAAACAATTTTAGTTAATGTTAATTACTTTACACATTTGTTAAAAAAAATGCTTAAATTTATCAGATCATTAGAATCTACTTTTAAAATATTGTCAATTTTTCAAAATTACTGATGAAACTACTTGTCAACAACTACAAATTTACAAATTGGCACATTCTGCATTATATTTACAATTTAATGGTGTAACTAGAAAAGTTCCAAAATGCAGTTTGATTTAAGTACACAATATCGTTTCACTGTAATGTCTTAAACTGTCCATTATTAACACATCTACCCTTGCTTGTTTTTGTATTAGATGCATAATAATTTGTTGAAAATATTAAAATTAAATGGACCCTATCTACGAGGGCTTTCCATAAAGAAAGCTATTAAAACCTTGAGAGTACTGTATATAGGATTGAAATTAAAAAATCCTTCAAAATCTCATCTATAAAATTAAATTGCAAAATAGATCAATATAAAATGCAAAAGAATTAATGGAAATTAATAAAATTGCGTATTTGGTTATTAATTTTTTTACAAAAAAAAACAAACAAACAAAAAAGTCACCCAATCTTGTATAGATCAATCTTTTAAAAATCCAGGAAAGAAACAAAGAAAGACAATAATGAAAGTCCACTATGGTCATCTCTTTTAAGAACTATGCATTCTGTTATGAATGAATAATGGAAGACAACTTTAAAGTGCCTGTCTGGATTTGAATCTGGAACCTCTCGCACCCAAAGAGAGAATCACACCCCTGGACCAACAGGTCGTATATTTAATTAAGACATAGATGTTTTGAAAATATTCTAATTCTCTTCAAGTCATCTTCTCAAACGTTATTAAAATTTGACTCAGAAATTATAATGTTAAAATTCTGTTTTTCAAGTTGTCATTTGGGACTAACATTTCATATACAAAAATATAAGAAATATATAAACGTGGCCTGTTGGTCTAGGGGTATGATTTTCGCTTAGGGTGCGAGAGGTCCCGGGTTCAAATCCCGGACAGGCCCAGCTGATCTTTTTTACTTTTATTTTGATAATTTCTTCTGAAGTTATTTTTTGTTAATGTGGAACCGGTCTATAACTCTGTATAGATGCGTTTCGTCGATTTTCTTCAACAATGGGTACCAGTCTTCACACCCCTCTGGAATCAATGCACCGCGGATGGCAAACGGCAGGACGGCAACTCATCGTTTCTCCATCCGTACATCACTTCCGATAAGTACTCACAATGACTGTACGTGAACAGCCCACAAAACGCGCCATTTCCGAAATCGATATTCCGAAGCACCTGGCCATCACAATTTTTCCTTTGTCGAAGTCTGATAAATCTGCTGCTTTTCCCATGCTGCGGCCAAAACTCTACGGAAGTAGTATTTGCCGTACAGTTTTCTCAAGGCGAGCTCATTACTCTCAAGTTGGAGGTGGTCATATTGTAATGTCATCAGTGTATTTACGCTCATTGCTTAACTTGTACCACTGTTCTGTATATATAAAGGCTTGCATGCCTCTTGCTGTATATCCTTGACAAAGCCGGGAATAAATGGCGAAACTAGTTGGAACTCCTGATGTCCCTCTGTTATATTGTAAGGCCACCACCTGTTTAGAGTAAATTTTTTCCTTTATTAAATACTAGCTGTTGCCCGCGACTTAGCCTGCGTGGATGTATAAAAATTAGCGCCATCTGTATTTTGTTTTGTGAACTAAAGTATACCTTGACTGCATGTCAGCTTAAGAGAGTTTAGCCTAAAACTCGGCGTATCAGGATAAATCATACACCATTTATTAAGTTATACCTAAAACAATGCAACTGTGAAAACCGCGTTAATTTCGTGTAGTAGTTTTTGCGTGATGAGGTAACAAACAAACATACAAAAATTCTAAAAGTGATTATTTTGCCTTCTGTTAGTGTTTATTAAGACCTGTCGCATAAGATTTTCCTAAATATTTCTATGCGCAGACACCGGGTCGGTTACAGTTTTATTATAGGTATAGATATCAATCATATCACTATAATGACATAAACTACTGTTATCTAAAAGTTTATCTCCAAAACAAATTTTTTTCGAATAATTTGGTCTTGAGGACCAAACGGCAGAAAGAAGCCACGACGAAAACACTGTCTCCCCAGTCCTGAAATTCACGACTTAGGGTGGGTTAAATCTGCTAAATCTAAACGCCAGCTCTTATTATGGCAAGTCAAAAGACCAACAGGCCATGCTTAAGTGTTTCCTTTACTTGAAGTCAAATAGAGAAGATAAAATCCGATCCTATTTATTAGATAACTTTTAGGTAATTGAGTCGTCAATTCGAGAAATCAATTGAACAGCTTTGAGAGCATTGAAATCCATAAACGGGTTTCCAGTGAGTTATTAAATCCTGACAAAGGCCCAGTCCCAGAGTCTATTTTGATTTATTGAATCTTAATTTTAATTTTCCTGTTCCAATTTCAGGAATTTTCTATTTTTCTTTCCAGACTTTTCTCTCTGATCTTTGTATGTCAAATCTGATTGGCTCCTTCTGTTACCCCGACCCTCCTTTTTAGTATCTAATATTATTAAGTAGATGAATTTTATGGTTAGTTTCAATCTTTCTGTTGAGAATGAAGGCAGAGCCTTCGAAATAAGTAACCAGCGTTCCACTTCTCGGATGTTCTTTTATGGGTAGGAGGTTTTTCCCTTCATATACAGATTATGCAGTAGTTTGAATCAATAAAAAAATCTTCAATGTGGGTCTAATTTGAATTACAGAGTAAGTCGGAAGTCACTGGATATTGCTCTATCTTTTGGGATACTTTTGGACAGAATCAATAAAAGGAAATGGTCTTGTACGCGTAACACAATAATACACTTAATAGTGAATTGTTTTCACGAATATAATTGGCTTTTATGAGATTGTAATAAGCTGAAGGGGTTCTTTTAATTATTTTTATGCTCATATGGCATGAGCCAATTTTCAAGCAAGTCCAGAGTGGTATTTTCACGGTTTCTTCCGCAAATAAAAGAGGTTTCACGTGTCAAATAAAATTTTGAATTTTGAGATGGCGGGAAAATCAAACGGGTCTTTGATTCATTTGACATATTTTTAAAATGAAATAGCAGGCACACGGTGACAGTTATAAAAGTTATCCTACCATGGCATTTTTGTGTGGCCAGGAATTTATTTTCGTACGTTTCCTTGTGTTTTGCGGACCGTTCTTTTCGGATTGCGCGTAATGACATTCTTAGTGCCGTCATGGCTGTTCGAGGCAGATAGTTAAGAATGCCATTTTTTATTAATTGTCACAGTTTGCCTGCTATTAAAAAACCGTAAAAACCTTGAAGGATTTAGTAGATCGAGTCAACTTATAAGAAAATACAAAATATACATTGACATGTGGAATAGTATATTCGCACAAGCCTCCTGCTATGTTATGAAAAATTAATAACTCCAAAATAGCTCATGAGAGCCAAACCATTTATTGACAAAAAATTATTCGCCTCAATGAGAGAAGTCCGTACGTGTCGAAGTTATTGACTTTTGATAGCTTATGCACATGCATTATCTATACTTTCGTTATCTCCAGCATCGCTTTCTCTTTTGCTTTTTTTCATCTTCAGCATTGCTTCCTCCTTTACTTTGTAGAGCATCACTTCTTCCATTACATGTACTTGCTTCATCTCCAGCATCACTTCCTCATTTACTTACTGCATCTTCAGCATCGCTTCCACTTTTACTCTTGTTCGGTCCAGCATTGCTTCGTCCTTTACTTCCACCATCTCCAGCATCGCTTCCTCCTTTACTTTCACCATCTCCAGCATCACTTCCTCACTAAATTTCATCAACAGCCATTTCTTTATTTTTTTTAAAAAATCATCTCATCATCTCTGAAAAGGGTTAACCAAAGAGGTTAACCAAGGGTTAATCATACTTCCGTCAAATAATTTCATTTGGTTATGCTATTTGCTGCACAAAATTTCAACAGATCTTCTCGAATCACGAATTTTTAATAATTAAACGGTGAGGAATTATTAACTTGATAACGTAATATAAAGTCCGCCAAAAAAATGCATACACTTTATTGGATGTCATCTATAATTTTTTTTCGTAACAGCAAAATCGAAAGCTAACATATTATTATTACATGCATTGAACGAAGACGATCCCGATAAAAGAAGGCCACAACTGCCACCTAGACATATGAAATTTCTTGATAAAAGTTTGCTAGGAAACCGCATAGGAGCAATTGTTCGCCATATTCTAAAGTATCTCATCGCTTATGAATTTAGTGTTACAACTTTTATGTACTAGTTTTTTCTTTTGTTGAAGTGTGTATACATTTGTTTGACGGACTCTGTATAATGATATATGTTTTCACATTTTTTGAAGTCTCATTTTAGTTTTTGACTTTATTGAATCTGTTGAGGTTTATATTGTGCGAGAAAAACTCATGATAACCAATAACTTAAAAACTTGGAGTAGGAAATTTTCTTTCTTTTAAATAGGTTATTTAAGATTATTATTTGAATGTCAGATTATATGGCCTGTTGGTCTAGGGGTATGATTCTCGCTTTGGGTGCGAGAGGTCCCGGGTTCAAATCCCGGACAGGCCCGACAAGAGATATTTTTTAAATTCTTAATGCAGAATTTATCATCTTCATTGCAAAGAAGTTCAATAATTTTGGAAAAAACATAGGCATACTGCAATGACTTAAGTCAAACTTAACATTCCAAGAAGTAGTTTTAACGATAGTATGACGCATAACTAATTTTAAATTCGAGTTTAAATATAGCAGAAATTCCTAATAAACAACGGAAATTCATTTAATTCCTTGCAAATTTACATCTGTGTTATTGCTCAATGTTCACGTTAAAATACAAAGCAATTTTCCAGTTTACCAAGTAATAGAAATTGCTTTCTGGCAAGTCTAGTATGTCTTCTACAACCCGAGGCTTACGAGAGAGACAGGCCCAGGCACTCAAAACTTATCTGACCATCGGCTCCGAGCAACAATCCATCCTTCTTTGTTTCAATAGTGATTGCTAAAGTCCAAGATGTAGACAGGTGATTTTTGAGTGCCAGAGCCTGTCTCTCTTGTAGCGCTCGCGTACAATCATACTGAATGAGTAAAAGATTCAGTGTAATTGAGTAATCGTGCCTCGACAATAATGCTTAAAAGATAAACAGAGAGTAACATTTTATCCATTCTTGACTCATCATTACGAACGAGTTATATGATAGGTCATATCTTGGTTCGATTAAGAGGACCGAACAGATTCATCGTAGGGAAAGTGTTCACCCGTAAGAAAGAGGGTCGAACAAATGGAAGTCGCTTGGAGCAAGGTCAGGGCGATACGGAGGATGCTCGAGGACTGTCCACTTGAACTTTCTCAGCATCTCAGTTGTCTTGTTGGCAGTAAGATGATGTTCACAGTCTTTTGGGATTAAGAGAGCATGCTGCTTATCATATAGCCCTGTCTTTGTTCCTCACGACTTCCATTTGTTCGGTCCTCTTAAACATCATCTTTCGGCCTGAAGCGGCTGCTTGTTTTGAGGGGCTTTGATTCTTTCTTTCTTTCTATCTATCTATCTATCTATAGATCTATCTATCTATCTTCTTTTAGTTGCTTTCTTAATTTTTTGGTTTTGATTATGGTCCAGGGCTTGAAGAATTTTTATAAATTTAAAAAACGGCATCGGTATATGTTTAAGTGATCTTCGTTAAAAGCAGATAATTTGAATTTATTAGTTACCTCCCTATGCACTTCACAAAGACATTTGAATGTTCAACATGCAAATCAAGAAATTATCAAAAATTACCAAAATAACATTCTCTTTCATGAGGAAAAGCAAATAAAGGCATGTGACAGCATATAGAAGACAGGACAATTCCAGGATGGCAAGCTAGACTGTTCCTGAAATGGTCAACATGATCTGCTGCTTTGGATTGTCGGTGATCCGTTTATCGGATTTTGTAAATTTGTTTTGTTTTGTTCGGAATTCCATGTTGGACAAGTCTTCGATTGGAATTTTTCGTGTATCTATTACGGTTTTAAGATAGGATTTGAATGTGTCCTAATTTGCATATTTGGGTTGATGAAAAGTGTACCATGGGATAGGTCGTCCACAACTTCCTATTCATTGGATTCATGAAAATTGACATATCTGCTTCGGTTACGAAAATAAAAGTGGAGGGGGGGGGTCATTTTTATATCCACCCTGTTCTTCTTCTTCTATACATATAATGAAACTAAATTTTTCGTGTCTGTACATTCACATTCAGATATTAGAAAATTTCATCAAACAAAGAGCCCGAACAACACCGGGTTTATCAGCTAGTGATCAATAATATTTTAGAATAGAACTATTAAACTATACTCTGTCCAAGGAAAGTTGGAGTGGGCGTGTCCAGTTAAATTTCCCATTTCAATTGTTAGACATTTATGACAAAAATATGACATATATGAAGTATGGCTAATTTTTGGATATTCGTAATCAAACATCTTGGTAAGCTCAATCGACTACGTGATGAAATAAGATGAGTAGGGACAATTCCTGTTGCCGAGATTATCACTGTATTTTTTAAAAAATCAAAAACTGATCGGGCAATGTCATCCGGGAAAAAGGGTGACTTTGCCCATATGTGTTATTTCTTGGGCAATGTCACCCCTCTCAGGTGTTTAAAAGAGTTCATCTTGCATTAGTATTATCAGTTGAGAATATTTATTTGAACAAAATAATATAAAAAATGACAAAATACATCAATATAAAAATGAATACAATTAATCAGCAGTATTTGGCTGATCAACTCAAAAAAAATTGCCAAGAACGTCTTCTTTAAAGAAAATATTCGATCTTCTCTCGGTAAGTGGCTCTAAAGCCGAGACAATATTGCGCTAAACATGTAACTAAGTGTATGAATTGGTCTTATGGATTTAGCAAAGCTCCTCTCCTGTTGCAAACAGTGCCTTCCTTTTCTGAATAACTATAAACTTAGCTCTGTTAATATTGGTGATTGGTCTAGGCATCTCTTTTTCTTTTAGGCGTTCCTTAAAAGCATTCTTAATCTTATACTCTGGTCTTCACGTATGCTTGGAATCATTAAAAGACCTAGTAGAATTTTACCTAGAACTGTCTAGAGCGGTCTTGAGTAAACTGACAAAACTTAAACTGATTTGGATCAAATCTCATCATGACTCAAGCGTAAGATTTTAACTTAATTTCTATCTACTTCAGTTTCTTCTATTGCCTTGATTTTCCTTTCATCAAGACACATAGATGATTTATAATTAATGGTATTCGACGATTTATAATTAATCTCCAGGTTCCGTTCTTCTTGGATAATATTGGCTTTTTTACTTTCAAAATTACAAATCGCTCTGTTTTATAGATCGAGCTTGAAGCATAGTGATTTAATATTTAAATTTCCGTTGAGTTATAATGATTTTAGTGGATTATTAAACTTCTACTAATTCTCTTAAGTTCGTCTTTCTTTACTTCTCGTTAACCCCGTACTTGGATTTAGTTGCCTGTTGTGGTAAACCCTTGGTCACCTACGGTGGTTTACCATGGTCATGATCATTCGCAAAGCTGATAAATAAATTAAACATTTACTTTACTACACATAATTTTGATATCCCACCATGACTTTACGTATACACTATAATATAATAGAAAATGAATGTTTTTTTTTAAATTATTATTATTTAATATTGGCATTCTGTTGGAAATCGACTTTAAAACTTATGCTAAAATATTCTTCTTTCCATGAAATCATTTTGTTTTGTAATTGTTTTCAGTTCGTTTTACATTATACTGAGATTTTCATTATATTCAAAAGAGAAACAGATTTAAATAAACCATTAAGGAATGACATAAGCAAGTACCGAAAGGTTAAACTAAACTATTCGCGGAACCATGTTTTTAACCGTCCTATGTTAACATTGTAAGTTTCTACTGGACCATAATGATACCATTAAACTATGTACCTTTGAACCAATTACGACTATCATTAATTTAACGTTATATTCATTCATGACACATCCTTCCAAATTGTTTGATATATTACATGCCATATTTTAGCACTGAAAGTTCTAATGAACCAAACTTCTAAGAAAAGCCCGAACAACAGGAATTCTACGTATTGTTAGAAATTAATTTTTTTATAAGCTTTTTATAACTTTGCTGTGTTAGTTTGTTTAGGTCAAATCTTGTAATCAATATTAAACCAACTTTCCGACAAGCTAGGGAGCTGCAATTTGACACTTATGCAGAATCGATGACAATTAATGATAAAGAAAAAAATTTTCAAATCGGTTCATTGGTTCGTGTTCTAATGGTACTAACTCATTACTACGAATTGATTGTTGTAACAATTGGACATTTCGTTATGGCGAGAGGTAAATGTATCTATTGTTTATTGTTGCAAAATTAAGCTGTATTGTTGCCACTAAATAAAACATTATAAAAGCTTGGTTTGATAAAACCTTTTTCCTCTTAACTTGTTTGTAAATCGAGGCTACAGAGAATGTGATTGTAGAGGGCTAACATTGTTTTCTCGGATGAAATTTCCGAGAAGATGGTATTAGCCTCTGATCAGCGATTGTTAGAACGAGTTTGCTAAGTAACCAGGTTCCTTGGAACCAATTTCAACTATCATTAATTTTACATTATATTCATTCATAACACATCATTAAAAATTGTTTGATATATCAAATGCCATATTTTAGCATTGAAAGTTCCAATGAACCATAATGGTTCCACTAAACCAGGATCCTTGGAACCAATTACAACTATCATTAATTTTACGTTATATTCATTCATGATACATCATCCCAATTTGTTTGATATATTACATGCCATATCTTATCTTTGAAAATTTTTGAGGGTGTCATAAGGATACCGTTAGAGCACGTGCCATTGTTTCGATTACAACCATTTCCAAAATGGTTCATTCCCGGAACGATGAACGATGGTTCATTGGCGAAAATAGTAATTTATACCAGTTTCTATCTCGTCAGTACGATTTGTTTGATATATTACTTAATATGTCTCTCCATTGAAAATTGCTAGGTGGAAAAATAGAGGTACCATTTGTGCATGTGCCATTGAACCGATTTACATAATATTTGTGATTGATTCGTGCCATGAACCATATTCATCGACTGACGAAAACAGATTTTGAAAATTTTTCTTAGTCTCTGGAAGAGTTAGAGTTACGGACAGACAGACATGTTTTCCCACACTGATAGGCAAAAAGCACCTTCGGTACTTAATAAATTGAAATGACGGAATGATACATTCGCACAGGCCTACCACGAGGTCATGATACGGATTCAAAAATTTTTTTATTTCAGTTGGAGGGGGAGGGGGAGGGGGTTGGGGTCTTTAAAACCTTAATTACTCCAAAATGGCTCTTCCCAGCCAAACAGTTTCTTTTCAAAAAAGATTCGTCTCAATGAGAGGAGGCCGTTCATGTCGTTTTTATAGTGTTTGGGTCGTTGAAATGAAAGCTGCTGTTATTTCTTCAGTTTTATAAAAAAAAATAATTTCCTTAAAGCGGCTTAGGCCATTTCCATGAAAAATGCCCAAAATGCATAGTTTAAGGATCCCTCTAAGTACAAATTATTTTTTATTAAAAAAAAAAGAAAGAAAAAAAAAAGAAAATTATCGGGAGGGGGTCTGAGGGGGGCGGGATCGTTAATAACTCCAAATTGGCTCATCAGAGTCAAACAAATCAAAAAAAATTTGCCTTAACGTTAAGAGTCCGTACACTCGAGTTTATTGAGTTTCGTTCGCTGGTTTGAAAGCTACAGCCATTTTTTTAATTTTTAGAAAAAAAAATTATATCTCTAAAAAGACATAAAAATACGCTAAAGCACAATTTAAGGTACCGTCTACGTATGTGTATAATTTTTTCGGTTCTGCTATTTGCCGTTTCAGAGGAGTTAGCTGCACAAAGTTGGTCACATACATACAGAAGTAAATTTTATTTTTCAAAATTTCAACAAGTCTTTTCGAATCATGAGTTTTTAAGTCGATTTCAGAAAAAAAGAATTTTTGAGTTTGGCATAGGCCTTCACTCATCGTGAGTGACAGGCCAAAAATTGTTAAAAATTTAATTCACTAATCAGTTTAATTCTAATCACTTATCAGAAATTATAGCTAAAGCAATCCATCGTGGCCTGTTGGTCTAGGGGTATGATTCTCGCTTAGGGTGCGAGAGGTCCCGGGTTCAAAT
This sequence comes from Rhysida immarginata, assembly GCA_023313115.1. NCBI lineage: Eukaryota > Metazoa > Arthropoda > Chilopoda > Scolopendromorpha > Scolopendridae > Rhysida > Rhysida immarginata. Next base: position 488,020 of record JAHWFO010005224.1, on the reverse strand, counting down.
CCCGGACAGGCCCACTGTGAATTTTTTATTTCTATTTTGATAATTTCTTCTGAAGTTATCTTTCATTTATCTGGGCCCGTTGAATATCCTATTTTATTTTCTGAAGATTTATTTATCGTTTGGTAATTAATTCGTTATTTTATATATTTTATTACATTCTTCATGAAACTACTCACATAAATTTCTCTTTGAGATTTATTGATTATTTAAATTTTAAATAAAGTAAAGAAAATTAAATATCGAGATGTTATCAAAATATGAGTTAAGTATATAATGCTCTGCAACCTAGGCTCCTAAACAACTGTATTTCTCTTGTGATTGTATTGATCTTCATCGTTAATGCAAATAAAACAACTTTTCTAGCTAACCCAAATTCCACAAGACAAATCTCATTATGCCAAACTAGTTTACTTGCAAAGATAAATTCGACCCAATTGCGATTAGTATTCCTATTAAATTTAAATCGCGATTTAATAAACTTCAGCGTGGTTTAAACAAATTAAAATTAAATAAAAAAAATTAAAAATTAAGAAAGTTAAAAATATTGGCTTCAAGTACATGAATTGTTGATATCTCGATAAAAAATTTTCCTCGGGCCTGTCCGGGATTTGAACCCGGGACCTCTCGCACCCAAAGCGAGAATCATACCCCTAGACCAACAGGCCACGCAATTTAGTTATTCTAAATTTTAATAAATCTGAAATAATGTGCTAAAAATTAATTTCAGAATTTAATTCCGATAGGCTGGTTTTCATGACTATGATTCTTTTTATGAATTTTCGATAATCTTAATGGATTCAATTCATTTTTTATGCTTATTTACGTCAAATCACTTAAAGATAAAATACTTTGAAAATACTTTGACAGTAATAATTATCATAATTTTAGAAAAATTCTACTTTTAAGAAATTAATCCCCCCTAGAAAGCCCTCAGGTCATCAGTTTTTAGTCCTTTATCTGCACTTTTTAACCCCTCCCCCCCCCGCCCCCCTCCTTTTTTAAATCAAAATATTGCTTTTCTCGAAGACACTTCGATCTTCTTTCGTTTCTCATCACTTCCGATCGAATAGCATATCACATGATATATGTTGCCATAGTTCTAAAGACCAAGTGAATGCCTCCCCCACAACTTAATGTAACCAAGCATTATTTAGAAAAGAAAATTAATAACTTAAGAGCTTTTAAAGATATACTAATCTTACTTTATAAAATCGTTATTCTGTCCATCATCATTGAATTTCTCTTCATTCTCTCACCAAGAGTTATCTTCGTGAAACAAAAAATGCTATATACGTCGATAATAGGCATTTAAATTAAAAAGATATTGACTTCAAGTTTAGTCAAGATGGTCGATTTTATGCCAACTTCTTCACATTTTTTCAATTTAAAAGGAGGTTTTTTAAGATATCTCGACAAGTAAATAATAATAATTATTAACTGGAGATGCGTCTCCAAGCATAGGTAATGATTTTTCAATTGAAAAATGGAAGGAAAAATTCTGCGACCCGGATTCGAACCAAGAACCTCGACTTTCATGGCCGATGCCTCTACCAATTGATAGCCCAATTCTCTTCACAACATTTCTTCAGTTCTCAAGCAACACTGTCTTAATTGCACTTCTTTCAATCTGCCAGAGCCAACTCATTTTTAATCCAGCTAAAAAGAGAAGAGAAGCAGACTCATTCCAACTTTAAATACTCAACAAAAACTTAAGGCGTCGTCTCTTCAAGAAAAATTAGTTTTAGAAGCAAATAATCATCGATGAAGAAACTATGTTAACAAAACATGGACTGAGATGCATCGATAATTTCTTGAGAAATGGAGTTCAAAACGAGATAAGCCATTTGGAAATAAGGTGATAGTCATTGGAGGAGATTTTCGACAATGCTTACCGGTATTTCCAAGAGGAACAGCAACAGAAGTTATTCTTCAACATCAAATCATCAAATTCATGGCAACATTTTACAAAACCTTTGTCGAAATCTAAGATGAGAAATGCAGATGATTTCAATGAGTGGCTTCTTAAAATTGGTTCTGAAAATTTTTCAAGAATTGAAATTTTGATCGTGATTTAATTGAAATTCCAAATGAAATGAGTGTCTAACCTGAGACTGACATAATTTTACAATTTTTGGAGATGAAGTACAATCACTCTCATCTGATGATTTATCAAATCGAGTAATCTTATGCTCAACAAACAATGCTGCTCTCGCATTGAACAGCGAAATTATAGATCGAATGGAAGGAAGAAAATTAACGACTCGGTGGTAGCAGATCCAAATGATCAAATATCTAATCAAGTCACGTACCCGAGTACGCGGGTTCGATCCTGGCCGAGGACGACGAGGATTTTTCAGGGGGGAATCCTGAGATCACGCACTTCCATCGGAAGGGAAGTAAGGCCGTTGGTCCCGTGTAGTCGTTTGCCCTTGCGAGGCAAAATTTGCGGCCCCTATAACGCCGTCCTGAAATGACCATGGCAGTTGAAAAGGACGTTAATACCAAACAAACCAACCTAATCAAGTCACGATAGAAATGCTGAATTCATGGACTCCATCAGCAGTTCCACACAAATCTTTCATATAAAAGTAGGGATGATTCTTTTGCTATGACTACAAATAAGAGTTTAAAAGAATTATTTCTCATGTAGGTTTAATTTTAAATGAAGCAGTGTTTTCTCATGGTGAACTTTATGTCGCTTTGTCAAGTTCAAAATTTAAAAGCAAATTTGCTTGGATATTGATCGAAAATAGTGATAGAACATTCGCTAAAAATGTGATTTATCGTGATGTTTTGTAATAATGTATAAAATAATGTATTTTGTTTAAAATAAATTGATTTTTTATTTTATTTTTTTCTGATTTGATTAAATAAGACAAACGCACAGCCGAGCGAAGCGAGGCTAACTGCTAGTTGTTAATAATAATTTAGAGATTGGCATATTCTGCATTATTTTTACAATTTAATGGTCTAACTAGAAAAGTTTCAAAATGCAATTTGATTTCATTACAATATCATTTCACTATAAAGTCTTAAACTGTCAATTATTGATTGAGGCGACATAGCATAGTCACTTAAATTTATTTAATATTTAAGAAAGAATAACAGAAAAAATGTTGACCCACCTCTTTAATTATAAACTCTATATTTCCATCATTATAAAAATTAGAATAGATATAGACTATACGATATTCAACATTTGGGTTAACTGGGTTGGTTTCGCAACGAAATAACTCCAAACTATTTGTTACTTGTTTTAAACTCCAATGCTCATAGCAAATCGTGAGAGATTTTCGACTAAGCTCCATCATAACCTTTCTGTGAAATATCTGGAATAATCTGAATCGGATTCACTTTTCATATTAAATTTACTTCCTTCTCTCCCTCATTCGTTAAAATGATACACCTTCTAACGTGTATGCAAATTTGATCGACGACCGATTCATGACACTTCATCCGTTTTCTCATTTCTGTGGATTTCAGCAAAATCAAGCTCCTCTCGTCTTCAAGAAATAGGCGTGTAATTAAGAATAGGTATACATTTGATTTACTTTATGGTAATCGATACAATATATTATCACCTTATAATGTTATCCACTAGTAATAAATATTCATAAACGTCTAGAAGGAGATGAAGCCAGAAACTGTGGACACAGATTAACAAGAACAACAGGAAACCACTATTCCACATCAGATGTTTATTACAACGTATGCGCATTTCGGCAGCCAAGCTGCCTTCCTCAGCGTATACAAGAACTTGATCAGACCAGAAAACTTCTCTGGTCATAGCAATAATAAGCTCTAATACCATTTCTACCAATAATAAGCTCTAAATTATGAGTAGATATGATGATGACGTTTCTTTTAAGTGGTGTTGGCCGGGACCTGTCTTTTCCGTCGATTACGGCAAGCATTAATTTGATCAACCATTGTTGACGCAACATACAAACACAACCAACGATAGTCGTCGACGCAAACACCACCGACTGATTGTTCGCACATACAGTATAACCTCGATAATCCGGACATAGTGAAATCCGGACAACTTGATAATCCGGACAGATTGTCTGGCCCCGTTTTCATTCAATGTAAAATAATACAAAATACCCTCGTTAATTCGGACAACTCTATATTCCGGACACTGGACAAGAATTTCTAATTTTTCCCATTGAAGTGGCCCTCATAAATCCGGACAAGCTAAGTAGGTGTCAAAAAATAATGCAGTAATTCATTTAATAAAATACTGCAATGCTTTAATTTGACCACTGACTAAATGCTCCACGATTTTGAGAATGTCACAGAAAAAGAAGATTTTCATAATCGAAGAAAAAATTGACCTCGTCCATGATTATGAGAAAGTTAAAATTACTGTTCGAGATTTGGCTGTCATGTATGGTATTGAAAAACATACGTGTCGGACATATTAAAAAAGAAAACATTATAAAACATTATGCTACCTGACATGAAGAATCTTAAAAGGTCTGGGAACACAACACAATTAAATGAACTTGTATACAAATTTGTTATGAAGGCAAACACTTTGAAAGTGCCAGTGAGTGGACCAATTAACCACGCTAAAGCTATTGAACTGGCAAAAGAAATGGAGCTTACAGATTTCAAAGCATCAGAAGGATGGCTCGGAAACTTTAAAAAAGGTACAATATTCGATTTGGAATCTACTGCGGAGAATCGAATGGCACTGACATTTCAACATGTGACGACTGGAGATCTCGACCGAGTAGCTTAACCGAAGAAAACTTGGATGATCAAAGAATCGAAAGTCGAAGTGTACAGAGTGAATACCCTCTGATTCGTTAGATTGTTCAACTTTTTTGTATAAATAGGCTATTCACTCCGTACACTTCGACTTTCGATTCCTAGGTTGTCCAAGTTTTCTCGCTGAAAAAGCTGACGTTGTCAGCGCAATGTACATACGAGGTATTAAACCACTGTCCACAGTTTCTGGCTTTTCTAGTGTATATGAATGTATACTGTATCTTTAAGAGAATACTGTACCTCGGGTGACGTAAGTTTATTAATCACTTGATAATCCGGACATTAATGCGGACAACTTTTGAAAGTCCCAACAATGTCCGGATTATTGAGGTTATACTGTATAAGCAAACAAACATAAACCAAATCTATTTCATATATATGGTGTTTCAAATAAAGTCTAACGGCCAATTATCTGGAGAAATATACATCGGATTGAAAAAACAAAAAACATGTGTTTAATATTTTTCAGAAATACTTTCTCAGCTGAGACTTCTCAACTGTGTGTTCAGCAACAACACCGTGAAATTGTTGTAATCAAAGGTTCCTCATCTCAGTTGAAAAGACTCACTTGATAACGTAGATAGTGAACGGGCCCTTAGGGGCAGCCGTCCTATGGAGGCAGAGTCTGTGCATGTGTATAAAAAAATTTTGGACTTTTGAAATTCTGACTTCGGATTCTTAAAGACCATCATAAAGTAGAATAGGAATGTCTCTAAAAGATCCATCCTCTATCTCTTTCTCAAATATTGTTTACAATCAGAAAATATTGAAATTCGGTCTTCCCATTTGAAATTTCAAAGTTCCCCCCCCCCCCCCCCCCTACATGGGGTTGGGGAGAAGGTCAAGTTTGGTATCATTGGATAGCGTTTTTAAAAATATTAAACACGTACTTTTTGTTTTTTCGATCCGATGTGTATTTCTACAGATATTTGGCCGTTGATACTTTATTTGAAACACGCCGTAAATAGATAATATATAGATTATTAATTTCTATGTTGTTGAGAGACTTATCTCCAGTTTTGGATTTTTTCCTTCATTGTGGTAGTATTAAACAGCTGTGTGTTAAATTTAAACTTTATAACTAACTTCAAAGTTGCATTTTAAAACTGGACAAACATGTATAGATACATACGAGGCTTGTCCGTAAAGTAAGTACCGTTTTGCAATAAAAACAAAATTGCCGCCGGTGAAAAAAAGTCACGCAGTTTTCACTTATTCATCGTCGCTAAAATGAAGGCTACCGATGATCTCCTTTAGCTCCCTGAACAGGTGGTAGCCACTGGACGCGAGGTCCGAACTGTAAAGCGGGTAGTTAAGTTGTTCCCAACTAATCAGATCTTTTGTTTGGGAACAATTTGACCACCCGCCTTACATTTCGGAGTCCGGACTCGGACCTCGCGTTCAGTGGCCACCACCTGTTCCAGGATCTAAAGGATATTATCGGCAGCCTTGCATTTCAGCGGCGATGAACAAGTGAAAACTGCGTGATTTTCTTCACCAGCGGCAGCTTCTATGAAGTGATCATGCGGAAGAACATTGAGCGCTATGACAAGTGCTTAAATAACCTTGGAAACTATGTGGAAAAATAGTTAAAATACATAGAGTCTGGTAAAGAATAAATTTTGAAAATCTATATATTAGTTTTATTTTTATTGGAAAACGGTACTTACTTTCCGGACATGCCTCGTACAAACATTGTGCTTTATACAGGGTGGGCCATAAGTCTGTCTCCCCCCCCCCCCTTTTATTTTTTGAACCGAAGCAGATATGTCAATTTTGATGAATCCAATGGTGCACTTGGATGGCCTATCCCATGGTGCACTTTTCATCATCCCAAATATGCAAATTAGGACACATTCAAAATTTATCTCACAAGGAAAACAGTCACACTGCACAAGGAAAACTGAATGTTGATATTTCCGCCATGTAAAGCATGTAAATCAAAAAATTAACATAAATTACCATACTCACATTCACTTTCATGCGGAAAAGCACAAAAAGGCATGTTTCAGCACACAGAAGACAGAACAATTTCAGGATGGCAAGCTACAATGTTCCGGAAATGGTCAACATGATCTTCTGATTGTGGGTGATTGGTTGGTCCGATTTGGATGATTTTTTTTTGTTTTGTTTGTTTTTTTATGCTGAACAAGTTTGCAATTGGGTTTTTTTCTCTATCCCTTACGGTTTTTAAGATAAATTTTGAATGTGTCCTAATTTGCATATTTGGGATGATGAAAAGTGCACCACGGGATAGGCCACCCACAACTTCCTATTCATTGGATTCATCAAAATTGACATATCTGCTTCGGTTCAAAAAATAAAAGGGGGGGACAGACTTATGGACCACCCTGTATGTATAGATAACAAATTATTTTAACTAAATAGCTAGAAAATTTTACCTCTAACTCCATAGTAATCCAATTTATCAAGTAAGATCTCAAAAGACAGTATCAAAAGCTTTAAATAGGTCTAACAACAAAACCAAAACTGCCTCATTATTACATAAACTGAGATAATCCGATTCCACATTCAGGGTTACTCTAAAAAGAAGGAGAAGGTTTAAAATGTTTATTTCTAATGAACGACAATAGATAGAGACACATACATACATCACTGGAGAGAGGAACGTTCAAAGTATCGTGGTTAGAATAGATAGTATGGCGACCGCTGTTGTTTTAGATCACGTGATTCTATACCACCGCTTGATGACACGTTCAGATGTTTTTAAAAACAGTTGGTAGGCTACTTTAGCATCGTAAGTATAAAACATTTTTATACTTTTACCGTTTAAATGGGTTTATATTATGGTACTAGATTATTAATAAACTTTATTTGTGTTTAAAACTTAAGAAAAATTACTAAAAGTGAGAAATGCTTGCAATGTTTATTTAATAGAATTTTTTTTTTTTACTTTTAAAACGAATTACTTCTTATGATGAAATAATAAATTATTGCTTATATATGATAAAATAAACAAACGTAGAGATTTTCATCCTATCAATTACAGTTTCGTTTAAGATATTTTATTTTATTTTTTCCCCATTTTTTTTCTTTAAAATTTTAACATAGAAAGGCATGCTTGTTGGCCGGTCGCTAAGAGCCTATTTTTTTTTTCGTTTTCCCAACTCATTTTTTTTCCACTGAAGTCAATATACAAACTTATGAATTGAGAAGATACTTTAATATAAATATATCCGTCTGTTAATATGCAATCAGTTTAATATACCTCGCTGATGATGACGACTTTGTCGTCGAAATGTGCATACGTGTTATGAACTTAATTTTCTACAGATTGTGTGGGGTTTTTTTTTTGTACTACAAGTTCTTACCTTTTAAGAGATATTAATTTTTTTCTTTAATTATAGAAATGGCTGTAGCATTCATCCCATTCGACATGTACACGTACGCACGCCTCTCATTGGGGTGAATAATTTTCGTAAATAACTTGGCTCTGATGAGATTTGGGTGTTTATTCCCATCATCCACACCGAAAGGTTAACCCGAGGGGCCCGTCTCACGGAAAAATCTCGTACACTACCCAAAAATCTCACTAATCTGTAAAAAAATCTCCGATATCCGATCTCTGCGCCATCAAAAAATAAGCAAAAAACTCATCAAAAAATGATCTTCCTCATCTTCAGATGTAACAAAAACCCGCAGAAATCGGAAAATCGCTCTCGTTTGCTCTAGTCATCTCGCAAATTCTGATTTCATTTCAGGTTTTCACTTCTCTGGGGATTCGAAATCTTAGAATCATAAGATTCAAAGTCTGGAGATAATTAAATTTCGTATATCATTTCTTTGAATTCGGATCCCTTGGGTTAACCACTTCCAACAGAATGTTAGGATGTGCTACAAAATGGTCTACACGAAAAATTTTGCTTCACATATTCTCAAATCTATCTCTCAACCTAGAACAGTCGAATAATCTTTTCTACTCAAATTTCGATAAGATTTTACATATAAAACAAGTAATTATGCGTAATAATTCATGATAAGGTGGCGATGATAGCCTCTTATAAGAAAAATAAAATAAATTAAAATAAATAAAAAAAAATTAAAAAATAAAGAAAAATGTCTTAGAAGGAGACTCCACGTACTCTGATTCACCGATTTTGATAAAAAAAAAATTCTACGAGTAGCTTTCACCAAATTAAGACCCATGCAAAGCCATTCGACGCACTTCTCAAAATTTTCGAGAAAAAATTCATAAAGTTTGTTATAATTGCCTACACTTAAAACGCTCGAGTTCTATTTTGCTAGTACGGGTTCAAATCCCGTCTTCGATAATTTTTTTTTTTATCTTCGTAAAATTTTTATAAAAAATCGATAGCAAATAGGAAAATCGGAAATATATTTACTAAATGAATTACACATTCCCATATATGTTAAAAAATTTACGAAGAAAAATAATGTCGAAGACGGAATTTTAACCCGTATTCAAGCGTTTTACCACTAGTCCACCTGAAAACGATGAAAATCTATGCTACAATTCGAGCATTTATAAAGTGTAGGGTCTTATTATAATAAACTTCATGAATTTTTTTCTCGGAAAATTTTGAGAAGTGCGTCGAATGGCTTTGCACGGGTCTTTAATTTGGTGAAAGCTACTCGTAGAATATTTTTTATCAAAATGGGTGAGTCAGAGTACGTGGAGTCTCCTTGTTAAACGAAACTATAATTGATAGGATTAAAATCTCTACATTTGTTTATTTTATCATATACAAGCTATAATTTAATATTTCTTTATAAGAACTGATTCGTTTTATAAGTAGAAAAATAAATATTGTTTTATGAGTATCGCGTGCATTTCTTGCTTTTATTTATTTTTCTTAATTTTTATAAAGCTTAACGACAGTTTTATTGAATATTTTAAGAATTTTTCCTTGTTGTTGTTTAATCCATCGTAACTTTTTTTTTTTTTCGTTTTTATTCTTCCTTATTCGTTTTCTCTTTCCCTCCTTAGTCTTCGTTTTTCTCTTCCTGACTCAGTTTCTTTTGTTGTTTCGATATATTTATTGATTTATTCATTTATTTATTTATTTTTCTTTTAATAATGGAATTTATTACGTGTAGTGTTTTTTTTAATGATACTTGTGTTTTCATGTGTCGGTGTAACATATTCTTTTATTTATCCATTTTTTTTGTTCTCAGTTGCTATATTTCGTTAATTTTTAAGTGTATTTTCATTAACCCCGTTTTGGGCATATGCCTGTTGGGGGACAACACTGGGTCCGGACCTCCAGTTTATCTGAAGGTCGTCTTCCCAGTTGCTGTTACATTATTATTATTATTATTATTATTATTATTATTATTATTATTATTATTAACAATTTTGGTGTCGACTACCAAGGTCATTTTGCGCCTTTTACACAAACATCCCTACCCACAGTGGGATTTGAACCCACGACCAGGTGGACTCGAGAACTAGAAAGCCTACGTCCTAGCCCTCTCGGTCACCTGGCCGGCTACTTAATTTTTAAACACAAATAAAATTTATTAATAATCTACCATAATATAAACCCATATAAACGTAAAACCTTTAAAAATTTCCTATACTTACAATGCTGAAGCAGCGTGCCTACTGTTTTTATCACCATCTGTTGCTATTATCATTGAATGGGACACAAAAACTGCGGATTGCCACACTATCTATTCTATAAAAGAAAAAAATAGCCATTATAGTTAAAAAAAAATTGGGGTACTGTACAAGTATGTGCAACGAGATCGAATTGTTGCAGCAGTTACTTTGTGTGTCACATAACAAATGGAGCTTTTGTTGAACGCATAAAATAATACTTTGAACTCTCCTCTATCCAGTGATTTATCGTATATGTGTCTATCTATTGTCGTTCATTAGAAATAAATATTTTAAATCTGCTCCTTCTTATGAGGATAACCCTGTACTTTTTTAATATTAAATTTTAAACTTTAAAATGAAAATACTACATAATAAATAAATATTCTAATATTAGGAATTCATATTTAAATGAGTGGCCCCAATTTTTTTTTATGTTTTTTATTATAATATTTAAAGCTTTAATGAGATAATGTCATTTGCTCACTCGGAAGAAGCAGCTTTAATATAGTACTATTATTTCAACATTTGTTTTCTTTTTATTAAGAAAAATTTTCATATTCGATGTATTTACATTAGTTAATTAAAATCTTCAAAAGCAAACAGCATTACAAATTTAATTTATCAAAAATAGAGCGGGCCATTGCATAATAAATTTTAAACACCACCCCCGATTAGAGTTGTTGCGACGTGGCGCTGCAGAACCGATGCGACGTGGCAGCACCATCATTTCCTCAAAAATAGATTGTCCAAGAATAATTTAAATGCTCTCCTCTTCTCAGAACCCATGTGATAGAGCAAGACACTTGAGAAAAAAGTTGTGTTCCCGTCGGCTGCCAGGAAGAAGCGTGAGTTCATACAGGAATTCAGTTGATTCTTAAATGACTCAAATCCTCCATAAAATTACGCATTCCCATTTTCTTATTTTTTTTTTTTGTTATTCTTTTTTTGTATTCTAGTTAGATTAAACGTGAATATTTTATTATATTGGTGAATATATTCTCTACACCATGGGTGAGATTTTGGAAGGAAAAACTCTGCTTCGAAAGACTGGTAACGAACTGAAAGAAGTGAACGCTGAAGAAGCGCTCAAAGACGTTCAAATGATCGCCTATTATTTTGGCGCGAAATGGTGTTCCGACTGCGAAAAATTCACGCCTCTTCTAAGGGATTTCTACAACAAAATGAAGGCGGATCAGGAACCATTTGAAGTCATTTATATCTCTTCAGATAAGACGGAGGAAGATATGCAGAAGTTCGTTAAAGAGTCGCATGGAGATTGGCTCATCTTCTATCTGGATGATAGCGACGAGGATAGCCGGGAATTTGAAGCGGCATGGTAAGTTAGTTAGTAGAAGTTTCAAAAATTTCAATCCGATTTCAGATTTAGAAATTATTAAATACCAGAATTACATATTGAAAGTTTAAATCATGACACCTGTCAATCTAAGTGTTCTGTAGATAGCAACTACAAAGTAGTAACTTAAAACTAAATGTTATATCTTTATTTAGGTCTCCTTAAAAGCAATTAAGATATTCATAAGCTTAATGTTTCGATCATTATACAAGAAAATTAGACTCGTTTAGCTATGTCTTTGACTGCTGAAGTTGCGCAGTTACAAAGAAAAACGAGTACGCCCCCTCATTTACTAAATTTAAACACCTAATTTAAAGGTGTCTTGATTACTGAGAACCGTCTTGAGATCATCAATTCGTTCGTTTATGAGGCAAACTTGTTCACTAAATGGAAAAAATAATAAATAATAAACTATAAATATACAATGACATACACAAATGACATACTCAAAGAGTTAGATAATCTAAACAAAATTCTGGACGAGCTCTTTTGAGTAGATTGCTTTTTATAATTTCTAAATTTTACAAGTTATAAATTCGCAATGAAATAAATGGAATGTACAAAGTGTCTGATAGATAATTCTTAGATCACTATTTTTAAAACTGAAAGTGTTTATTGCCCTGAAGGTTGCTTCTTTATATGGATGGAAAAAAATAGACTGGCAATGGCACATTTTGAGGGGAATGCTCTTCTACTGATAGCAAAAACGAAACAAAAAAATTTCTTTTGTCGGGTTAGTGAACGGAGATGAGAATCACCTTTTGTATGTGAATCAGAAGAAGCGTCAAGGAAAAAAAATAAAAATCCACACAGAAAGTAATGAGTTCCATCTTCACGGATTGTGACTGAAAAATATAAATCAGTCGCGCAGAGAAGAACATTACAATAAGACATTTGTAAATAAATCAATTGATTTTAAATTAAAATGCTGAACTGTCATGTGAGATCCATGAAGCGAATATGATAATTTATGATCATGAATAGTTTATTATTAAATTCTAGTTTTAATAATCTAATTATTCAATCATAAACAATTTATTAATTTTTCTAAAATATTCTTATAAACGTCCATCAAATGTCATGCTTTTTTAGTTCTTCACAACTGCTAAACTGTCTGTGGTGGGCATAACCATCTTTTGCTAGAATCCTCCACAAGTTCTCAATAGGAGATCTTGCTGGTCACTCCATGACATTCACATTGTGTACTTGTAACAGCTCAAATTTGATCTACACACCTGTATGGAAGTATCATCTGGTTAAAAAAACTTTCACCAGAAATTTCTTCAGCGATGGGAAGAAGATGATCCTTCAGTGTTTGTTAATTTTTTATGCATTTTGGGACCACTTAAAAAGGCAAGGCTTGAGATCCCGTTGAAGCCACACCATAATCGCTCTATTTCTTGATGTCTATTATACAAGTTTCAATCTGGGGTCCGCAAATTACGCCAGTAATATAGGGTGATCCAAAAGTCATGAAAACTTTATAATTTAATAAATCGCACACAGATGCAGACAAACAGATTCTGTTTGCATAGAAACGATTCCAGAAAAAAAATACAGTAATTTTCGGAGTATAATACGCATAGAGGGAAATAAAAGTAAAAAAAATCAATACTACTTATTATAAAATGTAAATATTATTTAATATTCTGATAATAAACGCAATGAAGATACAGGGTGATTACAAAAGAACTTCACATTTTTAAAAATTTATTACATCAAAGCTATTCAGAATATAGACACACCA
>JAHWFO010005224.1:431124-474549 GCA_023313115.1 Rhysida immarginata | reverse complement strand
TACGGTAGCGATACGTGGGATTGATGGAGACATGTTAATGCGGGTTTGGGACGAATTCGATTACAGGGGGGCATATTGAACATCTTTAACTGTGTCACAATAAACTTCAAGAGTTTTTCTTTAAGACTCCGTATGTGGTGTGTCTATATTCTGAATAGCTTTGATGTAATAAATTTTTAAAAGTGTGAAGTTCTTTTGTAATCACCCTGTATTTTGGAGGGGGTGGGGTCGGGAGGAAGGGTCAAAGTGGGGAAGGGGTGCGTATTATACCCCAAAAATTACTGTAATGCTAGAATTGTTCGATTTTTGGCTAATAGATGGCGCTGTCAGATTACAGACATCAGTTTATGCAAATTTTCAAACTGTAAGATGCTGAATTAACTATCGTTTAACTAAGTGGGCCTTCTCGATTAATGACAGCATTTTTATGCCTACAGTGTCGTTATGGTGATGTTTGTAACCTGACAACGCCATCTACTGGTTAAAAACCGAACAATTCTAGCACTAATTTTTTTTTTTTTAAGTTTTCCCTGAACTTTTGGACCACCAAATTAAGCTTCTTTTCGTCGCTGATACGGCATGATTCCATATGTCAGTCCAATCGTGCAGTCTTGTCTATCACAGTCAGTGGTGGTTTCCTGATCTGTGACTTATATTCCAGGTTTTTGTTCATTTGCAGTTTTCTGCAGATGGTGCTTTTGAAGATGTTGATCGGTTGATTCTTATTGAATTCCCGAAATAACTTTCCTTCATGAGCAGCTAATTGGAAGATTTGCCAATCATCTCTTTAAGTTATAGATTTCGGTCGGCCAGAACTTCGAACTTCGTTCTTTAGACCTAAAAGGATATTTTCTTATTATTGAATAGATGACAGCAACACTTCTACCAATTTTCTTCGCAATTTCTACAACACTTAGTCTTCACTTTTGCATTTCCAAATTTCTGCTTCATCAATATCAATTATCTTCTTTGAACGTGGAATTTTTTGTTTGGCAATGGCAAAAAATTATTTTAATAAATTTGAAATACCACGAAATGCATAGTAAGCTCTCCCTGAAATTTGGTGGGACATTTATAAGAGTGTTATAGCTTTGATAAAAAATTGATTAAGCAAATTATAAATTAATAATTTTTTTCTGACAGATTAATTATTTATACTTTTGGGACGCACTGTATTAGAATGAATAGCCCAAAATGAGTATAACCTTGAAACAGAATTTATTAATAGATTTCTTAATAGCTGAATTAATAAAAAGCTTCCCGAAACAATTTAAAATAGGCTTATAGCCAAATAAAAATTAAAATCGCTGTCTTTTTAAGCATGTTGATATTGCGTAACTTATAACTCCTTCAAAGCCTCAACGTGTGCAAGGAATGCTCTCTCTCTCTTTCTCGAACCAGAATTGTCTCACTGCCAAGAAATTTTTTGTGAACCATAAGAATTTAGAAAAACGCTTATAGAATTCCTGAAATTCGTCTGTTTTACTGTGAAAGGTTCCCCATGGGTGTAAATATATTTATTTTGCACGAGAAATGAGTTTGTTGCCGCTTCACTTCAGACAGAGGGGGGCTAAAAAAAGACGTGATCGCCGTCAAAGGTATTTGGCAACGACACACATACACACACAGATAAGTGAGTAACCTCAATACGTAGTAGTGGAATTAAGGGAAAGGTTAATACATTTTAAATTTCTTCCTTGCTCATGACCCTTTGAAGTTAATTACTGCAATTGTTGTTAATATTTGATTTTAATAACAATAATTCATTCCTTTGCCCCAATGTCATCAGCTTTATAATCAGAGGCGAAATAAATATCTTCATTTAATTCATGATTTGTGCAGCATATACATAAAGCATGTATAAACACGAATTGGGACTTTTTTAGAAAATTTTATCTTTCTCCTGATATCAAATTAATTCAGAGCATAAGTTTGTTGTATACACTAAAGAAACATCTTAATATAATACTGTTCAGGGATTTCCTACTTTTATGTAAAATGTAAGAATCATGAGGGTGCATATGAAGTATTTTGGTCCCTTTCTGGTAAAAAGTAATGAACAGAACATAAATGAAACTTAATGTTCTGTTTCTTACATAATTGCTTACATTACTTACTCTGTTGAAATCCAATGAAGCCCAAGGGTGTAATGAACGCGACTAGTGAACATTTTTTCCTTCTCTTGATGCATAGACTGGAAGACAACCCTGGGCAACGTAGGTTCTCGTTTCTTCATTCAGTCTGACTGTCTTCTCTCCCAAACCTCTTCCATGGTCCAAACCATGGTAGTTGCATGGAGACATTTTGGAGATGTTCTACAGTAGAGCCCTGATAATTCAAGGTAATTAGGGCTGACTAAATTTACCTCCACAAAGATGGAATTTTTTCTGCTAGGAGTTGTGAAACATTGCTCCACAACGCTTGCAGAACCCCCTCTTACGTAAATAAGCTGACAGGTTTGTAATTACCCCAAAATGATTATCTTGCAATACTAAATGAAGTGTAATAGGTGGACGTGGGTCGAGAAATTGCCCCCCCCCCCACCCAGCTCAATAAATCAAGTATTAATGCCATCTAGGAAGCGGGTAGAATATCCAATAAAGTAATGTTATTATAACTATTGCAGTTGCAAGATTTAATGATAAAGTAAAGTAACGAAAACTTTAATTGTCTAATGTATTTTGTTTTAATTATTATAGAAATGTTCTAAAGAGATTGTGGTGGTAATACATAGATGATAATGTTCCGTCTTTGACACATTAAAGGTCTTTAACGGTCTCTGAGGTAAACTCACGTTAGTTTTTTACCTTAGACCCTATAATTGCTGTTTATCAACTCCAGTGGTTTACTTTTAATTCAACCCCCTATAGTCGTTCTTAATATGGCCCCTGGGGTTAAATAATTAGCGCTGGCGATTAATTAATGTATTTACCTAATCGAGTGAACGGTCCGAAAGCAACGCTTTCACTGCCATTCTCATCCAGGAAGTAACCATGGTAAGTACACTGAACTAAGGAAGAAGCCAGATGAAACCTAGTTAAGTCATCCAGGGAATAAAATGGAGTCCTCTCCTATAAGGACGATAGAGTTGATTGTTGATTGACGAGGGACACGGAGGAGCTACGAGATCCAGTATTCGGGAAAATGGTCTTTTGGATATCGTCGAAATCGATGTCCAGGACTTGGCGATGCCTGAGGAAACTTCTAAACGTGAGTGGATGCGCCAGAATATTGCAACCAGAGGATTGGGATGGTCTTTAATCTTCGGAAGCAACTTCCTCAGCAATATATGGAAATCTTCAGCAATAGAAATATTTGTTGCGACTCTCCTGTCAAGTTGGGCGATAGTCCGCAGGGTAACGTTTTGGAAGGTTTGGAGAACCTACCATCTGGATTTGCATATTGTAGCCCAGGCAGGCAAACCATAAAGAAGAATTGTTCGTATAACCATCTTATAAAGCAAAAGTTTGTTATCCACTCCAAGGGCGCTGTTTCGCCCTAGAAGAGCAACTAGACTAAACTTTGCCTTCTTAGCTTTATTTATCGCATAGGAGACGTGGTCATCCCAATTTAGCCTGGCATCTACCACCACTCTGAGGTATTTATAATTTTTTACCCATTCGAGCTCTTTACTAGAAAGGAAGAGAGGACTCGGGGGTTTCCGAAGTTTCTTCGTAATGAACATTGCCTTGCATTTGTCAACGTTTAGGTCGAGTCTCCACTTTGCAAACCATTTCTCGCACAATTGTAAGGCCTTTTGTAAGCGTGATATGACGTGAGCGGGATTGCGGTCAGTAGTCATGATGCTCGCGTCGTCAGCTTGCACTTAGTAAAAGTTGGGAAGTCATGGATAAAAAAGTCGAACAGTGCAGGGCCCAGGACAGAGCCCTGGGGAACACCAGCATTGACGTCACAAGGGTTAGATATGGAGCAGCCAACCTTGACACGAAATATCCTGTTTGACAGAAAGGAACTAATCAAGTTAAATCAGTTTGTCCGAAAAACCACAAGTAATCATCTTGTATATGAGGCCGTTGTGCCAAACCTGATCAGAAGCTTTACGAACATCCAAGAAGACAAGACCATCATACTTAGCACAGTTAAGAGGAGTGTTTAGATCTGCAACAAGTCTCCAGATCTGAAGTTGGTAGGAGTGAACTGGGCGAATTTCAAGACAATGGTATATTATTTCATAAGGCGTAATTCGTGGCGATATATGACGTCATTTTCAGTTGGTATTTCAGTCACTGAGTATCAAGCTAAATGCTAATTGGCCATTCACCTAAATGTTAGTAATCTTGTAAGTAAGGAAAGTAATCATATAAGAAATTCTTACTAAGAACATTTTTTTTGGGGTAACCAAAAACAGATTATAACCTACTAGCCTAATAAAATACTTATTAAAAAGGTTGGCCAATTTGATGTTTTAAAATTATTGAGCTTTCTGTTAATAACATTTACTGGCTACTCGGATGAAAAGCAAGTAATCGAAGTTGATACTAATTGAATTTTAATCGATTCTAATAATCGAGTATAAAAAATGATAATCGCCCACCACTATTAAATAAAACGTTTGTAATCAGCATTTTGTTTCATCGTCCTATTTGGTGGTGAATGCGGTAGTGGCCGTCACCGAGGTTCGTGAATGAGGTGGTGAATGCTTCGTGGTCTCCATAGTAGAGGTAGTGTATGAGGGAGAAGCAGTCGCACCAGAATCCAGACCTTATACACTTAAGACCGACAATAACGGAGAGGAAAAAAAGGAGCAAATTATAGATAATGAAATCCGAATCGAAAGATGCCCTTACCTGAAAACATGGACGCTAACTGTATCTTCTGCAATAGTAGCAAAAGACTCGATAATTGAAATGAAGAATGTCAGAAGGTGGCAAATGTGGGCTCAATATGATTGCGTCTGTGGGGTGGGGGAATATTACCACCTTTTTCTCTGCATACGAGGGTCATTACGTACCACCTGATCCTCGTACGTATGTCCGAAACTTATCTTTTGCAGTGATATCACAGCTGAATGGTTGGAAGATTTTAGTGACAAATGAGGAACGACTGAGTGGCAAATGAATTAGGCCTATGCATTTTCAAGCAGCGGCCCCTATCATTTATATTTGTGTCTAGAGTCCATAATGTATGGTTTAAAACATGCAGCTTAGGGGCGAAAAAGATTGACTGATAACAGGACTAACAGTAAGCGTCATCCATCATTAAGGAGTCATTTGTATCAGGTTGTTGCAAAAGTTTTTTCCGGATTGTTATTCCAACACAAAAACGATTGAACTTGAATGAAAGACTCAGCTCATGCAGATGGCGGGCAATGGTTGAAAAGTGAACCTTGAACTGTTCTGCGAGTTCCCTCATTGTTACATTGTGATATTCATCAATTGCTTGGCGTAGATCACCATCTGAAATCATGATTGGCCGACCAGAGGAGTGCTATCTCCGCGTCTGAACCGGCGATACCATTCTTCTATTGTACGTAAACTAACAGTGCCATCACCTAAACGTTGGCAAATGTTTCGGTGACATTGCGCAGCACTGATCTTTCCAGAATACTCGTAGAAAATTATTGCTCGAATATGCTCGCGTGAAAGGTCCATTTCAGACCGTTGATGGCACTCACAGATGTATAGTCAGAAAGTTGATTCTTGGATGTAATATAGCAAAGATATTCACGAATCGAATGCAATAATTTGTTTGAAAACATATGAACACCCCCCTTGGAAAATGAGCCCTTCTTGGGCACGGGTTCTAGAACCGGAAGAAACTTTTGCAACAACCTGATATATTCAGTCATTTATCGTTTAAAAAGCACGCGTAAAGGTATGGCTTTTTTTTTTTTTTTTGCTATAAGACGCCACCATTGTATCTAATAATGACGTATAGTTTTGGCGCGATCTGTTAATCAGTTTGTTTACAGCTGTTGGTATTGTTAGTCGACCAAAAGTATGCTCTGCGATTCTTGAAATGAATAAAAAAAAATATCGAACAAAGTGTTTGCCTTAAATTTTGTGTTGCTAATGGAATTTATTGTCCTAAAGCGCGGGAAAATTTGCGAAAGAACAATTATTTTGCCCCATGATCATGTGTGTCCCACACATCAACTAAGCACAATATTCTCCAGATATGTCCTCGCGTGACTCTTATTTGTTCTCCAAATTCAAATTATTACTTTGTTGAAGACGTTTTGAGACCATAAAACAAAGTTCGCAGACGATACTGCAGGCCATACAGGAAAATGTCTATAAGGATTGTTCGTTGGCATCAATTTATTGTATCAAATGGGATCGATTAAACCAATATTTTGTGTTTTATTGAAAATTGCCCGTTGTTTATTCGACTGAAGGGATAAGAAATGAATTACATGGTCAGATGAATCATAATTGCTGCTGCACCACGCAGATGGAAAAATCACGATTTGTCGAAAATAGCATGACCCGTTGTATTATGTGACAATCATGTAGGGCTGGTATGATGGGGTATTTTGATGCGGAAATGTACCTCAAGCATGTCTTTGTTAGCTCCATCTAGTCATGATCCGTCTGGAGATGGGGTCTAGCAAAAGGACAATATATCATGCGACAAAACAGCACATTCACAAAATGGACAATGTAATATGGCAATGAGTTCCTGTTGTTACAGATTGTCCCACAAAGGACCCCCGGATTTTAATAGTAAATATCTCGGAAACGGAGATTGATAGAAAAATGAAATAAGTGGTATGTTTATTTCGAAAGCCGTAAAAATCCGATACGAAAGTTTCAAAATTACCGTAATTTTCGGTATCTATGGCGCACCTGTATATAATGCGCATCCATGTATTATGCGCACCCAATATTTATAAACAAATAAGTGGCCATTGGTTTAGATCTTTGCATACCAAAACAAGTATTGTACTTAGTATGATGAATCACGATAACGTGCATTCAGTATTGAATTAAAAATTACCATTTTTTAAGAATAAAGAAATTTTCATGTAAACCTAGATATAAGGAGCGTTCAAAAAGAAAGAAGCTGGAGGCCTAGGAACAGAAACCAGTACCTGTATGTCAGAAGTATTGGCTCTGGCTGTTGAGGCACTTGTCCCACACGAAAACAAGGTGGTGAATGGCTGTCTCATAAAATTCCCGGGGCTGCGCTGTGAACAAGTTCCGCACGTACTGCTTGACGTCGTCATCCGAGGTGAATCGTTTGCCCCTGAGAGCCCATCAACTAGCTGGACGATGTTATCATGAATGCGGTTTGGTGTTCCAGTCCGTGAATCATCGGCTAACGACACCCGTCCTTCCCTGAACTGCTTGTTCTTCGCCTTGACCCTTGCAAAGGACATGCAGTGTCGCCGTATACTAGTGACATTCTTTGATGAATGTCCGTTCCCCCTACTCCTTCTACTGTCAGAAAACGAACAACACCTCCTTGCTCTTCATTTGACGCCACCATTTCACTTATTTACTGCTTATACAACACGAATGACCGTTGGACGATTAATGCTTGCTTCTGCTTCTGTGAACTTCCGCGCTCTTGTCGGAACCACTCTTTGTTACACACGCAACGATATCACCATTCTGTCACCAGTTTGCATATTCCAGACTCCGGTTCGTTTCTTTTTGAATGCTCCTTATATTTTCACACCAAAATCGGAATATTATACGCACTTTTTTATAATGCGCAGTGACGATTTTATTAACTTTTATCTTGTACAATAAACGCGTATTATATACCGAAAATTACGGGTAGTTACCAATTAGTTACAAATAATGTCGACAGATAGCGCTGTACATGCTAATTGAAATTTTTATTCTTCGTTTGTGCCATCTCAGTGATACAAAAGGTGCACATTTTGAATCGATTGTGATGTGATTGCAATGGCTGCTTGCAAAGGATAGTTTATAGCCTATTTCTCGGACTCCAAACTGCGAAAACAGCATGCAGCACCATCTGTCGGCAATATTTGTAACAAATTTTGAAACTTTTGTATCAGATTTTTACGGCTTTCGAAATAAACATACCACTTGTCTTCGTTCTTCTATCGATCTCCGTTTCTGAGATATTTACTTAAAATCAGGGAGTGCTTTGTGGGACACTCTGTAAGTGTTTTCATATTACAAAATAATAGAAAGGCTTTTTCTCAATTTTTATTAATTTATTAGGAGCTTTAGCATAACAGCTACTTATAAGAATGCGCCCTTGGTCTGTACGTTTATCCGGCCGTCCGGCCGTCCACCGTTTGCACGATAACTTGAAAACGGATTAACTTTTTTAAATTCTGTTTTCAGAAATATGACCATCAAAGTCTTAGCTCGGCCGTATCAACTTTTCAGAATTTTTCGTGGACCCCTTCAAGTTGAATTCACGTGCTAAAACAGTGAGTGTAAAGAATTCAAAGATACTGGCATGTCATATAACAATCGATTTGTCAAGAAGGAATACATTGTTACTTTCTGTTCATCTTTTAAGCATTATTGACACCGACGCGCGCACGTGAAATCGCTTTGTCGACGCACGATTGCTCAAGTGCTCAAGTGCTCATAATCTATAAGCTTATTAAGTAGCGGAAAAATGGAGCTGCTTATTGGTTTTATTTTACACACGATTTCAATCACCCTACATCATTTCTACATTTTTTGAGGTAGAAGGTTGAAATTCGGAATGTAGCTTACTATGGGTATGTGCCCCTTTACTATTTAGTTTGGTTTTGATTAGCCCACTAAGGTCGGAGTTTTGGAAGTGAAAATTAGAGGGGACCAAAAGATCTAGGTGTATTTATGCATACAAAGGAGTGAAATTCTCTATTCAGATTTCTATAAGCAAGATCTCCATTCTATAAAGATTTTTTTCCCTAAGGTATCCATGCCTTCCCGACTCGATGGCGGAATGCATCAAAAAGATGTGGACTACATTGAAAAATTGTGTACCAACTCTGTAATAACGGAGCTGCAAAAAAATATTTCCGATTTTCATTTGACTGACCCTCGTAAGTAGAATAAGAATGGAGCTACTTATTGGTTTTATAATATCAGTCGTCCCCTTCATAATTTATACATTTTTTGAGGTAGAAGGTTGAAATTCGGAATGTAGCTTACTATCTGCACTATTTAGTTTGGTTTTGATTGGAATACGGGGGTCGCAATTAGGGGGTGGGATTCAGAGAGGGCAACATATCTATGGGCTATTTATGCACGTAAAGGCGTAAAATCCAGTATCCAGATTCCTCTAGGCAAGATCTACATTACTCTGAAGTTTAGGCCCAATTGTTCCAGTGAGATCGGATTAGCGGGGGTGGCACTCACTTGGTCCTTAAAACTATGGCAACATATGGCATGGGATATATCATACGTTCGGAAATGATGAGAAAGAAAAGAAGATACGAGGTGTTTTACATTCTTTACATATTACCTTCGAGAAAATCAATTTATTGATAAAAAAAAAAAACGCAGTGGCTACGTACAGTGCAACCTTGTACGCCTTCCGTTCAATGCAACGGAAGTGGCAAGCTGTATCGCCATCTGCCGGCAGAATCAAAACAGTATTGTATGGATTCCGACGTTAGAGGGCGTGTTTTGGCTAGCTGTTGTTATGGCAACCAGACAATTGGCATGTCACGGTCGTGTGGATTTCAGATTCATTTTTTTCTGCTTTCTGGATGATTAGCCATTGTCGAAAGGAACCATGCCTTAAAGGTAAGCCAGCATTTTTTGAGCGTTCTAGTGTTGGGTTAGGTTGACTGAGGTTAACTTATGTTTAGCCATAAAATGAGCTCCCGTAACTTTCTGGCAGCCATTTCTGTGGCCACTAAAATATACGGATCATTACCCTCCTGTAACCGGCCGAGGGGAAACCAACTGCCCCCTGTAAACAAATAGGTTGGGTACGTATATAAATCGACGTCGCCGTGAGCGAAGCGTTAGCGGAGCGATGGCGTCCGCGTACTAGTATTGTAGAAGGGGAAACCAACTGCCCCTGTAACCGGCCGAGGGGAACCAACTGCCCCCTGCAACCAAATATGTTGGGGGTATGTTTGTAATTCGGGGTCGCCGTGAGCGAAGCGTTGGCGTCCACGTACTAGTATTGAGCGATGGGAATCTGCCATATTGCTTGTTTCGAAATTAGAGAAAGTTTGGAGTCTGAAACTGTTGGTAGATGGCGGTATAGCTAGCCACTTCCGTTGCATTGAACGGAAGGCGTACAAGGTCGCACTGTACGTAGCCACTGCCAAAAAAAAAACTTGGGGAGAGATAAAAAGTGCAGATGAAGAGGTAAAAATAGATGACTTGCCTTATCCTACTCGGGAGGCGGGGGGGGGGGGATTAATTTCTTTTTAATAAACGTATAAATGTATCTCTGCTTCACTGCTAAAGCTCCTCCTTGGAATGTTTACAAGATTTTATTTTAGCTTCTTTCCTACGATAAGCACTGAATGAATGTCGTTGAATTTTTTCAGGGGTTTTCGAGATACATTTGGAGTTCGGGGAGTTCCTACTTTGATAGTTGTTCACAATAAAACTGAATTCAGTACTATGGATGGAGTGACGGATTTAGTGACGAAAGGCGTGAGTGTCATTCAGGAATGGAAAGAAAACAACGTCGATCCAGTAATATTCGACGATGGAGAAGAAATACAGAAAGAAGAAGGAAAGATTTATCCGAATTGTTGTAAGATTTCAAAGTAAGCTTTTGATTACAATATTTTATAAATGGTTTCTATTTTCCCCAAAAGAATTCTCCAAGAAATTCTAAATTTTTATTTCATGACAGGTTCAAACCCTGGGTTCCAACACCACCTGCTGAAATCCTAGTGGGGAAAACGCTACTTAGAAAAATCGATAAAGATTTCAAAGAGGAAACGCCTGATACGGTTATCGCCAAATGTGACATCATAGGCTTCTATTTCTCGGCCAGTTGGTGTGGCCCTTGTCACAGGTTCACACCTACACTGAAAAAGTGTTACGAAGCCCTGAAAGCGGACAACAAAGGTTTCGAGGTCGTGTTTGTGCCACTGAACGAAACGGACGAAGACATGAGAACCTACATGCAAAACCTTCACGGCGATTGGCTAGCCATTCCTTGCGATGACGCAGTTATCAAGTAAGTTTGAAATATAATGTAACGAGACTGAACACACATAAACAGGTTAAATTAAGCAATAAGAATGAAATACGATATTATCAGGTAGGCACTACACCTCACAATATATGAAATTGATTGACTGCCTGATTTACATGTTACATGATATCCTGAAGCAAGTTTTCTACAGTTAGTTAAGCGTGAAGCCATAGCAAAAATGGGTAAAATCAGTGATCTATCTAGTTGGTGTGCATCAGAAGCTTGGATACCGCAAAGCCTGTTCATATTGAATTCCGAAAAGTCTGACACCAGAACAGACCGGCAACAGATTGGCGTGCAGTCGTCAATTTCTGCAGCGGTACAACCAAGAGGAAAATGCGTTTCTGAATGGCATTGTCACAGGAGATGAGTCCTGGGTCTTCCACTCCACACCTGAGCATAAAATTGCAAGCATGGTTTGGAAACATCCAAATTTTCCGGTCCTCAAAAACTTCAAAGTTTCTCCTTTAAGGCGGGTTCTGGCGCATTGGACGCGATTTTGGTTGCCGGAGCCGTTTCACATTCAGCGAATTCGCGGCGGAAAGCGGGTTAGGGCCGACAACGGCGCGGGTTTTCGAATACGCTCCTAATACGTAGCCAATCAGCTACAAGTGAGCATCTCCAGTCCCAGAATCCTTAGCAACTGTTTCTAACCCACTTCCGCCAGTCAAATCGGCCATATTGAAATTCGCCGATAGCGTGTTTTCTGTGTACGTGTACCTCGTTTTCCATCATTTTTCCTAATAAAAAAATATAATATATACAAGTACACGATGCCAAGAAAGCCGTGTTATCGTGATATATATATACGCGATGTCTAGAAAGCAACGGAGACTGGATGAAAGAAGGACTCATCGAACATCCAATCAGAGCGGAGTTCGCCTAGCTGGGGGGGGATGGGGAGGACGCAGGCTGAAAGCAGAGAAGGAAGTTCGCCTAGTTCTCCGCTTCATTCTCGCTAAATGTGAAACGGCTTCGCATTTTAACACGCTCGGCTTTGTGACGCCTAGAAAACACCTGGATTCGGGAAAACGCTTCACTCAGCGAAGTCGCTGAATGTGAACTCCGCTTTAGTTCAGAAGATTATGCTTAAAGTTTTTTGGGATAGCAAGGCATCGCAGAGTTCCTGCCTCGTGGGCCAACCTTCAACGCCACTATCTATTGTGAAACGTTGGCTAAACTGCTGCGTGCAAATCGGGATAAGCGACCAGAAACTGTTCGACTTCTTCATGACAACGCGCGCACGCATTTGGCCAACATCGGTCAAGCAAAACTGTTCCGTCTCGGTTGGGAGGTTCTGGACCACCCGGCCTACAGCCCGGACTTAGCGCCCTCTAACTACCACCTCTTTGGTCTCATGAAGAGATTTCTGAGTGGTCAAATGTTTGAGACTGAGAAGAACTCAAATCTGCTGTGCGCCATTCACTGTATTCACAGCCGACAGAGTTCTATGAGTGGTGTATAGGCCTACTTAACTGATGCAGCGTTGGGATAAATGCTTAAACCGTCAAGGTGCCTATGTGGAAAAGTAGACATACGATGCATTCTTTTTTTTACACCTTTTTTACCGGAAGGCAATTAGCTAATTTTTAATAATCTAGTTTTAAAAACTAGATTGGGTAATGAGGCTTGGGTAATGACCGAAAGAGTGCGATCGCCGGTACAAGCGGCCGAAATGAGATTTCTGAGAAGTGTGGCAGATGTTACCCTACTAGATAGAGTGTACAGCAGCAGAATAAGGGAATCTTTAGGTGTTGAGCCGCTACTTCTCCGCATTGAGATATCTCAGTTGCGCTGGTATGGCCACGTGATACGGATGCCGCAAACTAGTCTTCCTAGGCAGTTGTTATTTTCCAAGCCGGTGGGTAAAAGACCAAGGGGTCGGCCTAGAACCAGGTGGCTAGACTACATGGAGAATCTGGGTTCGAGTCGCTTGGGTATTACCAGGGAGGATATGCACCTGATGGCGGAAGATCGCGATCGCTGGAAATCCTCCATAGGGCTGCTGCCCCCGCGACCCTAACAGATAAGCGGGTTTGAAAATTAAGTAAGTAGTTTTAAAAACTAAGTTTGTTTAAAAACTTGAGAATCATTTCAATTGTCGTCTGCTGCTACTTTCATTGCTTTCAAGCGAAGTGGATTCGTGCTTATTGCTGACTAGTGGAAGAAAGAAGTTCCGTCAAGCATTAATACACACATGCTGCTTTATTAGGAGCTTTAGCATAAAAGCTACTTATAAGAATGCGCCCTTGGTCTGTACGTTTATCCGGCCGTTTGCACGATAACTTGAAAACGGATTCACTTTTTCAAATTCTGTTTTCAGAAATATGACCATCAAAGTCTTAGCTCGGCCGTATCAACTTCTCAGAATTTTTCGTGGAACCCTTCAAGTCGAATTCACGTGCTAAATCAGTGAGTGTAAAGAATACAAAGATAAAGGCATGTCATATAACAATCGATTTGTCAAGAAGGAATACATTGTTACTTTCTGTTCATCTTTTAAGCATTACTGACATCGGCGCGCGCTCGTGAAATCGCTTTGTTGACGCACGATTGCTCAAGTGCTCATAATCTATTTGAGGTACCAGGTTGAAATTCCGAATGTAGTTTACTATGGGCATGTCCATCTGTACTAATTAGTTTGGTTTTGATTGATACATTGGGGTCGGAATTACGGGTGTGACAACATATTTATGTGCTATTTAGGTACGTAAAGGCGTGGATTTCAGTATCCAGATTCCTCTAGGCAAGATATACATTTCTTTGAAGTTTAAGCCCAGTTGTTTTTTTGGGGTCGGATTTGCGGGGGTGGCAGTCACTTGGTCTTTAGAACTATGGCAACATATGGCATGTGATATATCATACGTTCGGAAATGATGAGAAAGGGAAGAAAATACGAGCTTTTTTACATTTTCTACATATTATGTTCGGGAGAAAATTAATTTTTTGATTAAAAAACTTGGGGAGAGGTAATAAGTGCAGATAAAGGGTAAATATAGATGACTTGTCTTACCCTACTCGGGGAGGGGGATTAATTTCTTTTTTAATAAATTTATAAATGTATTCTGCTTCACTGCTAAACCTCCTCCTTGGAATGTTTACAAGATTTTATTAAACTATGGCTTTAACAATGGAGTCTTTGTATGGTTATGTGCGCTCAATTTTTGTTTGTTTTCGCGGTTTATTTTGAAAGAAACAAAATGTCGCGATTTCTTATTTTTCAAGCATTAATAGTAGTGCATTATACAACAAAAAAACCAAAAGGACGGAATCTCTAATTCACAAGGAGATACGTATTTCGGCTACCAAGTAGCCATCTTCAGCGATGAGAGGCAAAAATCAACTGAATAAAATAAAGCCTTAGTGCTAGAGAATATATAGACAAGGTGGGGGAGGGGCAATTGCCAAGAATATCTCTTATAGGTTAAGCGGAATAGAAATTAACGACTATTGGACAAGTTTAAACAAAGGGCCAATAAAATAATGAGATACCTTGTCAATGGGAAAAAGGGAAGTAAACTAAGACAAGGATTAAAAAAAGTGAATTATAATAATAAAAAAAGTGAATAATAATAATTATAATATTTAATTTGTTTTTTATGTTGTTTTACCTTTAGTTGCTTTTTGACCCTCGTTAATTTCTTTATTCTAAACAAGTGAAGAAAAATTTTTTTCAAAAAACAACGCTTACTGTCCGCGAGAAGTCTGCTGAGTTGCTTAATGTGCTCGTATGGTGGCGCTGCAGTTGCAGATGAATCTATTCAGTGTTGGGGGACAAACAGCCAAATTTGAGTCGATCCATGTTTCATCGATGTAAACAAAAGGAGGATTTTCTTCTCTTATTTTTTTCATATTTCTCAGGTATCTACCTCTCCATGCAAACGTTTTCATTTGTTTGGGAACACGGCCAGAACTCATTTTTGCGCTACTTGATTTTAGCGCTTTTCCTTCCTTCATAAGTATAGACTGATCTGCAACTACAGCGACACCATACAAGGGCCGTAGCCAGGACGTTATCTTGGGGGGGGGGGGGGGCCCGATTTTCAAAAATTCCGGATCTTTTATCAAAAATTCCACTGAGTCGGACCTTTTTCCATATTTGGGAGGCGGATCTTTTTCCATAATGGGTTGGTCGTCCACCCCCCTCGACCCCCCCCCCCCCTGACTACGAGCACATTAAGCAACGCAGCGGTCTTCTCGTGACGTGCGGACAATATATCAAAATTAGGTACACATAGCGCCATCTGTTGAGCAAACAAACAAACATATGCCAATTCAATTTCATATTAACCCCCCCCCCCCTTTGGATTTTTTTATTTTTTTTTTTAGATTCATGCATTGTCACCGACTTTATGAATGTGTACAAAATTTCAGCAAGATCAGACTAGTGGAAGGGGTTTAAATATTGATCCACCAAACATGACCCAAATGGCGAAAGTTATATAAGCGTTTTAAAAAATCTGTTGTGGACACCATGGAATTCCCTTGTACGAAGCTTTATTGAATGCTTTTTGGGGGAAATATTTCTCATTCTTATTCTTGAGACACGTATTCCGTCTCTCTCTTCGTTTACTAAAAACTCCAATTGTTGAAACAAATTTTGACAGCCGTTTTGGTTCTTCAAATAGAGTCTTCAAACTCTGACGTCACAAACTGCTCCACGCAAACAAAACTCCATAGACATGAAAGGAAATCTGTTGTGGACACCACAAATACAAATGTTTGGCCCAACCGATTGCAATCAAAAGGGGATCTGCACAACTAGATGTTACAACAGTCCTAAAACAAAATTTCTCATGTTGTCAACGAATGAATAAATATTAATAATTTAATTCTAATTTAATTTCAAGCGAGTTTATTTCAATTCTGAGATTAATATATCATACATTAATAACTTTTAGCAACTACTGTATCATAATAATAAATAAGTTAATGAACTCTTGGTCCTGCTATTTTGCTTCATTTTTCCTCCTCTTCTTTCCAGACCGATAGCCAGGAAGTTCGCTGTAGAAGGAATACCCTATCTGGCTGTAGTCAATAAAAAGGGCGAAATGGTCTCACTCAATGGGGAAGGAGATGTCATGATCAAAGGTTCGGCGTCGTATGCCTTGTGGATGGAAGGGAAGCCCGGAGTGACTCCCGAAGAGGAACGGCTATACTGGGAACAATTCCAAGACGAAGAGGGCGAAGACGAAGAAGGAACAGATGAAATTGCAACGAACTGCTAAAAAGACTTTAAAATAAAAGAGAGGGAAACGAATAGGGGAGGGACAAAGACTTTTATTATAATGAAAACAAGATGTTATTATAATCAATTTTAATAATTACACCATTTTCTCATCATCGGTGCACATGAGCACCAGATTTTAGAGTTTTTTTTTTCCAACAAATTTGTTTAACAATAGATATTTTCAACGGAATATTCAATGTATCAAAGTTTTCCGTTTTTTCTTTGCAATAACGAATAAAACGCTTTTAAACTTTGTCATGTGTGTGTTCAGTTAAAGCGAAGTAACGCCAAGCTTAGTTTGTTACAAACAATCACTGATTTATATACTCTGCTCGATTATAAACGCATGAACAGGCCACGTCATTGTAACAGGCAACTGGGTTATCTGTTTCCATGTTTCCATCTTGACTCCGTACTGGACGATTTTGCCGCTACGATCGAGGATCCAGAGCGTGTCTTCAGCACTTAGGAAAGCCATCACCTTTACCAGCCCAGAATGACACCTCTTTAACTCCGTCCATTCCCCTGATGGGATCAGCCTATTGAAGAGATAAAGTTTAGCGGGCTTCACTATAGAGATCGCAAAGAGGTGATGGCCGCATATTGATATCATAGCGCCTTTGTCGATGAAACTTTCAGGAAGCGGCGTTAAGGACGTCCATTGGTCTGTTTTGGGGTCGTAACACTCGCAGCATCGAAGAGGAATGGCATTTTCTCCAGAATAACCACCAGCTACATAAACCACTGTATCACTCGAAGTGGCTGATGCTCCGTGTCTAGCTACGTTTAATGAAGCAATTGATTTCCATACGTTAGTCCATGGGTTGTACATTTCGACTTGGGACATGGATTTCTGATATCGTCCACTTCCACCGATGACGTAGATGAATTCGGTAAGGTGTGTAATAGCAGTGTTTGACCGACCTGTCACTAGATCAGCTAACTGTCGTAAATATCTGGTATCTAACTGATATGAGAATACAGTGGACAGCTTTATTCTTTGCTCGGTTTCTCCTCCAATTAGATATAAAACTCTTTGCAGATGGAAAAGAGAAACATTGTCGGCGGGAATGCGGATCATTGGTTTGGCTGGCATCCAACATTTGTCCAGAAGGTTATAGCACTGTTTAATACGGTTGCCACTTTGGTCCGCAGCTATGCATAAGATATGCTTTCTCATCACGTTCGGTTTATCTAACATCAGATGACTCGAAGAAAAAGGTCTCGTGTGGCGTTTTACTGGTTGTTCTTGACGGATGTCTGTTTCGCTATTGGAGACGAGATATGTCTCGTTTGATTTGATTGATGATCCACCACTCAATGAAGAGCGAGTCCCTGGACTTTGCTGCTTCACCGTCTTGGATTCTGTTTTCTTTTCGTTTTTCGCTGTACTTGGGATTACTTTACTTTTATTAGCAGATAAGCGAAAGCAACTTTGTGAACCAGAAGCTGTTTGGGATTTGAATGGTTGAGTTGTCGTAGAAGTCTTCGCAGGTGGTTCCTTTTTTTTCGGTCGTGTTGCTCCCGAGACCATTGCCCCTGCAGGAGTTGGAACTCGTTTAGTTTTAGTTGGAGAAAACATCTTTACTGGAGAGAAATTTCTTTCCTGTAGATCCAGAGTAGGCACTTTGACTGAATTCTCCGACGGAGAGGTTGGGTCTCCTTTGCTTTCACGTGGATTCACAGCAAATCCAAAAGCAGGACGCGTTTTATCCATGGCTTTCAGAAACGAAGCCATGTACATGCGACATCGCATTTCTTCACTGTTCAGTCCGATAACTGATAACAAACTGGGCACGTACTTTTCACGCTGCTTCATATTATAGGCCCCCCACGTAGCAATCGCTTTTAAAATAGAGTCGTTCGAACGTAGCGCTAGATCCGCAACGGAGAGTATAGACATCATTTGCTGTAATGAGAGGAATGGAAATTGAGGGGATTTCCTACAAATTTCTAAGTTCCTGATCACAAACTTAGCCACTTCCAATTCGATGTCCTTTTGTTTCGACTGTCGAATGATATTCCAGAGATAGTGAAAGTTTGTTGCATTTAGATTGTGCACTAAAAGAGG
The DNA here is from genome assembly GCA_023313115.1 of Rhysida immarginata. Taxonomy (NCBI): domain Eukaryota; kingdom Metazoa; phylum Arthropoda; class Chilopoda; order Scolopendromorpha; family Scolopendridae; genus Rhysida; species Rhysida immarginata. Next base: position 456,133 of record JAHWFO010005224.1, on the reverse strand, counting down.
TCCCATCAACTGGTCTAAGTCGCGAACTTCCAAATTTCGCATAACTATGAGAACTGTCTCCAGCCTCCGCCCAGTAGAATCTGGAAAATGGAGTTCACCTGTATAGAGGAATTCAAGAACAGCGGCAAATATGTCCGCATCCACTTCGTGGACATTGATAACGGTGATGTCTTTTTGGTCTTGGAAAATCTTGCGAAGATATTGGCTGCCTGATGCCAGCACTAATCTGTGAGCGGGAAAAGCTTGGTCCTGGCAGATAAGCGTCACGTCCGTCATAGTCTTCGAGTTGCGCATGTTCAACAAGGACGAGAACAAGGAGGCTTGCCGCTCTTGGGCGACGCGTCTCAGACGATTTTCCGCCATGTCTTCCTTACAGGCCAAAAAAAAGTCTACAAAAAATATTTTTAATGAACAGCTATTTCATTAAGCGTCTTTGCACTCTCACTGGCCAATTTACTAGGAACCACACATAATACGGTATTGCTCTCCCGTGCACGTGACAGCTCCCTAGATGTTTCTGAGCATTGACTGAACATTGATTATACCAGATTCCCAAAAATGAGCGATCATTTGAAAATTCAATTAACGGAAAACTGAAGGCGATAGAAATGTTTGATTTGGAAACCAGGGAATTCATTCGCACCAAGTTTCAAAATTATTTACTAAGTTCGTCAACAGATGGCGCTGCTGACGGGGAAAACTTATAAAACAGCGTTTTCAAAGTAACCACCATTTGCAGCAGCAAGAAATATACGTTGTTCCATCGAATAAAGCACACGCTAGTCGAAAGTATAGAATGTCGGTCGGACGGGACGGAATGTGTAGAGAATAGCAGCGCCACCTGTTGACGAACTTTGTAACTTATTTTGAAACTTGGTGCGAATTCCCTGACTTCCTAAGCAGCACGCAGCAAACCGTACATTTCTATCGCCTTCCGTTTTTTTTGTTGAGTTTTCAAATCATCGCTCATATTTTGGGACACCTGATACAAGGTGCCTGAAATGTGCTAATTCGCCCCAAATATTCCATTAGTTTCAGAATAACTGACTAGACTGGTGACATTCAATCAATTCGTGTCTTATCAGCTGGAGCATTGTCTCATCATCCTGCAGGAACATAATGTCCATGGCATCTGGTCGTTGTCAATGATATACTCGGTACAAGTTAGGCTTGACCAACTCCCATTAGAAACACAGATTGTGCCAAGGAAATATTCCCTAAACCCTCACACTGCCATCACCAACCAAAACAGGTTGATATCAGACAGGTATCAGACAGGTAGGGTCCATGCTCTCATGCGGCTCTAATGACACTAGATCCTGATATGCTTTTCTGCTTGTGGACTCGGAAACGGAAGTCAGACTTGGCATTCCTTTTCTTGTCCAATCTTTATGGACATGTGCCAAGTGGAGTTGTTTTTCCTGTTCTATTCCGACAGGTGAGGAACCCAACGAGGTCTCTGCTGTTCCATTCTGAAATGCCTAGAAAGATTCAGCGTTGTGTTGCACTGGTAACTGAATGGTAAAACACTAGATAATAAACAAGTAGAGTCAATAGAAGGTATGGTCTGAGGACTCGTAACTTCTACAATGCTATGAATCTTTAACAATTGTTAACAATCGTAATTTTCGGTATATAATGCGCATCCGCGTATAATGCGCATTTAGTTTTTCCGGTTTTCGGAACAAATTCCAGTGTATTATGCGCACTCAGGTTTTTGTAAACAACAAGTGCCCATTGGTGTAGAGCTTTGCATTCCAAACAAGGATTTCACTTGGTATGATGACTCAAAATAACGTGTATTCAATATCGAATTAAGAATTACCAATATTTTTTTAAGAATAAAGAAATTCTCATATAGAGTTAGAATATTATGCGCACTATTTATAATATGCACCGACGGTTTTAATTAACTTTTTTCTTGAATAATACGCGCATCATATATCGAAAACTACAGTATAGACTTTTGTCATACAAGCTTCAGCTGTTGAGCGTGAATAACAGCAGACAACTAATCTCGGGTTGTGAACTGCAATTCAGGAAGCGCTCAGCAGCTGGCGCTAGTATCGCGAAAGTCTACATTAACAATGCTTTGAGAGTGTCCTCAGACCATACCTTCTATTGCCTCTGCTATATGTAGCGGAAGTGGCCATTTTGGAAATACTGCCGGCAGAGCTCTAATATTCTCACTCGCAGTCATTCCTGTTTAAAAATGAATCGTAAATTAAAGTGAAATTTAAAAATAACCTTTCTTCTTGAATCTGACATGGTAAGTCCAAAATGGCGAATTTTGGTCAGTTTACGCTACTTGTATTATCCTGTGCTTTACTGAGTGGAAGTGCAGCGTTTGCTTTTGATGAGTGGTAGTGATCGAGACATATAGGGATCATGAGCATTTCAGCAAACATTCTTGATCCAGTGAGCTGTGAAAGGCTTAGAAGGGCCATTGTTTCCTTATTAAGAATGGCATTTCCTCTTCTTTCATATCAAGTTCAAAGTCTGCTAAGCCTTTTGCCTTACTCTGATGCGGTTGGAAATCAAGTGAAGATGCACTATAATGTCCATTTTTTCTTTTCTATTCTCTTTGAAATTCTGTGAATATGCAACGATGATGGAGGTTCTTAATAAATAGGCCAGTGAGCATAGAGGATGTCCCATAAAGGACTCCCTGATTTTAAGACTAAATATCTCGGAAACGGAGACTGATAGAAGAATGAAACAAGTGATATGTTTATTTCCAAAGCTGTAAAAATCTCATACGGAAGTTTGAAAAAAAGATACAAATTGTTACAAATGTTGCCGAAAGGTGGCGCTGCACGCTGTAGTCGCAGTACAGTGTCAGAAAAATAGGCTATACAAACAGTCCTTTGCAAGCAAACATTGCAAGCACATCACAATCGATTCAAAACGTCCACCTTTCGCAGCACAGAGATGGCGCAAGCCATTCACTTCCTTCTAAGGACTCCAAATTTTTTTCTGACAAAATACTTAACCCAGAAAGTTGTAACTACTGTTACTTCTCGACGTAATCACCGTGAAGTCGAGCACATTTTTCACAATGGCGGCGCCATGATTCCATGGCTGCTGAGAACTCTTCTTTAGGGGTATGTTTTGCCCACTGGTAAATCGCTGAAGCAACGGCAGCTTGGTTGGGAAACGAGCAGCCATGGAGAGTGTCCTTCATGATTGAAAAAAGTCAGAAATCGCTAGCAGCGAGGTCTGGTGTGTATAGAGCATGGGAAATCACCTCAAAGTTGTTATTTTGAAGAAACTGCAGAGTTAGGACTGCCCGATGAGCAGGGGCGTTGTTTTGATGAAAAAGCGCCCATCCAGTCTTGTTTGATCATTTCTCATGCAGTGCTGGAAGGAATTTTGTTCTCAAAACATTTTCGTATGAATTAGCTGTAACAGTTGTGCCCTTTGGAACACAATGCGTGAGGATTACGCCTTCGCTGCCCCAAAACATGGCCACCATAACTTTCTCAGCAGAGGCTGTGACTCGAAATTTTTTCGGTGGCGGTGAGTCAGTGTGTTTCTATTGTGAAGATTGGCGTTTCGTTTCGGGGTTAAAAAATGGAATCCCCGTCTCATCCATCGTCACAACTGATGAAAAGAAAGCACCATTCATTGCTGCATCGCGTGTCAATTCAGTGCTGAGAAATTGCCACCCGCGCAGACTTTCGTGGAACCCACCTCGAAGAAACTTTCCGCATTTTCAGCTCATCATGCAAAATGTACTCCACAGACTCCATGGAAATGCCAAGTTTAGAGGCAATATCACGCACACCTAAGCGACGGTCTTCCATAACAACTTGTTCCACACGAGCAATCATGGCTTTTGCTGGCTCGAGGCTGCTTTGGTTCATTCTCACATGATTCTCGAGCTTCTTTAAACTTTCGCACCCATGAACGCACATTTTTGACATCAGGCCCGTTCTTAGGTGTTATGCGGCCCTACGCGGGGGGGCCGGGGGGGCCGGGGGGGGGCGGGGGGGGGGGGGCCCCCCCCCCCTGGAAGCTCTGCGAAAATGCGTGGAAATTAGACCCAGGAGACGTTTTCCTGTTACGTTACGAGGTCATCTCCCTGCGTCTCTTTTTCGCCCCCTCGGAGTAGTTCGATGCTACAATTTAGCCAGTTTGAACTGTTTCCACTGGGCGCCACTTTTCAATAGAGTTCCCGCCCTACCGGGAGCTAGAAACTTTAGCTTCATTTTAACAATGGAGCTCGATGACCATGAATATCTATAGACCGTTGTCCATACATTTCGAGGCTTTCCCATTCCCACGGCCACGCCCCCGATTTCCTGTCTGCCGCCCCAAAGCCCCGCCCCCTGCTGCTTCCCTTCCCCTGCCTCCGAATTCAACTCAGGATGATAAATTTCAGGATGAGGAAGGTAACGTGAGTGACACAGACGGCTGCAGTGCCAATTAAAAAAAAAAACGGGGGATCGAGGGCGCCTCACGGGGGCCCCCTCACGTTCGGGGCCCTACGCGGATGCGTAGTCAGCGTATGCCTAAGAACGGGCTTGTTAACATTCATAACACCTTCATCGCATATCTCACTCAATTGGCGATGAATTTCGATGGATGTTTTACCCCTCAAGTGCAGAAAACGAATTATTACACGTTGATCTTGTAAACTAAACTTCGCAGCAACGCGCACGGTATTCACGCCGTTCACGGTATAGTGCTGCCATCTATGTTAGTAAAGAGGAAATATTTCCCGCAAAATTTTAAAAGCATCCGGATCTTTCTACTTACTCTCACTGCAGAGAAAAAATTTGGAGACCTTAAAACTTGAACGCACCTCGTATATTTGAAACTTCCGTATCAGATTTTATACGGGTTTCGAAATAAACATACCACTTGTTTCATTCTTCTATCGATCTTCTTGACTGGTCCAGTCGAAAATGTTTAAGCATATGTTAAAAGATGACATGTTTAAATTATTATTTGGACTTTTAATTGACAAATTAATAAAGTCTAAATGGATGCTTTTTCGGACCCAGAAATTCAAAATTCAAAATTTTTGGAACTTTAAATATATCATCAATGAAAATCATCAGGGAATCTTTTATTAGTGCCATTCATTATGAATTGCTTCAACAAGTTGTTCATCATGGAACTCACAAGGTGGAAAAGTATTTGGATTAGATCTTAAAATTACTGTATTAAAGAATTTAATATGTAGGAATATTTAAAAGATTTTTGAATGAGTTTATATATTTTTAAAGGATTTTGCAAGGTTTAATTAGCCGATTTTGGCAAATAATATTTTTACTGTTAGCTCGTTACATTCCTTGATTTTAGGGAGGGGAGGTGATCTTAAATTGTTAAATTTTTGATTATCTTTTATGATTTTTTAAGTTTACTTTTAATATTGGGTTTTTCAAATATTAAATTTGAATTCTCGGAAAAAGTTTATTAGAATCATATATTTTTAGCCCAATCTTGATTGTTTAATGAAAAAATCCGTACTTTGAACCATCTTAAAAGGAGAATCACACTAGCTTGCAAGCAAATAATTCGCGTGTTCGACAGGATTGGTTAGAGCGCCTGTCACTTTGTTGGGACATGAAAGGGAAACATGTGGAACATCTGTAGCATAATATAAGCCCCATTTGTATGGAGACGTTTGACTCAACCTGTATTTCAAATAAAAAACCATACGATGGGTTGTACGACAAAGCGTCCAAGAATTTGGGATCAACTACTAAGAAGTATGACACATCATCAAAAATGGCCTCATGGCTCGCTTATTAGTGAGACGTAGCTACACACACTGGCCAATGAATTAGAAACCCGTGATGAATTACTGTACTGATATGCAAAGCGGGGTCACAGGTCAGAAACGATTGTGATATGCAAATGAATGCAATCATGTGAGGTACATGGTCACTACAAGCTGCAGCTGCTCAAGTTGAGCAAAATGGGGAAAACAGCAGACCTGTCTGAGTTACAAAAAGGAGTTATTGTGGGAGCCCGTCTAGCTGGAGCTACGATTTCCAGGACAGTACAACTGACCGGTAACTCAAAAGGTCAGGTCTCCAAGGTGTTCAATGCGTGGAAACGGAATCCACAAGAGTTGTCGAAACGGCAGAATTGTGGATCAAAAACAATCAACACAGAGACGGATTGTGCGGCAAAACCGAAGGTCTACTGTGGAGTAACTGACAGCAAACTTCAATGAAGGATCATCGCAGCCCATCTCCTCCAGAACAATGCGCCGAGAGTTGAAGCGAATAGGGATGGGAAGTCGCATGCCAGTGAGGAAGCCCCTGGTGTGTCAGCAACAAACCGGAAAGTTCGCCTGCAGTGGTGTAAAGAACGGTGTGACTGGACAGTAGAAGACTGGAAAAAGATGATGTGGTCGGAAGAGTCACGTTACACATTGTTTTGCACCGATGGCCGGCAGAGAATTTGGCAACAGCCCCATGAAGCGATGGACCCCTCATGTGTTGTGAACACAGTTCAAGCTGCAGGAGGAGGTGTCATGGTATGGGCCATGTTTTGTTGCAGATCAAGTCCATCCTGCAATGGTGCATTTGTACCCAAATGGTGACGGGTTCTTCATGGACGACAATGCTACTGTCCATCGAGCAAGAATTGTTCAGGAGTGGTTTTCTGAACATGCCACCGAGTTGCAACATCTGCCGTGGCCAGCGCAAAGTCCGGATTTGAATCCGATCGGGAATGTTTGGAACATGTTGGAAAGAGTTATTCGTCGAAGTCATCCGCTTCCGTCTACTCTGCAGGACCATAACGAACGAAGGTTTCTAATTCGTTGGCCTGTGTGTGTACAATGTAAGCAAAAATAGCCGACATGATTAAGTATATTTGAAAGAAAGTGAGTTAGGTTGACTATCAGTATAAATCCAAAGTCTTATCTCCTGTCAATTGCAACTGCTTAGACAAGATATTCAGTCATAAATACCAGCTTAAGCTGTTATGGGCATGGCTTACTGCGGATTTTGTGATATACTGTTCCAGACTAATTCCTCATAGACATGCGAGAGTAAAAAAAAAAAAACTCATTAATTTACTTTACCTTATAAATATAATAGTCCCTGATTCGTTATACATTCTTTGTTAACTAATAATTTTAAAAACGTAACGAAAAAACTAAATTTCGTTAAATTACTTCAAGAATTATTCAATCAACTCACCAATATATCATCCACTAGAAAAGAACTAAGTCGATCGCAAGTGGGTTGCATCAATTACTTGTTTAATTAATAGAAAACCAATATGAATAAATTTAAGCCTCGTTTGTAAAAATAGCATTTTTCTTGTTGTCAACAATTACTAAGACTTTTATTGCCGGTTGCGCGTGCAAGGAAACAATAAAACTTTAAATTGTTCATTCTTATTTAAACGTTTTTTAAATTTAACTAATATTGAACACCAATCCTTTTCTTTAAAGTCTCTGTATGTCGCTCTACTTCACAAAACGATCAAAATAAGATGGAAAATAATATCAGGTTGCTGGGAAAGTAATGTCAGTTTAAGAAAGTAGCGGAAGGGCTGAGATCGTCTATTTTTATCCTTTTGTCTGCATTTTTACCCCCCCCCCCCCCCATTTTTTAATCTAAAAATTTATTTTCTCGACCGTAGTATTTAGAAAATGCAGAAATTATGAAGGTAACAGACGGACATTGTGCTCCATTTTTCCGCTACATAATAATGATAAACAAAATATTTTTATGCATCAAAATGTGATCCATCGCACAGTGGTCCCAATTGCCAAAAACGTGGCCAAAAGTCGAAAACGTAATTTAATTTTTCATTAAATTAATTATACATGAAATTAATTATACATGAAATACATGAATCCAATGAATAGGAAGTTGCAGGTGGCCTATCCCATGGTGCACTTTTCATCATCCCAAATATGCAAATTAGGACACATTCAAAATTTATCTCAAAAACCGTAAGGGATAGAGAAAAAAAACCCAATTGCAAACTTGTTCAGCATAAAAAAAAAAAAAAACAAATGGTGAAAGAATATTTGACATTAGTTGTTTGGGGTAATTTAGCCCAAGTCTAACGTCTTTTTGACGTGCAGCTTACCTTCTCAAGAGGATTATATGCAGTGTCTTTAAAATGATCGCGTGGCAATCATCCGCTGGAGAGGATGCACACTCAACGAGATGCAAGTAATGAAGGAATAAATAAAAAAAATGTCAAACGAAATGATACTTACGGGGAAATAAGTAAGAGAAGAATAAAATGAATTAACAAAATTTCGATCGTTCGTAAACTAATCAGCCTAAAAGGAAAACATCAAATTAGCAATGAATTTGTATGGAAGTTTGATTATATTGCAATTACGAAATTGATTTTTCGTCATTTCTAGAGTTGGCATGTTTTATTAGTGCGAAAGTTTAGAATCATTGTTGGCTGTTATCGATCTAAATTACGGCCTTCTAGAAACTACTAGGCCTGAACATGACGTCAGTAACGCATTGTTGAAACCAACACTTTGTAGAGAATTAAGATTGTGACCTTGAACTTACTTCTGTAATAAGACCACCAGAACGAGGTAACAATGTTTTATCTTTTGATAAGCACCGATTAACTGCTGAGACATGCACAGGCTTCCTTGCAATCTAACGGAGGCTATTTTGAGCATTTCCTATAGGCAGTCGTCAGCCCTCTAGCGGCCACTGACTCAAGCTTCCAATATGGCCGCCGAGTGGGGGAGATGAACAGCAGTCGATACCTCACAGCATGGCAGCTAGTGATGCAGGTACTTTATTAAGCACGAACCACTCTATATCCATCGCTGATATTTTAAATTATCTTGGATTGAATGCCAGTAATAAAAGAAAAAGGTGTTTGGTAGAGGGGGACGCAGTTTTAAATGCTCAGCATATAGTATTTTGTGGGAGAAACAACATCGCATCTTCGCCTTCAATACACATAATAGCCATTGTGCTAAGGAGTACCAGTGTTAGTTCCACCCCACATGAGATAAACCTAATTATCAACTCTTGCCAGGGTACTGATCATATAAAGGTACTAAACAAAACATATTATAGCTCGCGCAAAGAAAGATGGGGTCAATCAGATTCGTTCTCTTATCGACTGCACCTAACGAACGATTTGGCAGACGAATTTTGCGATGAAGATTGTATAGTATCACGGCCAATGATGAGAGCGACAACCAATCAGAATCAAGACTAACCAGTTGATTCCTGGTATCAAAGGTATGTTATCTTTATATATCTTGCCTGATATCTTTCTCTTTCGGTGTGATTTTGTGTCCTTTAAAAAAGACGCTCTTTCGGAGATTGTGACTGTAGCTGAATGCATCGATCGCTATCTTCATCGACGGATTCGTCTGTCAAATCGTTCGTTAATCGCTAGATCTGTGCAGTCAATAAGAGAACGAATCTGATTGATCCATTCTTTCGTTGCGCGAGCTATAATATGTTTAGATTAGTACCTTTATATGATCAGTATCCTGGCAAAGGTTGATAATTAGGTTTATTTCATGTGGGGTGGAACTAACACTGCTACTCTTTAGCAAAAGGGCTATTATGTGTATTGAAGGCGAAGATGCAATGTTGTTTCTCCCACAAAATATTACCTGCTGAGCATTTAAAACTGCTTCCCCCTCTACCAAGCACCTTTTTTTTTCATTACTGGCATTCAGTCTAAGATAATTTAAAATATCATTGATGGATATAGAGTGGTTCGTGCTTAATAAAGTAGCTGCATCACTAGCTGCCATGCTGTGAGGTATCGACTGCTGTTCATCTCCCCCACTCGGCGGCCATATTGGAAGCTTGAGTCAGTGGCCGCTAGAGGGCTGACGACTGCCAATAGCAAGTATATTGTCTTGTCATACCGTCGAAATATGAGGGGTGTCCAGAAAATAAGTTCCATTTATTTTTAAAAATTGTACTTCAGTATATGTATTATTTTCTATGTAATCCCCACCGATCTCAATACATTTTGTATACCTGGAAACGAGCTTTGAAATCCCCTCCTTGTAAGAGCTTGCAGCCATCTCTTTTGTCCAGTTGTTGACTGCTTCTTTGACCTCCTCGTCAGAGCTGAAGCGTTCTCCCGATAATTTCTCCTTTAATTTCGGGAACAGATGATAGCCGGAAGGGGCTAAATCAGGGCTATAGGGTGGATGGGGCAGAACATTCCGTCCAAACTGCTCAAGAAGCTGAGTGGTGACACGAGCAACATGAGGGCGAGCATTGTCGTGGAGGAGGCGCGCACCTGCGATCAACATTCCCCTTCTCTTGTTTTGAATCAAATTTTCAATTTTTTGCATCATTTCGTCCGTGACGAGTGAAGGTTGACCTCTTCCTTTTTCGTCCTCAAGATCGCGTCTTCCTACTTTAAACTCGTGAACCCATTGACTCAGACATCACATCCTCTCTATACACAGAAACAAGCTGTTGGTGAATGTTCATTGACTTGGAACCGCGAGCATGGAGAAACTGAATGACACCGCACACAACAATCTGGTGGCGGGACAGAACTGGAGGACACCATTTGCAGTACCTCTCCTGGCCGTATTAGTCGAGCGACTGAGCTAACTCATCCCGCGTTCGTTCACGCAACGTTGCCGGATTTCGCATTACTTACCTTTTTAAGCCTATATAACAAAACGGAACTTATTGGACACCCCTCCCTCGTAGATCCCAGAGTTTCCAATTCCTATACGTTTTAACGTTAATTTCGTCTGCAGCAGGAGACCATCAAACCGTTATAGGCACCGTGCAAGCGAGAAGTGGGCGAACTCTGGTGAGCATTTCTGACATAAGCATCGGGAAAGTGCTTCGTTCACTTACGGAGTTTTAGCATAAAACGATTTTAAAAAATTGTTTTAGGATGGCAAATAACAACTGCAATGGTGTAAGTTGCAGTAATACTTACAAAATAACTAAATTATCAGTTAAACTACATTTTTATAAGTTTCCGTCTAGGGAGTGGGAGAATTGATTTCTTTCCTTCAAAACATCAGAATTTACCATTGTTGAAAGAATTTCATTACATTCCGTAAATATTGAGTTGTTCGAGTTTGCTTGCGTGATTTAGTAAAACGGAGAGTCAGTACCAGGAATAGCTTCCTAACAGTTTCTAAAATTTTTATAACAACCAAAGTCTTGTGGGCAGCATACCTTTGGAGGCAGTCTGATCGTGTGTATTAAAAAATATTGGATTATTGAAATTCTGACTTCGGATTCTTAAAGGCCATCAAAAAGTAGAATAGGAATGTCTATAAGATCCATCCTCTATCTCTGTCTTCATTCTCTATTCAAAAGTTCCACCACACTTTCAATGCCTCTGTCTCCTAAACGGTTGAATCAATTGAAAAACCCCAAGAATAAAACATTTTACAAATGTTGTGTACAATCTGAAAATACCATTTAAAATAGAACTTCTTAGTTCAGATTTCAAAGTTACCCCGCCCTTCCTCCTCTCACAAAGGTGGGGGGGGGCTAATTTTTCAGCTAATGAATTTCCCTCGCGAAGTAATTCACTTTTGATTTCGGACATTTTTTTGTATGATGCTTTGTTTTCGAGATATTTCCATGTCTACAATTAAATGGACCACCCTGTATTATTATGAATTATACCAGGGTGGGCTGAAAAGTAATGCCTCCATGGCTGTAACTTTTTTATTTTTTAACCGATTTTCAAAATTCTTTTTGTATCTGATACTCACATTTCTCCTCTATGTAATGCACTATTCACTTTTCGACATAATCCCCATCACTTTCCACGCATTGTACCAACGCGTGACTAGTCGGGTGAACCCGTCGGAGAGGAATTCCGGGGTTGTTGTCGACACCAAGACCGAACGGCAGGTTTCACCTCGTCGTCAGAACGCAACTCACGCCCCTTAAGTTACTCTTTCCTCTTTGGGAAGTGGTGAAAGTCGCAAGGTGCAAATTCTTTCATTTTTGAACTGCAGTTTTTCATCTTTGAACTGTAGGCGCTGCAACCCCCTCTGAAGTGTGGCGATCGTGTGCGGACGGGCGTTATCGTGCTGCAGAAGAGGATCCAAAGCTGCCATTCAATCCTCGTGTCGACGACAACCCCGGAATTCCTCTCCGACGGGTTCACCTGACTAGTCACGCGTTGGTACAATGCGTGGAAAGGGATGGGGACTATGTCGAAAAGTGAATAGTTCATTACATAGAGGAGAAATGTGAGTATCAGATACAAAAAGAATTTTGAAAATCGGTTAAAAAATAAAACAGTTACAGCCATGGAGGCATTACTTTTCAACCCACCCTCGTATTAATTCAAAATTACTTTTCGAAAAACTACCTAAAACGCAGGAAGCAAGAAAACTCGTTACGAAAAAAACATAAAATCTGATATAACTCAGATTTTCAATAATTATGGAGAACGAGAAAGAAAATTCTATATTCCAAACCTATTTAATGATATACCAGAATGGATACTTAAGTTAACATCCTTTAATTTGATTAAATCAAGTTTTTTATATTGGAAGAACGCAAAAAATAATTTGAATATAATGTAAACTCAGATTTGGATATAAGAACATTCATGAAAAATTTTTTGGTAGATAATGGGGAAAAATGTATTACATTTCTCAAGCAAAACACCAGATGGCGAATTGTACTACCCATCCTAAAGCAGCCATTTTTAATGTTAACCTACGGGGAAAACGGCGGTTTTAATTGAATTTTTTTTTAAGTACAAGGGGAAACAATTCGGTTTTCAAAGATTTATTAAAATTCAATAATAAATGAAAATTGTTAAAAAAAATTGTTTTAAGTGCCAGATGGATTTTCTTATGAAAATTCGCATATAAAATACCGCTTTTTTTTAAACATCATTTTGCTGAGCTACATAATTTACTAATTTCATAAAAATGTTTAGCCTGGCATTTTTTAATTTGAGAAAGCAATAGCTGTTGCAAATTGTTAAATTTTCACTTCTGTTAAAATTTTTATTACAAATTTATTTTAAAAATTCATTTTAATTAAAAATAAGAACTTGTGAAAAAGTGATAGATATCAATAAAGATAGTGAGACATTTAATATTTTTAACATCACCATTTTTATTAATTCAGAGCAAAAAATTGTAGTTTCTCCCATAGGTTGGATAGGTGAGATTTTTATTAATTCAGACATTAAAAATTGCTGCCTTAGGTTGGATAGTACAATCTGCCATCTGGTGTCTTCTGATGTCTAAATTCTTCCCCATTATTAGTAAATATTTATGTATTTTTATTATTTAATTTTTACTAAATAAAAATTACCGGTATGTTTGTATTATTCTTTTGTATTGATAATTTATAATGTATAATAAATTCTAGGAAGAGATCTTACTTTTTGTAATTTTTGACGATTTAAAAGTGTCTATGTATTTTAGTTTGATTTATATATCTTGTTTATTAATTTCCTATCATTCCATACAAGCCCTAATGGGGCTTTGGAACATGGGTGACTACTGTTTTGTATGTATTGGTAAATGCACTGAATAATTTTATATTTTATACATTGTCAATTTTATATTTTCAATAATTTTTAATTTGAATTTGATTTGAATTTGAATTTGAATTGCAATAATAGCAACTTTTGGCAAAGTTGACCTTTAGTTACAGCGAGCACAGTGTGCATTGCAGTGCAGCATCTCTCAGAGACACCCAAATGATCTACTCATTCATAGCAACTGTTTCGTATCTGCCCTGCAGTGAAGCATCACTCAAAGACGCCGCTCTTGACCCATTTCGCAGCAGAAACCCCACCGTTCAAAACTCCTAGAGTAAAAGCACAAACGAGGGCATATCCCTCAAATAAACCTTAATTTTTATCTGATTTCAAACCAACAATGGACCCTAGATCAGTGGAAAACGGTTGCATTTTCCGAAGAGTCGCGTTTTCTACTGCATCGTATCCACCGGGAGACATCCATTATTTAAAAATATCTGGGTTTTTTATCAGAATTTACTAGAGTTTTTTTTGTATTTGGAGGAAGGTTTTTTTTAAAAATTTATTTTCCAATATTAATTTACCGAATTAATTAATTGATGATGGCGTTGGCCATAAAATTTAAACTACATATTTTCATTATTGTCGTGCATCCGGATGAATATGATATTAAATTTAAATGATAAATGAAAAATTAAGCCACGAGCCTACATTACAGTCAACAACGACTTAATTGCTCAGTCTGACAGAGCGTCGTGATCCCAGACTGGAATTTTCTTTTTATTTACTAATTTCATTTATTATTTATTTAAACATTTAACATCTATATTTTTTAACATTTTAACATCTGAGGCATCGTGTTGAAATAAAACCCCTCAGACCACTCATCCATCAGCTTTTCTTTAATAAATTGGATACTTGGGGATCTTTGAAACTGTATACATATGCGGTGGCTATGCTATGACCTATCCATTATCAGAATTTAGTTTTATATTTCTGGCATAAGACATGTGGCAGAACATAAAATTATTCCAAATGTACGAATACCTCCCCTAATAAGAACAATAACCAGATTTTAAAAACATTTATACAGTAAAATTATTTTAGGAAACATTTCAACCCCCACCCCACAGTAAACATTATAAGGGAAAACTTCAATAAAGTTTCGGATAACTCGATAAAAATGATCTAATAATTATTAAAAAATACGGAATGGGATGTTTTGGCGCCGCATCAAACCCCCCAGTTTGGAAATGGTTTCCATGCAGGATCAATATTTACCTAATTAAAAACTAAATGATATAAAAGTTATGAGATATTACCTAAAATCTATCTATCTATCTATCTATATATATATATAAAGAAGGATGTTTGTTTGTGGGTTTGTGGGTTTATTTGTTTGCTTTTTATACAAATCTACAGTTTTATTCCGATCTTGATAAAATTTCGCATTCATGACCGTCAAAGCATGAGGAAGGTCACTGTCTACCTCAGATTTCGAAAAAATAATAATTATTGATATTCATGGTTATGGCAGGGCATATTAATGAGAAATATTTCATGACCAACAATGCAAGACAAAGTTTTTGCAACAATAAGTATCAACAATGGTATCAACACGCAATTCACAAACACGCTGCACGGACCAACAATATATATCTCATGACCAACAATGCAAATAAAAGTTTGTGCAACAATAGGTATCAACAATGGTGTCAACACGCAATGCACCAACAATATACAAGGATCAACAATATATGTCTCATGACCATCATCATGACCATCATCAACAATGCAAGGCAAAGTTGGTGCAATATAGAATTCAATGCATAGAATTCCTGTTATTCAGGCTTTTCTTAGAAAAGAGAATTCTTAGGACATAACAATTTCTTGAAATCTTTTAAAATGATCAGTAACTGGACATGAGTTATCAGACTATTGAGAAAGGGTGAAAGACGATAGAGGAAGCACTCCTTAATCACCATGCTGTATTGAGCAAATGGTAAGCAAGTAAATAGAAGAATCGGCGACTGCTAGACTACACAAAGTGATGAATGGCCTTTTTGCTTCAAAACATTGAAAGAAGAAAGGAAATTGCAGCAACATCAAGTGTACATCTAAAGTACGGTAAGATTGCGTGAGTAAAAAATTATTTAGACTAGAAGGCATCCTTGGAGAGGTCCATCCATTGTGAGCCTTTAAAAAATTTTTTTCGGTAAATCAAGTATATCACCTAGAATGGATTTTTTTTTAATAAACTCAATTTGAATAATCTCAATATCAAAAATAAACTAAAAAATCAACAAGACAAAAGCAACTTTAACAATTTAAAATTACATAGAAAATTTATAGAGTACCTCCCCTCCCCAATAACAAGGAATGTAACGTGTTAACATTTTAAAATAATGCTTTGGCAGAATCGGCTAAAACCTTGCAAAGATCTTTAAAAAGTATAAAATGTTCTTACAATTATTTTACTTCCTAATCCAAAATACTTTCCATATGGTGAATTCAATTTTAAGTTACATTCCTTGTTATTGGGGAGGGGAGGTAACTTTTTAATTTTCTAATGTAATTGTAGCCCTTAAAGCTGCATCTAATGTACCGATAGTTATTAAACAAGTAAAGTCCTCAGTCGATAGTAAAATAAAGTTAAAAACATTTTTTTTCTTCAACCCCATCCTTCAAAATGGCAGATGATGTTGGTGCCTCCTCAAGTGTCCATGTAAAATTAACCTACTTTTTATATGCTTTTAACCTTTAAAACTGTTTAGCTAAGATAAATAATCATAGAGATAATATAAACATTTAAAAGCATTATTCGAGCTTTCTTGCATTTTCATTTAAGCTCAGAAGGAGCAAAGTATAGTCTAAAATACATTATGAAAATGCTCATTATTCTGCATAAAATTAATTTTAATCCATATTTGGCATTGCTATACTTATATAAATAAGATTTGATACAAAAATTATTTTTTTGTTGCCGAAATGATGAGTGCTCCTTTAAGGCTAAATTGTTAAAGTTGTTTTTGTCTTGTAGATTTTTTTTAGTTTATTTTTTGATATTGGGTTTATTCAAATATTAAATTTATTTCAATTTGAATTAATGGAGATGGTTTGTTATAATCATGTTAAAAATGGTTTTGAAATATTACGTTATCTTATGATCATTTTCCTTTTTATATTTAATATTCTTATATTCATTCTTTTTTATATTGAATTATTATTCTTGTAAGCTGTTATTGTGCTTCAATCGCCTGTTGCTTGCAAAATTACAAATAAATTAATTAAATAAATTAATTAATTAAGTTAAAAAAATCAATAATTTCCCTCCAATTAATGATAAACGAGTTTTAATGTAATTCTTTATAAAATATTATTATTAAATAAGTTTCGTAGATATGTATAATTCTCTAGAAAATTTTAATTCTTTAGTACCAATTTTAAGTAATCTTTTTATTTTATAAAAATGACTAAATTTTTAATTGTATACCTTTCTTTTATACATTGCTACAAGAAAGTTATAACTTTGTTTTTGAGAGCGCATTCTTATTTTAAATCCATCCACACTTTTAAAACTCTGTGTTTCTTGGTAAATTGCGGACAAAGGTTTTTACTGTTGACCCAGCTTTTAAATTAATTCATTCGTATAGTAGTAATCATAAGTTAATTGACATTTTTTGTTGACTATAGCAGCTTTCTCCTCTATTTTAACCTTTGAACCATATCTTAATCTTGTTTTTTTGCTTTGTCTTTTTGTGTTTCTCTACTTTAGTTCTTTTTACATGTTTTCACATCAACCCCGTTTTGGGCTTTTGCCTGTGGGGGACAACTCGGGACTTAACTCAACTCTACCCCCCGGTTTAATTTCCGGGGGTCTTATTCCCGATGTTGTTACATTATTTTTATTTATATGAGATGGTTTATTTGTTTTTAGTATTTATTTGCATAAAGTGCCGGCTGTTTATGGGAATAAAATCATAATCACACAAAGAAACTCCGTGTTTACGCATTTATAAAATTACCAATAATTAAAACGCTCTTTACTCATTTCTTATTCGTATAATTTCATACGTTTAATACCAAATAAATAAATAACCTTTTAATTGTTAGTAATCTTACAAACATGAAACACGGAATTCTTTTGTGTGATTTTAAAGGACCGCCACTTTACGCAAATAAAATCATTGATTTCTTTGTGATACAAGACCCACTCAACTTTTTTTTTGGCAATTTAGTAATATTTTGTAATATATCAAATGTTTAAATCGCTTATTAATTAGTAATAATTTTGTAAATTCTTATACTAAGCGTTTAAATAACATTAATTGATTATTGTTAAATATCTACGAATTATAAATAAACTTTATTAATTTCTAATAGTAATTAGTAATTTTTGAGTAAAATGCTGCGAAATAGGTCAAGAGCGGCGTTTTTGAGTGATGCTTCACTGCAGGGCAGATACGAAACGGTTGCTATGAATGGGTTGTTCATTTGGGTGTCTCTGACGGATGCTGCACTGCAATGCACACTGTGCTCGCTGTAACTAAAAGTCAACTTTGCCCAACTTTTTAACCATTATAATCAAAAAAGGGATAAACTTTAAATAAAAATACAGTCAGAGAAGCAATTTGGATCTCAAAACCTTGATTAGGGGAATTGGAATTTAATATGCATAAAGGCGTCCATCTGCAAGACATGGAAACCAGCTTTTTTAATTTACAGCATGGAATAAAATTATTAGTATTTTCATTCCATGTTTATAGTCTACTGGCTTATTAACATTTATAAACGGCAAGCATCTTGCTTCTTCATAAACTTCATGTTGCTCACATGCTTGCTTGAAATAAATATTTTCCCCGTAAAAACAGTGCTGGCCATACATCCTGAGCATTCAATCGGTCTAAATCCACAATATATGATTTGTTTTAATTGATCCATTGCTGTGTTTTTTTTCGAAAAATCTTAGTTATCGACGCGGGCAAAGGTATTAAAATAATGAACAAAGCTTTCGCCTCTCCCGATGCTAGTGCAGTTACACGCCCCCAGGGCAGTTCTCACTAGCGCCGCTTGCGTTGTGCACGGTGCCTATAAGCTAGAAAGAAGCGTTTTCGACCCGATGACATTTCTGCTTGTTTTGATCCCTGGAACATATCCTGAAAGTTTGTACAGATCATTCAGAAACACTTTGTATATACTAGGCTACCGTTTGCTAAGTGATAATTGCTACCTTCGTCTTTCGTTTTAAAGTTTTATGTGACAGTATAATAATGATGATTAAAAAGTTCAATTATCCAACAACGTTGATGATTTATTATTACAGAGGGTTTGTAATGATTTAATGCTTGAATGCTGTGGGTCACATGTCCATATGCGTGATAGAAGGCACGTGAAATTATACCATTACATCAGCTTAGGTGTGTTTCATCTGAAAGCAGTAAATGTCATGAAAAAGTGTCTCCGAAAATCGGACCTTACCGGGAAGAGTACATTACTGCCCTTTCCGACGCTAATTACAGCTATTCTGCTATGCATAGTAAAACATGAAATTTCTCTGTTTCAAAGAAAGGCATATCGGCATTACTGAATGGAAAAGGGTTCTACGATTGCAACATTTTCAGCCATCCACGTGGGGAGAAGTGCTATCGAATATGGTCCAAGGAAAGTTTTTCAAATGGATTTATAGTGATTGCGGAATACTTGTACAACGGCAAGTCACAATCAGAAGAGTGGACAGGAAGGCTAAGGTTAACTCCTTTTACTCCAGAAAGTACCCATATTGTATGAAGAGGACAAAAGAAAAGTTTGGCTTCATCAAGACAAAGCCTCCAGCCATACGTCTAACTCGACCGTTCAATTATATTGGATTTGGAAGATGAAACTGGAATTCACGTAATACCCTTTCATATCCCTGTCAAATCACCTTATGGATCTCCAATAGATTTCTGTGGATTTGGGTTATTGAAACGAGCCCTGGCTCGACGCCGTCCAACAACCATTGAGGGTCTCTGGAAAGCCTGCAAACAGGAATGGAACAACATCAGGCTGCCGTTCTGCAGACATCTCTTATACAGTAGAAGATACAATGCAGAGCAACAGTCCACAACCAAGGACACCAAATAGAACAAGATCGTTGATGGAGAAAGGGGTTTTCTTTGCAAATTTTCTCCTCCAAATCGTTACCATAGATCCGTAATCAATCCTCTGTAATACAGGGTGAATACAAAAGTCTGAACCCCCCTTTTATTTTTTGAACCGAAGCAGATATGTCAATTTTGATGAATCCAATGAATAGGAAGTTGTGGGTGGCCTATCCCATGGTGCACTTTTCATCATCCCAAATATGCAAATTAGGACACATTCAAATTTTATCTCAAAAACCGTAAGGGATAGAGAAAAAAAACCCAATTGCAAACTTGTTCAGCATAAAAAAACAAACTAAACAAAAAAAAATCATCCAAATCGGACCAAAACATTCTGAGACAAAAACATTGATATTCTATTTTTATGAGACTACCATAATATTTAAAAAATAATATTTTGAAGAAAATTGTGTTAAGTTTAGAATACATTGATGTAGAATGTGAAAAAAAAATTTAATATTTTCAAAGTTAAAATTAGCAGCTAAAATTAACACTTGAAACCATGTAAACTAAATTTTTAATAATATTATTATTTTTTTTTGAGAATGGGTTGTGCATCTGTGAAGCATTTTAACATTTACTTTCTATCGCTGTTGAAAATATATTTCGAAAGTGGTTGATAATAACAACAACTGAAATGTTCTTTGGTTCTATTTATAAACTTCGTTGGTCCTTATCAGAGAGTTTACTTACCTTTTTTTAGAATGAAGCTTTTCTTCCTTGTAAAATGAGTTGGGATTTCCTCGTTTTCGCAATTGTTAAATTTCTAGAAAATTCGTTAATACTCCAATAAACGAACTAAGACAAAAAATAAATAAATTTCTTTATACTGTATTCTTATAGGAAAAAAAGATTTTTATCACTTCAAGTAAAATATAAGATTTGATTTATTTACATTTTCAAACTGGGATTTTTAAAACTGCTATGTACATTCAATTAAGCTAACATATGTACAACTTCACCCTAAGAAACGAAAGATTAAAATGGAATAATACTGTCCTCAATGGAGCTTTTCATCACAGACTTAAATATATTAGGAAGCAATGTGATATAAATATGTGGTATTGGAATTGAAAAATGGTTACAAAAGAAGAACATCATTTATTAATGGCGATCCATTCCAACCAACGTTTATAGTTCCTCTGCAAGGACACTCTTCTGATGTTCCCTTCGTGTCGAAAGGGAATCACCGAGTTAGGCTCCAGACGGAAGTCACGCATTTGTAGAGCAAAATTGGCCGCCATTTCTGACGGATGTTGTTGTGCAGATTTATCCAACGCCTTCTCCTCTTGAGTGTGACGAAAGGTTAAAATTTCAGCCAAAAACGATGTGAAGAAATACGAGTGAAAATCAAAATAGTCTTCTTGGCAGACAATATACGACACCAGGGCATTACTTGTCTGGCAGTTGGTCATCCCGGGCAGGACTTCAGGTCGAGATCGAATATCTTCGATAGCATTTTCTATCTTCATGGGAAGAGTAAGAAGATCGTGCATTCCAGAATTATGGGCCCAATTCTCATGTTGGGTTATGATAACAGCGCTGAAATTGAGGCGATTGAGGAAAGGTGCGAATTGCCTCAGTAAAACTGGTGTCGTTTCGTAGTCGTTGAGGGTATGGTCGATGACGATGCGGTCGAACTTTTCTTTCAGCGTCAGATGTTGATTCATCCGATAAAAGTCATCGATGATCAATCGGAAGTGAACGCGATACTTTTTAATGTTGTGGCAGAAGGTTTCGAAAACATTCTTGAGGAAGGTGTAGTACATGTCGATGATATCTTTTTTAAAACCCGACTTCTCCTTGACCTGTATATAATCCCAACAGTTGAAGACGTGTGCGTCGTCTCTTACGCCGTATATCATCTCCTCCTTAGACGAGATGAGATAACTCCAGCCTTCTGCACGTGGTATTTGAGAACATATGTCAGGGAAGCGGTTTTCATATGAGGAATTGAGTGGATTGAAACAAGCCATCGTTGGATTTCCGAAAACGCATTTTTTTCGAAGTTTGGAGTTCAGGGGAAGCAAAAGGCCGCGCTTCATGAAATCCTGAAAGACAACGAACAAAGAGTATCCATTTGAGTATCGTTTATAAAACCTAAAGTTCTTTATTTAATTATCATGTATCATTAACTCATGCTTAAAAATTAAGGGATTTACAAGATTGAACTGTTTTGGTCCGCGAAATGCAATTAAATTTTGCAGAGGTAGAGTAACTGGAAAATGATTTTTAAACGAGTCTTGAACAATTCGGAATCATACAGGATGAATCAAAAAGAACTTTACAACTTTTAAAGCAAATAAAAATTTATTGATACAAATAGGTAAGAAGAATTCCTGAAGTAGGCTCCTGAATCGATTTCAACAATTTTGAAAAAAAAACAAACTGAATCTATATTCATTAACGATTTAGAATTTGAAAAAATTTTTTGGTGATTTTTGTTATACGCTTTTATTTAGCTTGCTTTTCTGTACGTGTCCGGGTCAAATCTTGTAATCAATATTAAACCAACTTCTCGACAAGCTAGAAAGCTGAAACTTGATACATATTCACAGGACCGATGACAATGCATGTTAAAATTTTTTTTTCAAATTTGTTCACTGGTTCGTGTTCTAATGTTACTAATTCATTACTACGAATTGTCCAATTGCCACAACAAGCATTTCGTTATGACGAGGGCTAAGCAAGAGTAAAAGCATGGTTTGAAAACCCCGCCCCCCCCCCCCCCTCTTATCTTGTTTTTACGTGAATGCCATCATTTTTTGTCAAGCTATTCAAAAACAAGTCAAACTCCATCAGTTTACTTTGTTATAAAGCAGGGCATGATGTAGAAGCTGAGCGGAACTTTTTCGCGACTTCGCATGGTAAAGGGGCTTGCGGTGGCCACGGAGGTACAGTCAGTGACAAAAAATTAGCACCACCATCATTTTCACTGAAATTCTTTTAATGAAACAAAATTCAAAATGCTCTTTTGGAATACAGACACTTAATATCTTCAGAAACAATCTAGCTTCAAAAAATAAATTGAATGTTCACTTATAATTTAAAAAAAAAATTGTTTTACTCAGGTGATATTTTTGAGTGATAAAAAATTAGCATCGGCTACAACAAAAAAATCCTGTGAATGGTCTTAATATGTGGTGGGTTTGCCTTTTTTTGAAATTACCTCAAAGATACGATTAGGCATCTTAGTAATTAATCCTTTAATCAATGAATGATCTAATTTTTCCCAAACATCAATGATGGCACATCTCAAGTCAGAAGCATTTTTGTACTGACGATTGCTTTCATACACTTTTCGTGATAGCATTCTCAATGGGATTTAAATCAGGTGACATAGCTGGCCATTGCAGAACAGTGATGTTTTATCCTCAAACCACCGTGTTACAACATGTGCTTTGTGAATGGGAGCATTATCTTGCTGAAATACCCAATCATTTCCAGCCATAATTGGTCCAAAATCAGGGAAAATGTCTTTCAGTATTGACAAATATCCTTGTGCATTGATTCCTCCACTGAGAAATTTCAAGTCACAATTCTTCTGGAAACCAATTGCTCCCCAGATCATTACAGATCCACCACCAAGCTGTCTTCGTGAAAGAACTTGTTTTTCTTTTCGCAAATCGTGAAAATAGTATGAGAATCCATCTGGTCCGTCAAGGTTGAACTTCTTTTCATCTGTGAATATGACATTTTACCATTCTGAAGTCCAACCCATGTATTTTCTGGCAAACTGAAGTCTGTTTTCTTGATGACGGTTAGTGAGTGGTGGCTTCCTCTTGATGTGCTGTCGCAGAAAATGCGGGCAGTCATGGATCACACGCTGAACGTTTCGCAGATTTGTGTCGAGCTGCAGTTCATCACGAATTTGTTTTGCTGTTTGACTTGAGTTGGATGCAGCTCTGAGAATCTGACGAACTGGCCTTCCATTAAGGGCACGAGGTCTTCCAGAACCTTTGTAAACTGCATATTCCTGAGGATTTCTCAAATAGTTGGAAATAGCTTTTGGGCTTCTCTTCAAATGACGCCCAATTTCACGAATAGAGATGTTTTCTTGTTTGAAGGCATCAATTTGACCTCTTTCATATTCTGACAGCACTGAACCACGTCCCATCTTGTTGTATGTTTATTAATTAAGTTTTTCACTTGTAGTAATTGCTCTTACTACATGATAAAGTAAATATATCACCCCTACTTGAGTTAAATGAGCCTAGCTTTAGGGCGAAAGCATTTTTTTGTAGCTGATGCTAATTTTTTGTCACTCAGAAATATCACCTGAGTAAAACATTATAAGTGGACATTCAGTTTATTTTTATGAAGCTAGATTATTTCTAAAGATATTAAGTGTCTGTATTCCAAAAGAGCATTTGGAATTTTGTTTCATTACTAGAATTTCAGTGAAAATGATGGTGATGCTAATTTTTTGTCACTAACTGTACTTTCAAAAGACATGCACGCAAAATTAGTATGGACGACCAATTACTTCACCGAAAGATCAATACGAATGAACAAAATCATTCTTTAAAAATATAAACTTTGAATTTTGTACTGAGAACCAGCACCGTCGGTAAAATATGATATTTTGTTAACATTTTGTTAAGCGAAATTATTTTTTAAATAATCAACTAATTTGCAATTGAATAAATTTACTGCAACAAAATCATGTTATAAGTTTTCCGATCCTATTGCGAAATTTTTATTTTTTATTTCATTATTTTTGTTTTAATAAATTGCATAAGGATGAAGAGTTACAGTGGTACGATTGGCAAAAAGTGATGGCATTCACGTAAAAACAAGATGGGGAAAAAATGTATTTTTTCAAACCACGCTTTTATTCTTCTTTAGCAACAATAAATAACGGATACATTTAACCCTAGTCATAACGTTTTATTTGTTGTGGCAATTGGACAATAAGTAGCAATGAATTAGTACCATTAGAACAAGAACCAGTGAACCGATTTGAAAGATTTCTTTTTAATATGCATTGTCATCGGTCCTGTGTATGTGTATCAAGTTTCAGCTCTCTACTTGTCTGGAAGTTGTTTTAATATTGATTACAAGATTTTAACCGCACACACAGATGCGGACACACATACACACACAGAAAAACTATCTAAATAAAAGCGTATAATAAAGAACACTAAAAATTGTTTTCAAATTCTATTATATTTTGTTATGAAATATCTACTTTTTACTTGTTATCTTTAAAATTTCAAAGAGATTTGAAAAAATTAGCTTTAGATACGACTTTTTAAATAAAAAGTACCAAAAAAATGCATTTGTTTATAAGGAAAATAAGTGATGTATAACAGTTAATAAGAGAATAGTAAAAAAGACATCACAAAATAACATAGGTAATAAATAATACGAGGCCTTTCGGTCATTTTATTTACAAAGACCTTCTTCAGGTTAAAAATTTTTTGAAAGTG
>JAHWFO010005224.1:356960-426124 GCA_023313115.1 Rhysida immarginata | reverse complement strand
AATTTTTTGGAATTTTTACTGGAAAAACTGCATACAACAGAAAAATAACCAAGTCATTAAATTAAATCAAAATTATAACTATATAACATTTAATTATCACCCAAAATTAAATAAATCCCTTAGAAGAATAATAAAAAGAGAACAAAAAGATAATATAAAAATTGCTTTCAAAAATAAAAGAACAATAGGAAACTTTTTACTAAACAGAAAATTAGAACAAAATAATAATAAACATATAAAAAATAATGTTATCTATGAAATTCTTTGAAAAGAATGTAATGATCATTATATCGGTCAAACAAAAAGAATTATGAAAAAAAGAATTGATGAACACAAAAATGAAATAAAAAAATGTAATGAAAATAATAAATTATATCTACATAAAAAAAACAAAAAACATGAAATTGATTGGAAAAATACAAAAATTTTAGGAACTGAAGAACATTGGCAAAAAAGATTAATTAAAGAAAGCTACTATATTACCAAATCAAAAAATTGTCTAGCCCATCAATCATATAAATAAGATAAAAAATGGGAAATATTGTAATAAAAAAATTGTAAATATACCTTTAATCAATTAAAAATAACTTTGTACAAAATGCCTTTGATTATAACAATTTAAAATTTCAAACTAAAGATGTAAACAATCAATTGATATAATAATACCTTTCAACAATGTATCTATTTAAACTTATATTCTTAATCTTTACTGAGAGAAGAAATCAGTTACACTTTCAAAAAATTTTTAACCTGAAGAAGGTCTTTGTAAATAAAATAACCGAAAGGCCTCGTATTATTTATTACCTATGTTATTTTGTGATGTCTTTTTTACTATTCTCTTATTAGCATTTGTTTATAACTTTTTTAACAAATGGAAATTTTTTTAAATGTTTTGGGAATTTTAATACTCCATTAAGTACTAACAAATTATACGAAGTGCGTTCAAGTTCTAAGGTCTCCAAATTTTTTTCTGACAAAATACTTAACCCAGAAAGTTGTAACTTCTGTTACTTCTCGACGTAATCATCGTGAAGTCGAACACATTTTTCACAACGGCGGCGCCATGATTCCATGGCTGCTAAGAACTCTTCTTTAGGGGTATGTTTTGCCCACTGGTAAATCACTAAAGCAACGGCAGCTCGGTTGGGTAACGAGCGGCCACGGAAAAAGCCAGAAATCTCTAGGAGCAAGGTCTGGTGAGTATGGAGCATGGGAAACCGCCTCAAAGTTGTTATTTTGAAGAAACTGCTGAGTTAGGAGTGCCCGATGAGCAGGGCGTTGTCTTGGCGAAAAATCACCTGTCCAGTCTTGTTTGATCGTTTCTCTTGCTGGAAGGAATTTTGTTCTCAAAACATTTTCGTATGAATTAGCTGTAACAGTTGTACCCTTTGGAACACAATGCGTGAGGATTACGCCTTCGCTGTCCCAAAACATGGCCACCATAACTATCTCAGCAGACTCTGTGACTCGAAATTTTTTCGGTGGCGGTGACTTGGTGTGTTTCCATTGTGAAGATTGGAGTTTCATTTCGGGGTTAAAAAATGGAATCCACGTCTCATACATCGCCACAACTGGCGAAAAGAAAGCACCATTCATTGCTGCATCACGCAGACTTGTGTTCGTCGGTCAGCATTCGTGGGACCCACCTTGAAGAAACTTTCCGCATTTTCAGCTCATCATGCAAAATGGACTCCACAGACCCCCATGGAAATGCAAGTTTAGAGGCAATATCACGTACACCTAAGCGGCGGTCTTCCATAACAACTCTTTCCACACGAGCATTCATGGCTTCCGTCCGGCTGGTTCATGGTCGAGGCTGCTGCGGTTCATTCTCACATGATTCTCGACCTTCTATAAACTTTCGCACCCATGAACGCACATTTTTAACATTCATAACGTCTTCATCGCATATTTCACTCAATTGCGATGAAGGCGATATATATACAGGTATTGGACATTGAAACTGAAACACCTGGTAGAAATCCAAAATCTTTATTTAATAAGGTGTTGGGGCACCGTGGGCAGCCAGCACAGCAGCAACACGTCTTGGGAAGGATCGGTAGAGGTCCTGCACAGTTTGCACCCCAGACCATTACTTATCCACCCATTACTGATCCACCTCCGTGTTTGACTGTGGCTGCCAAGCAATCTGGGTTGTAGGCATCAGAGGGGCTCCTCCAGACGAATACCCTCCCTGTTGTTTGGAAGACAGTGTAGCTGGACTCATCCGAGAATATGACGCGTTTGAGGTCATCCAACGTCCAGGTTTTATGCGTCCGGCACCACTGAACCCGCTTGGAGGCATTTGTACTACTGATGAAAGGCTTCGGTATAGCAACCCTGCCATGGATGTTAGATTTATGCAGGTAACGACGGATTGTCTTCGTGCACACTGGAAGTTCCTGGAGGTGTGTATTCATTTCTGCGGTGGTTTTCCGCTTTCGTGCAACAATCCTGGTCAATGTCCTGACGTCTCTTTCCGACAACTTCCGTTTTCCCCTGCAGTTGCTCCTCCTGGACGTGGTTCGTCCTTCCTGTTCATATGCACACATCACCCTGGATACTGCAGCACGTGAGACATCACAAAGTGTGGCAGTTTTGGACACAGATGCACCTGCTAGACGCGCCCCAACAATCTGCCCTCTTTTGAAGTCGGATATGTCTCCCATTATAGCGCTCTGCACAGACAATTTGAAGCTTACTATCGAACTTTTCTACTGGAGTGACTACCAAGACCTCTGACACGTGATTCATTGATATGCATACGATTAATTACCTAGCAGAAGGTTATATTCAGCCCTGGGGGTAACCAGTGCTATTTGCGAAGGTGTTTCAGTTTCAATGTCCAATATCTGTATATAAAGAAGAAAATGGATGTTTCACCCCGCAAGTGCAGAAAACGAATTATTACACGTTTTTCTTGTAAACTAAACTTCGCCATTTTAAGTATGACGAAATATTTCCCGCCAAATTTTTTAAGCATCCGGATCTTTCTACTTACTCTCATTGCAGAGAAAAAAATTTCGAGACTTTATAACTTGAACGCACCGCGTAATAAAAGTTTTAAATTTCACGACATGTTTGTTTTTGAGGGCCGACTTCAGGAATTCTTACTCAAATGATCAATACATTTTTTACTTAAATAGACATTTATTCAGTTATCGTACAGGATCGGTTACGGTGCCATTTTATTGTACTTCATACCTCAGATGTTTAAATTATTGATGAAAATAGGAAAGAAAATTCCACAGCTTGGATTCGAATCAGGAAAGATAGTCCCAACCTGCAAACTAGGTAATTGCTCTAACCAACTCAAAGGACATGTAGATAGCTTAATGCTTCCATGTCCACAGTGGCTCAGTTTGTTAGTGCAATTAGGTGAAAGTTTCTGGTTCGAACCCAGGTTGTGGAATTTTCTTTCCTGTTTTCATCAGTCATTTTGATTCATGATATAGCAGAAATCCAATCTGAAGTCAATTTCTTTCCAAATCGTGTTAGTATATCGGGTGTCACGTCTGCAATTGCGGAGTAAATTCGATTTCTCAACTTAATAAAACTCCATAAATCGAGGGAGAAAAATACAAGAGGAGTCAAATCAGGGATCAAATCATGCATTTGCCATGCAAGACCAATCCTTCGACCTGGAAATCGATTATCAAGGAAATTCCCGATTTCGATGCTCCATGAGGTACCCGTCTTGCTGCATAATAAAGCCGTCCATCTTTTTCATCTTCGTCTAACTGTGGACTGAAGAAGTTTTTGAGCATGTCCATGTATACGATACCATATATAATTTTCTCCATGAAAGAGAACAGGCCATACACTTTAAATCTGCTGTCACGAACATCCTCGAAAGTTTCTCGTGGGTTTTCGGTACCCCAGATTCTGCATCTGTGTTTTGCACCTTGCCACTGTGTGAAATGTTGGGTCATCGCTAAAGATGCGTTATCCAGCAATGCCTCATGGTATCCTATTCGGTCAAACATTTCCGCACAGAATTGCTGACGAGCCACTTTATCTGCATTAGTAATAATTGATACACTACTGTTTATAAAAATCGCAACACCCTGATGGAATGGTCTAATCCATATGCAATTTGCAATATTTGCATGCAATGGTTCAGAGTATAAATGATTAGATTTTCAGAGTAATTGCTTGAAAGAACACCATGCCTCGACGACGACGAAGGGTACCATATCAACAGCTGACAGACTTTGAAAGAGGACGCATAATTGGTCTGCGTGAAGCGGGATGGTCGTATCGTGACATTGCTGCTCGTGTAGGACGTAATGCAACGACAATTATGCGTGCATGGAGGCAGTGGAGCGAAGAGAACAGGGCACACCGAAGACCAGGCTCAGGAAGACCCAGCACGACGACACCGCGAGATGACAGACACCTCTATCGCATGTGTGTAGCAGATCGTACAGCCATATCCACAGTGTTAGCACAACAGTGGGGTGCTACAGTAGGCAGGACAATGTCTGCTAGCACTGTACGACGCCGTTTGATTTCCAGTGGATTGATGGCACGAGTACCATTGTTGCGGATTCCTTTGACTCAAAACCACCGGCACCTCAGGTTGCAATGGGCCCATCAACACCAACAGTGGCAAGCTGAATGGCAACAAGTTGTGTTTTAGGATGAGTCAAGGTTTAACTTGCAGCACCATGATGGCAGGATACGAGTCAGAAGACATCGTGGCGAGCGCGACCTTCCAGAATGCATCCTGCAGCGTCATTCAGGACAAACGCCAGGGGTGATGGTGTGGGGTGCAATCAGTTACCATGGCCGTTCCCGTCTGATCAGAATCCATGGCAATCTGAACAGTGACCGGTACATCAGGGAAGTCATGCAACCCGAGGTCATCCCCTTCCTGCAGAACCTTCCAGGCGCTGTATTCCAACAGGACAATGCCCGACCGCATGTGGCCAGAAATGTCCTCGCCTTTTTCCAAGCACATCAGATGCCTTTGTTCCCCTGGCCTGCTCGTTCACCAGACATGTCCCCAATCGAACATGTGTGGGACAGGGTTGCTCATCGATTGGCTCGTCAGACTCCTGCAGCAGCAACTGTGGATGAACTGTATACCCGTGTAGACAGAGCATGGCAGGACATTCCCCAGGCACTTATTCAGAGCTTGTTTGACTCAATGCCACGACGTTTAGAGGCTGTAATTGCATCCCACGGTGGTTTCACCCGATACTAATGTGACAATAAAACGCATTGTATTGACCTGAAAATCTAATGGTTTCTTTTCTGACCCATGATATGCAAATGCTCCAAATTTAATGCAGATTGGGCTATTCCATCAGGGTGTTGCGATTTTTATAAACAGTAGTGTACAATGGTAAGTTTGTATGCCTTCAGATATAAACGCTGTCATACAGAACAACCAGCCTCAACAAATTTTGATGCCAATAGTAAATGGCTACTTGGAGGATCCTTAGGAGAAAAAACACACAACGAGCAGTTCCGCACCAGTGAAAGTAGCCATTTTGAACTGAAATGAGGTTAGCGTTTTTAGTGACTGAATTTGGTATTACGGCACTACATAAGTCAAAGTTAATGTTTTGCTATAAAATGATACCTCAACCGATTCTATACGTTATCCGAATAAATGTCTACTTGATTTAAAAATTGCAAAGTCCTTTTTTAATCACACTGTACTGTTATCTCCTCCCAACTTACCTGCATGCTTCTCTTGTGAACGGCTGGAATTGTCTGCAACAACGCCAAAATCTCTTTCTGCGCATCTATCCTGCTCAGCTTTTGGATCCTCATCATGGCGATTTTGTTAGCTGCGTCTGGGTTCAAGGCCAAGTGTAGCCAGCCAAGCCAAATGTCCCTGCAAGTGTCCCAGTGGTGGTCGGAAATGTCCACCGTCTTCTGCATGCGGATGTACACCTCGGCCTTCTCCTGGCTCACCAAACCGTCGAGAACGCCTACAAGATATTTGAAGCAGGTAGGACTCAATTTAATGGAATACCAAATTTGGAGCATCATCTCCACGTCCGGTTGAGTGACAGCGCAATAGATGAAGAGTAGATTGCGAGCTATGATGTGGGGACTCACATCACTAAGCACGAATTGTACCTTACAGTCATAACGAGATGGGATATCCACTAAAGTTCTTACCACGTGACGAATATCTCCCATGCCCATTAATAGCAGCCGCAAGTTCTGTTCTGGACCCTCGCCCTCATTTCGCTTTAGATATAAAAAGTCTTCGGCAAAACTGTTTCCTACATACCTAGAAATGCAAACGTCAAAATAAATGTTATTTTAGCGCTGTTGGCAATTTCATAATGGATACCGTTATATAAAAATAAAAGTTTCAACGTACTGTGGAAGGTAGTAGAGCGGTTCAATGTTCACTAAATACCGAGCTTCAGACACGATGGCTGTTCTGGTTCTCTTACATTCATCTTTGTGCTCCGCCCAGTGTTGTTTTTGACAATTTTCGCTGCAATAGACCATGAAATAGCATCCGATGCATTGTTTGAGTCCTTCCTCCCTGGAACCACAAGAGCCGCATTGCAACATTCGGACGGCTGCTTTGCAATCGATCTATAGCGTCCAGAAAAATCAACCACATTTAAATACTTATTTACACTTATATTATTTGTAGCTATATATCGAAAATACAAGATTTTAAGAAATTGAGTTTTAAGATTATGTAAAACTTAAGATTATTTTCAATTTCTTTTTAAGATTCTAACTAGGGAACTTCACGGAGTGATAATAAAATTCCGAACCGAAACTAATAAAGGTAAAACATATATCCAATAATATATCGATTATAAAAAAAGTACGTGCCAACGTTCATACATTTTGTTGACCTTTGTTTACCACTTTCTTCAGAGCTTCCGTCGCATATCCGAAGATGTGGACGTTTACGGCGAATAATGTCTTTCCATAAGGATGATTGTCTTTTTTGTTTGAGGGTCGTATAGTGTAAAAGGTGTCTTTCCATGTTTCATCGCCCATGACGGTTCGCTATAACAGACGGGATCAACTGAACGCGACGCGCGTGTTTGAACGGTAACCAGTGTTGCCAACTTTTTTCCTCATTTTCCCCCCAGATGTCGTCACCCATCCCCCCAAATTCCACTAGAATTTTTGAAAAACCCCTAAATATCCCCCCAAATTCCAAAATAAAAAAACATAGTACTTTTTTAATTTCATTTTATTTATATGAAAATATACAATGACAATTTAAACATTTAGTGTTTCCAGTACATTTTCTAAGTAGTCTTCTTCCATGGCATTCAGTTTGTGATCGTACATTGTCTGATTGAATTTTTGGTACATGGGTGTTATAGGTTCAAACTGAACACAATTAATTCCTTGTCGTTTAAGTTGGTACCTTATGGTCATCACTGATTGAACAACTTCAAGTGATATCTTTTTTCTAATCTTTGTTTTTACCAAGCCATATTCTGAAAACGCTCTTTCTACAGCAGCATTGCTGATTGGTAAGCACAAGGCTTTCATAGCCAATTTGGACAGTTCAGTGAATCTTTGGTGGTTTGCTGGGTCCATATCTTTATTTACTTCAGCCCAAAACGTTTCCGCAGTATCTACATTTGCCCACTGTTTATTATTTAAATTAGCCCACTGGATCTCAATTTTAGATATTTCTGCAGGAGAAAAGCCTAGTTGCATTGCCAAGTCTCTAATAGATGGTTTCACTTGGGAAGTTGCAACCGAAGGATTTAGTATAGAAACTTGTTACAAAAGGGCAATGTTTGACGGAAGCCTCTGCTGAATTTGTTTGCAAAGTGTAATTATGAATTCTCTGCATCTGCTTTTTACATCATTAACTTCATATTCTGGCAATGAATTTGAAACACATTCAAAATCATAACCAAAATAAATCGATGCCGTATGCATCACATGAGGTTCAAAGTTAAAGTTTATGACATCTACATCTGAAACATTGCTTAGCTGATTTGGAACAACAACTCTTGACAGTAAATTCTTGTATAACAAAAACAAATCTTCTAACAATTTGTTGCATTCACATCATCCCTTTGGAACAATTCATTCACAGAGCATACATCATTTAAAATGTCTTTCAAGAAAATCATGTACAATTTGTATGCTTTACATTTCATGATATTGTGCAACTGTTCTGCTGAATAGCATTTGTCCTCTTCCTTAGCAATTGCAAAAAGTAAGGTCAACTCTTCCCATTGATCAAGAATGGTCTTTACAGCATTTGCACGTGCTAACCATCTTGTACCAGCTAGTTTAGCAATTCTTTTTGGTTTTGCAGTCTCAGAATCTGCCATTAGTTTGAAAAGTCTATCGTAATTTTTCCTGCGATTTGAGCTGAAAGAAAACCAATTGTGGGCTTCTCGAATCAAAAACTCTAATTTTCTAGGTAATGTTTCACATGCCTTTTCTGCACTTAAATGTAGTGAATGACAAACACAACGAAGTACGCACAGATGCGGGACAATTTCTTGTAATTGACGCATCTCATATTCAAATTTCATTGTTTCAATTTAAGCTAATATTTTCAAACCTTACCCCCAAATTTCCCCCCAAAATATTTTTCCCCCATTTATCCCCCTTAAAAAAATTTTTCCCCCTAAATATAGGGGGAATCCCCCCAAGTTGGCAACACTGACGATAACCGGACAATTCAGAACATGACAAATCAGAACATGACAAATCAGAACATCACTAATCAGAACGCTGCTAAATCAGAACTATGCCAAATCAGAACTGTCACAATTCAGAACAATGACATATCAGAACATAGATAAAACAGAACAATGATTAATCAGAACTGTCACAATTAAGAACTATGACTAATCAGAACCTTGTTTAATAACATTATTTAAGGGGAGCTGAAGATAGTGTTGGGCATTATCGAAAAAACCCCGATATTTCGGTAATCGATTTTTCATTAAAACGATAATTCTTTAATCGATTTTCATTAAAGCTATATCGATATGAAAATCGATATTTTCCATTCTAATTAGTTTTCAAGTAAAATACATAACAAAGGTGTCAGATTGAATGCAAAACATTTCAATTTTAATGAATTAAAACAAATAAGGAAAACTGTGTAAATTACATTGAATAATAGTTATTTTTATTGCCACAAATTATCGGGAATATTAGCTAAAAATACAGTCATTGCCATGTTTTCTGGTTTAACTCTTCCTTTTTTCTGTGATTATTTGGCCAGTCATGGAAAAAAAGCCGCTCACACGGAACTGAAGTTCCCACAACACATAAATATTTTTCTGCTATCTGAAATAAATCAGGAAATACTTCTTTGTATCTTTTCCAGATCTCCATGGGTTCTGTTCGTCTGTCTTTTACAGAAGGTACATTTAAATATTGACGAAGAGTGAAACTTTATGTTGAAATTTTGAATTTAGAAAACTGGGTTCTAACTTTAAAAATTGAATATACCATTAAAAATAGGGGTTCCTATTTAAGATTTCAAAGTTATCTCCTAGTAACAATTTGGAATCATTTTGAGGCTGCTGCTGAAAGATGTCCTAAGACTACAAATTGCTGTGAAGGTTTGAACACGTTTAGGGACATGTAATTTATTTCAACCTGGTAACAATATGCTGGTGCACAAAAACTGAAAAGCCTAATCAAGATCGTAAAAAATTTAAATAATAATTATTGTTCCTCTCTGGTGCTAATTCTATCCAAACACCAATGACCCCTGAGTTGAAGAAGTAGCGGATAACAACACTACCCCCGCGCAGAATCCTTTGCGCGTGCTGGGATTCCAAGATGGCGCCGACTTTGGGCCCAACCCCAGACCTTGGCAGTGAATGGGGACGTTATCTTATCAGAGATAAAAGATATGATAAAAGTGTTGATAAGTAGGAGCGCCCTCTCCCCTCCCCCCAGTCGCCATTTTTGAAAAATTTTCCCATTGCATCGGAAGAGGACATAAGGATTCTGAGAGAGGGTTAAGGTAGACAACTGATGAAAAGATAAAAATAGATGAAAAGATAAGGAAAGAAAGAAAGAAAGAAGAAAAGATAGGAAAGGGGAAGAAGAAGAAGAAGAAGAGGAGTTGTGGGTACGCTGCTTCCCCTCACACCCTCTGTAATGTATTGGTAGTCCTGAACCACCCGTTATGTCACAAAAGTGCTCTAATGGCGACATAGCATGGGTTCCACTCACTCCCATCTTCTTTTCTCTTTTTTTCCTTTTCCTTATCTTTTCAACTGTTTTTATCTTTTCATCAGCAGTTTACACGCACTCTCTGCCAGAATCCTTGCGCCCTCTTTCAATGCAATGGGGAAATTTTTCAAAAATGGCAGCTGATGGAGGGGGATAGGGACTTCAAACGTATCTGATAAGATAACCTCCCCCTACACTGCCAAGGACGGGGGTGGGCCAGAAGTCGATGCCATCTTAGAAACCCAGTGCACGCAAAGGATTCTGGGAGGGATGGTTGTAATCCATTTCTTCTTCTCCTCTTCTGGTACCATCCTTTCCAAGCACCGTTCAGCGATCCATTCACTGGACATTTCGGCTTTTGTAACCTTAGATCCTTCTTTGACAGTTTTCATTTTCGGCCTTGGCCTCTAGTAGAGGGAGTTCCTAATTTTAATGTCGCAGAAACTTCGATTCTCATGTGATCCGGTACTTTCCTTATAGACCGTCGAAGACCTAAAAGGCTAAGAATGGCACCTAAGTCTTCGTCGCTTAGTTTCTTGTTCATTTTTATATTATCCAAGAATGCATTGGGTACGTGACTCGTGATATGTGTCATGTTCTAAAGATTGTATTATTTACAGATGACCCCGAGAAATGCATCAAGAATACACAATTGCAATGCAAATGACGTTGGGATTGAGTGTGAAAAAGGCTTTATTTGATCAAAATGTTTTTATACAAATAAACAAAATAATGCTTGTTCTTTGATATGAAAGAAATCATTGTTGATTTTTATCTGATTTTAATACAATAATAAAAATTTTTTTAGTTGTAATGCTTTTTGCACTGTTAAGTATTTATAAGATCAACCCCCCCCCCCCCCTATTACCTATCATCGTTCGATTTCAGAATTTGCCTCCTCAAGTGTGAACCAATATAAAGTGTTTCTTTCTGGTACAGAAGTGCTTAAGTACAAACGTCGAGGGAAAGAACTATCAGAGAAAGAAATTCGAATGACAATGGAATCAGAGAGAGACATAGCTATGACAATAGGAAGATCCCAAACTGCTGCAATACACAATGTTATTGTTCAGCAAGATGAACATGGTACCAAGAAGAGAACAGAAAGAAAACCTGCCGTCTCTCCCAGAGTCTTAAGGAGAATTGCGAGCCTTGCTGTGTCCAAATCAACATCCACTCGTGAAATCAGCAAAGATTTGAATGGTAAAGTGAGCCATGTGACTGTGTGGAAAGGACTGAGAAAAAATCCTCATGTTAAACATCTTAAAATGAAGACTGTTCTAAAACTCATGGTAAGATTGAACTGGGCCAAAAAGTTCATGTCCTGGATACAGAATGGCGGTCAGTTGTACTTTCAGACGAAAAGAAAGTCAACTTGGACTTTCCAGATGGTTACAAGTGTTATTGGCATGATTTGAGAAGAGATCCCAGAGATAGATATAGTCGACAACTTGGAGATTTCATCATGGTATGGGGTATATTTGCATTTCATGTGGTCCTTTTGTCCACATATTGGAGGTCTTGAGTGGTATTTTAACAGGACAATGCTACATACCATGCATCAAAATCTTCGAAAACATCAATGTTTTGGATTGGCTCTCTCGTAGCGCGATCTCAATCTTATGGAAATCCATGCGGTGTACTTACAAGGGAATCCCTCGAACATGTATATGTCACAGATTTCCACCAAATTGAAATATGTTACTCAT
This sequence comes from Rhysida immarginata, assembly GCA_023313115.1. Classification (NCBI taxonomy): domain Eukaryota; kingdom Metazoa; phylum Arthropoda; class Chilopoda; order Scolopendromorpha; family Scolopendridae; genus Rhysida; species Rhysida immarginata. Next base: position 414,245 of record JAHWFO010005224.1, on the reverse strand, counting down.
CTGAAGCTACTATAGATGCTTGCAAAATAAGACAGTGCGAAATTGTGTTTCTTTCAAAATAAACTGCGAAAACGAAAAAATGTTAGCATACATCGCCATACAAGGACTCCATTGTTAAAGCGGTTAGGCTATGTGGGGTTCCCTTGTTAGTAGGAAGGTTTATGCTGGAAATAAGCAGTATGAAAATATAAATGGATGCAATTTCCAAACAGACACTTGAAAATCTAATAAGGTCAATGCCAGGTCGAATGTTTGATGTCATTATAAATAAAAGACCCCTAATTTAAAGGTAAACTCCACGGAAAAAATCGACTTTATTTTTTTTTTGCATCATAACATTAATACAGGTTAATAGAGTATATATCATTTAAAATTTTTCGATTTTTCCTAATATTTTGTTAAGAAAAATGCCTTGGAAAATTGAAAATTTGCGTGGGATCTTCCATTCCTTCTCCACAGAACACGGCGGAACAAGCTGCCATTTCCTGCCGCGAGAACCTCGGGGAATTTCGTCGCCGAGATTCTATTCGCTTAGAACGATTCTACATATCGTAAGATTTTGCTAACCTGTTTTAGGTCGGAATGCCTTCAATTTGTTCTCTGTTTGGATGTGTAAATAGACAGTCGGATAGAAATTTCACGTTTCATAGATTTCCACAATCAGAATCGATTAAAAAACAGTGGATTAGATTTTGACAGCGAGTGAACTGGTATCCAACTCCAAACAGCATCGTTTTCTCATTTTGAAACGTCTTGCTTTGTTACGCAGCCGCCGTTTTATATTCGGTGTCAATTCAAACAAGAAATTCGCTGAAACTAGATCACGTATAAGGTGGAACTACATGCTCTTCCAACTCTAAACGGCCTGGCGTTCTTCAAGAACAACGACTGCAACAGCACTCGTTAAACGCCGAAGAATGAGGAGGTAGGCCTATCTACTGTGTAAGGCACACGCCGCCCTAATGTACATACGCCGACGCAGCAAGCAGAAGATCCCGTTTCACGGTTTAATGCATAGGGCTGTATATCGCAGAAGTTGCAGTAGCATTTAATTCTGCTAATGGCCCTTGTATATCGCTGTCACTGTTATCAAAATCGCAGTCATCACTACCGGTCTTGTTTCATATTCATAGTCTATTGCGATGCCCAACTCACAACTAACCGATACGTGTGACGTCACGAATTCAAAACTTCTTCGCACTTCTCGGCAACTTGTGACGTAACAGTTGCAGAAACATGGCGCCATTGTCGATCGCAGGGGGAGGGGAAAAAATTAAAGTTTTTTATATATTTCATCAATTTTGAGTTCGAATTGAAAATTTTTATACACGCTACGTTGTTATTGAGACCTTCATCTTTCATTTTAAACAAAGTTGTTTAGGGTGTGGAGTTTATCTTTAATTCTTTCCCAATTTCAAACTCTGGATAATTCATGTGGTCTTATAAATACTTAACAGTGTAAAAAGCATTACAACTAATTTTTTTTTTTATTTTTGTATAAAAAAAATCAGACAAAAAAAACCGCAATGATTTCTTTCATATCATGGAACAAACATTTTGATCAAATAAACCCTTTTCACACTAATTCCCAACATCAGCTCAGTGGTCTTATAATTTCTTAACATATCTTATCTGCAGAGTGTGCGTGCTTTATTATCGGATAGATGAACCATGTGATTAAAATCTTAATTTTTTTGTTATTAATTCTTTTTTATCACTAACACGACAATTAATTGTGAATTTGTGTATATTCTGTAACTCATAACGATAAACGAAAAAGTCAGGGGGTCTAGGCTGAGCTCATCGACAAGCAGTCGACTGTCGACAAGTGTCGATGGTCACATGGTTAATGACGCATTTGTCGATTCGAGTTAGCATGAACACGACTTGTCTACAGAGTCTACAGTGTACCGACTCTACACCGTCGATTTTCTAGTGTAGACTTTGACCATCGACAACTACCTTAAGAGCAGTCGACTATGCACATTCTTGCCTACAATTCAAGAGTAGTCGACTATGCGCTTGGCGATCGTTATTTCAGAATTTAGCAACAGATTTCTTATTAAAATCTTTTTTCCTTCCTTTCCGGCCTGCAGGCTAAATACACACAGCTCAAGAATACACATTTTCTAAAAATATTAACAAAAACTTGTTTAAAAATATTTACATACATGAAGCACTCTCTTGTGCTACGAAACATGAACTGCGAAAATAGTAATATAGTGTGTCTACAGGTATGTGTTTATGCATGTAATTAGGTGTATGCATGGATAAATGTGTAAAATTATGTCTAAATGTGTGAAAACTTGCGTATAAATGTGTAAAATTATGTGTAAATGTGTGTACAAATGTGTAAAATTATGTGTAAATATGTGTAAACTTGTGTATATCAGTGTATATTATCTAGCCATACGTGTGTAAACTTGTGTATAAATGTGTAATATGCCACTTATCGACGGTTAGATTTTGTCGAGATCGACAGCTTGTCGTTGAGTTCAGCCTAGACCCCCAGGCTTGACTAAAGAGTTGGGACTTTACGTGCGTTTTTTTTTTTATCAATTTTAAAATAACATGTCTTAATACTGATCTCTTGTAAATAATAAATACTTTTTACAAAACACTTTCGCAGTTCTAGGAACAAAGAAGATGAATTGTTATTACAGCAAACAGAAATAAATAACAAAAGAGAAACTGCAAAACTAGAGTGGTTAGAAATTAAATTACTAGCTTAACAATACAGATTGCTGTCAAATGATGATTACCCTTTTGTTGAGTTTTTCTAAGAAAATTACAGGATACTCCCCTATAAAAAAGGAACTGAACAAAATTATATTTAATTTTCAGTCTCTCTCTCTGGAAATGTTCGATCGTTTTTCATAGTTGCTTTTCCACCTTTTTTTTTCCGACGTGGACGAGACGACAGCTTGACAGCTTTTTAAATGACCGTCTGTGAGGGACATAGCTAATTTAAGAAGGGATAGTTTAAAAAGCGATGTTTCTTCCGGGTGATAGATTTCAAAATTAATTATTAAAGGCCAGCTTTCATTATTCACTAACCTTCAGTGGGAATTTTTGTTTCATTACACTTCCTTTAGATTTAAAATAGATGTTAATTTCAATTTTAATTTATGTCGGCGATTTGTATTAGCGATTATTATGATGACAACATTAAAGAGATTGAATTAATATATCTACGTCATTTGTTTACATAAATGAAGAAAGCCGTAAAGTTTTAATTTAAAAAAACAAAGCACTCTAAATTCTAGATTGCGACGTTTATGTGTTTAATATCAACTAACAGTTTAATAGGTTTAAAAGTAGACGTGTCGGAATGTTACGTGGCCATCGCTTAAATGGATTTCCGTGTGTACTAAAATATGGATAATCTTACAGATGTTTTTAAAGATGCAATGGACTCTATGATGAATTGAAATCGCTACAACACTAAAGTACAGGAATTGGGCATCGAACTTCTTTGATCATACACTCAAAGGTCAAAGGGTAGTCCAAAACAGTCTACGAGATCTGTTCAAAAAAAAGATCGGACCTTTGACATTCTAACTTTATTAACTGAACTAGCAAAGGTACCCGGCGTTGCCCGGGATAACTACACTTGGATGTAAACAGAACAATCTCAAAAAATTAAATTAAATTTTGCAATATCCTTAAAATAAACACATGAAAATGCTTAGAATTAATACAGTAAAAATTCTTAATGAAAATTCGAAAAAAAATCTTTTTAAAGGCTCCCAATGGCTGGACCTCTCCAAGGATGCCACTGCTAGTCTAAATAATTTCTTACTCACGTAATCTTACCTCAGATGTATACTTAGTGTTGTTGCAATTTCCACTCTTCTCTCGATGTGTTGAAGCAAAACTTGGCCATTCATCACTTTGTGCAGTCTAGCGGTCGCCGATTCTTCTATTTACTTGCTTCCCATTTGCTCAATACATCACGGAGCTAAAGGAGTGCTTCCTCTGTCGTCTTTCCACTCTTTCTCAATAGTCTGCTAACTCTCCATTATCTCCAGTTACTGATCATTTTTAAAGATTTTCAAGAAATTGTTAAGTACTAAGAACTCTCTTTTCTAAAAAAAGCCTGAATAACAGGAATTCTATGCATTGTTACAAATTGAAACTTATCCATATTACATCATCATTTTATGTTCATTGTTATAATTCTTGGAAAGATTGCTTTGACATTACATCATCATTCTGTGCTCATTGTTATTGGTGAATTGCGCGTTGATACCATTGTTGATGCGAACACAATGGGCCTATTGTTGCACAAACTTTGCCTTGCATTGTTGGTCATGAGATATATATTGTTGGTTCATGCAGTGTGTTTGTGAATTGCGTGCTGATACCATTGTTGATACTTATTGTTGTACAAACTTTGCCTTGCATTGCTGGTCATGAGATATTTCTCATTAATATGCCTTGCCATAACCATGAATATCGATTTTTTTATCGATATTTATTATTTTTCGATATCTGAGGTAGACAGTGACCTTCCTCATGCTTTGAAGATCCAGTATGCAAAATTTCATCAAAATCGGAATAAAACTGTAGATTTGTATAAAAAACGTACAGACAGACCCACCCACCCACAAACATCCTTCTTTATATATATAGATAGACTAGCTGATATGCCCGGCGTTGCTCGGGCTGTTTGTTCGATGAAATTTAACATCCATAGATTATGGTAGCAGAAGACAGCGCATCATGGTGAACTTTGGAAGACGAAACGGGTCGAGTGATCCGACGAATCACGGTTCCAGGTGTAGCATAGATCCAACTTGTTAACAAGGCACTGTGCAGGCTGATGGAGGTTCCGACTTGTGTAGGGTGCTTTTGCATGTCATAATTTGGTGTAGACACAGCACTGAACGGTCCCCGCTACGTTGAGCTGCTTGTTGACCATTTATACTTCTACATGGACTTTGTGTAACCCTACAATGAGGGATCTTCCTACAGCATAATGCTCCATACAATGAATGGTATTGGAATGGGTGGTATCTAGGCGACATGGCTGAATATCTCGCCAGAGGTCTTACAGCTTCTTGTGCAGTTGCTGCCACGTCGAATTATTGCTTTTCGTCGGACCAGAGGGGCTCCGAAACGTTTTGACTTTGAGTGTATAAGCTTATTCTAACGTTAACTAATACCAATAGAAAGCACTTCCTTCAACTCTAATAAAGTTCTGGCTGCAATTTCTTTCTTATTCGTTCTCTTGCTATCAAACGATCGATAGAATTGTTAAACAAATCACGTTGCGAATGAATTAATGATTGTAAGGCATGCAACTTGCGGTGAGAAGTTTCGAGCCCAAAAGTTAACGAGGCCATAAACACAGCTTTTCGTGCAAAAGAATTTTTAAGTCATAAAAAACTGACGTCATTTAAAAAATTGGTTTATAAATTAAAGTTTTTTTTTTATGAAACCTTATCTATGTCTGCCTTTATATAGTTAAACAATTTATTAAAGAAGAAACGTTAAGCTTTCTACAGTTGCAGTCTTACTGCTCATCTTCTCGAAACCATAGTTCGATTATTGCAAATATAAACGCGTCAGCAGCAAAGCTTTTACAGTGAATAGTGGATCAAAGTGATTTGAGCGATTTTGAGTAAAGACTTAAGCATTTGTTCAAAGAGCCATCCTTATACACCCTTCAAGTATACCAATGTCGAAAGTGTGTAACTAATGATGTAAAGATGCAAAATGGTGTAAAACAACTTGAAACAATACAGTAGGGGGAAAAGTCTTTATTGATGACGGGGATCATAGAAGGCTTTCTAGAATCGTAACAGCCAACTAAAAGTAAAACGAAAAGAAAGCATTTAATAATGGCACGGAGAGGAACATTCCAGAATAAAAAATACTCAATTCTACTATGGTCGCAAATAGCCATCTCGAGCCTTCACCCAAATTCTATATAAAATGAAAACCATTAAACATATGAACTTCAAATTTGCAGTGGGTATTCTTTAATCAATGCGACACTGATTGAGCCTACAATAAATGTTCAAACTGGCCCCCATTCTCCTGCTTGCATGGCACATATTCTTGCGTTGGACCGCTGTTAATGCGGAACGTTATTGCAATACATTCGAGCAATTTATAGAGTAGTTAGATGACATTGAATGCAGACAAGGTTATTATCAAGGACGGAGCTACAACAACTCACACAGTCCCAATCTCAATGGAAAGAGTACCATCTGGTTTTAGCCGGCCAGGTGGCCGAGAGGGCTAGGGCGTAGGCTTTCTGGTTCTCGATTTCGCCTAGTCGTGGGTTCGAATCCCGCCCGGGCTGCGTACAGATATAACTTGTGTAAAAGGCGCATAATGACCTAAGTAGTCGACGCCAAAAATTTCTAGAACCCCCCCCCCCCCATCTGTTTTTGAGGATAGAGTAATCTCGAAGGAGATCAAGAAAATATACAACTCCTGGCAAGAAATAACGGATATTTATTTCTAGTTCAGCTAAATTCATAAAAAAGCTTAAGTTTCCTCAAAACTAATGGACACATCCAAAAGGGATGAAGCACAAATTACAGAAAACACTTTATTCTATAAATGAGTAATTAAGCATATAAAAAAAACATCATTTCTGCTTGAAAATATACATTAATATACGAACACAGTGGAAAAAAGTATTGGATAGCCTTTTGGCTTGGAAATAAATATGGGATAATGCCAAATAAACATGTCAAATATTATCAAAAACTGTTTTTAATATTTGGTAGCCCCGCCTTTTGACTTGATTACTGCCTTAATTCTTGGAGGCACTGATTCATATAAGGTTATGCATCGGTGTTCGCTGATTTTTCCCCAACATTGACGAATTGCTTCTTTCAGCTCGAACTTGTTGGTTGGTTTGTACAAATCAATCATTTTCGTTAAATCCCACCAAAGATTTTCTATTAAATTTCCATCAGGACTTTGAGGTGGCCATTTCATCCGTCGGATTCTATGATCCTCGCAGTATTTGGCAACAGCCTGAGAACGGTGGCACAGTGCATTATCGTCCTGAAAGACAAAGTCATCCGAATCACCAAACGAATCTTCCAACTTTGGCAGAAGAAACTGATCCAAAATGTCTATATAGGTCGCACTGTTACCAGTGCCATTTAAAATGCACAATTTTCCAGGTCCTGCAAATGTCACACATCCCTAAGTCATTACACCCTGTGGAAACTTTACACTGGAACTTAAGCAGTCAGGATGGAATTGTTCTCCTTTTGTCCTCCAGACAAACACACCGTTATTATCACCATTCCCTAAGCAAATCCTACACTCGTCACTAAAAACAACTCGTTTCCGATCCTCCACTGTCCACTTTGCATGGTCTTTGGCCTATTGCAAGCGTTTACGTCGATGCTCGTTCGAGAGCAACGGTTTCTTCTTTGCTTTCTTGAATGAAAACCCAGCCTCGTTCAAACGGTTTCGTAGAGTCCGATCACAGACCTTGATGCCGCATTGTTCCCACTCTCGGTCCATCAATCGGGATGTTGATTTTCACATCCGTTTACAGATCCGGATCAGTTTTCTATCGTCGAATGCACTTGTCTTCCTCGGTCGCCCACATCTTTTCAAATTCTGCACATTGCCACGAGAGTTAAACTTGTGCCACAGACGTGACCCCGTGCTCTAGGAACATCTCAACAATATTGCGACTTCTAATTGAGTTTTTCCTTCTTTTAGCAGGCGGACAATAGGAGTTTTCACATCAGTAGACAGTTCTTTAGCTGGACCCATGATACTCTAATTAGCAGAGTTTTCTGTCGTCTACTAACCTCCATAATTGTGAGCAGTGTAAAGGAATAAATAATTTGAATAACAATTGCATATTCGCAAACAAAATGTATGATTGGATGTTACTCACTGAATATATCGCGTATTTTTTTCCAACCAATGAGACTATCCCATTCTTTTTTCCAACACGTCCGTGTTCATTTACATATTTCAAAGATTCTTTTTTTTTCAATTTTTAACAGTAAATCGTATTTATAGATTAAAGTGTTTTCTTTAATATATGCCTCATCCCTTTTGGATGCGTCCATTATTTTGGAGAAACTTTAAGCTTTTTTTATGAACTTAGCTGAACTAGAAATAAATATCCGATATTTATTGCCAGGAGTTGTATATGTAAATGCCAACTCGTGGGAGATTAGACCAAATACGCCCTTCCCCCGTGGGTAGGCCTTTGTCCTGCAGTGGCCTGAGACAGACTGAAGATTTAAGAATAAAAACTGAATAAAAAAATTAAAAATTAACCAAGCTTAAAATTATTAGCTTCAATTACAAGAAAGGCATCAAATCTTAACAAAAAAGATCTCTCGGGCCTGTCCGGGACTTGAACCCGGGACCTCTCGCACCCAAAGCGAGAATCATACCCCTAGACCAACAGGCCACACGTTTTCTTTCTACTAATGAATCTTAAATAATGAGCCAAAAATTTAAGAATTTAATTCCGATAGACTTGTTTCCAAAATGAGTTTTCAAAAAGCTGAAGGGATTCAATTACTTATTTATGTCAAATCATTTAAAAATAAAATAACTTGACAGTAATAATTATCATAATAATAATTTTAGAAAAATTCTACTGTTATCTTCTTGAATTGGTTATATCAATGAATCAGTTCTTCATTTCAATAAGAAATTACTCCCCCCGATGAGTGTATAGGAAAGTAGCGGAAGTCATTTATTTTCACCCCTTTATTTGCACTTTTTAATCCCCCAGGTTATTTTTAATCAAAACATTGATTTTTCTCGAATATAGTGTTTAGAAAATGTAAAAAAGCTCTATATTCTTTCCTTCCTTATCATTTCTGATCGAATGACATATCACATGCCATATGCTCTCATAGTTCTAAAAACCAAGTGACTGCCACCCCAACAACTCCGACCTTACTGGAGCACTGTAGATCTTGCGTATCTAAATACACGATATTGTCATTAATGAAGTCAATATGAAGTCAATATTTTTTCATGTCAGCGTAAGGAGAAGAAATTGATACTGGTGTCCGATCCAAAAATAAAGGTTTGGAGAAAGCCCCTTATCGTTTTGTTTATTTTTGAGAGCAACTGAAATTCAACTCATTCTATCGGCGATATCTTTCTCAATTTTCACGATATTTGCTTGGGCTTTTTGTAAGAGTAGCTCTATACATTTGGCTAATAAATTATGCAAAAGACATTTTGGTAACGCTTGCGCATGCGCAGTTAAACATTATTTAGTATAAATGCTCATATTTCATCAAATATTTAATATTTTTCTATTCTGATTGCAGGGTGTCGTCTGTACTGTAGTTTGTCAAGTTTCCTGTAAATGGCATTGCATTGGGTTGAAATTCCTGCGTGTTATAAACAAAAAACTTACGAAAACATTTGGACCTTTTTAAAGATACCTTTCTCTCTCCATGAATATACGTGCTATTCTCATACAAATGAACACAGAAAAGTAAAACAAGCCTCTTAAGCATATGCTACAGCTACAATGCATTTCAAGCATTATTTTTTACAGGGTGATTCCAAACATTATTTTTTTGGTTCACTTCTTTGCTGGTCCCCTATTTGCCTTCGAAAGAAAACCTTCGCTGAAATTTCAGGATAATTCGTCAAGTATTTCTCTAGATATTCGACAAAACGTCTAAAATCGAAAGTGTCCGGTCATTAATGGCAATATAGATCTTTTGCCCCCCCCCCCGTAATTCCGACTCCTGTGCACCAATCAAAACCAAACTAAATAGTGAAGGTCTACATGTTTGGTTTTGATTACCCCACTGGGGTCGGAGTTTAGGGGTGGGAATTAGAGGAGACCCAAAGGTCTACGTGAATTTATCTAGGTAAAGGAGTAAATTTCCGAGTATTCACAAGTCGATGACGACCATGCGTTGCACGTTGAGATCCAGTTTTTGACTAACAGTCCAGTTTATAAACACTTTAAACAACAGCTGCTCTTGAAATTCCTCAAATGCGGCAGTTTCGATGATACTCGCTCCATGGCTACGCGCTCCTAAATCATCCCACTGTCAGATTGCATCGTTTACCAATAACTTCACAAACAAATCACTTCTACTACAGTTCTAAGCAGTAAGTTCTCTTTTTGTCTATCAGTCTTGCCCTCTAGCGACAATAGCGTGACGCCTTAGCTAATTTGCTTAAACTGTCAGGTGGTCATAATAAATTAGCCACTCGGATTATTTGAAGGATAAATTACTTGATGTGGCGATCATGTGTTTAGCCCACGGGATACTCATCTTATTTCTTTTATCTTTATTCATTCGCATTTGAATGTTAAATAAACAGGCCGTTATATCCAATAGACACTGACTACTCTATTTGAAACTGGGTACTTCAGGGGCATAAAGAGCGTGTTAACGTAGATTAACTGATGCAGGCTTGCACGAACCATTTCAGAGACTGCCCTGACCATGGCCTTTGTCGTTTAAGGGTGAAGTGGTGCCCAGTCACGCAAATGGGACGAGGCAATATAATACAGTTCTACATTTTGATATGACGGTTTAGAGTGCAAACAGCTTCGACAGTCGGTCACCTGTGTTACGCAATCGTGTATTTGCTGTAAAGTACTATTACCCATCTATTTTTCCCCAAGCTTTCGAGGTATCTTCATCGACATGTTTCAACGAGGCAACAAACGGCTGCACACAATTAACTTTGCAGGAATGTATCAAGAAACTGCCGGAAAGCACAAACTCATCAGAGGAAATACGCTGACAACTAATGACATCCTTCATAAGGTCTAGATAAGATACGGTAGTTTCAAACGCAAAATAAACACTTTAAGTCTAAACAGCCTGCATATAACACACAACATTCCTACAATACATGAGGTATATTCAATATTAACCCACTGTGATACCAGCTGCGAAATACTCTTCTCATAGAAGGTCTTAGGGTGTTGTTTGAACCAATTCGAAAGCGCCTCTTGCACTTCTCCGTCCGTATGAAATCTGCGTTCATTACTGCCGATTAACTTTGTTTTTTTTTTGGGGGGGGGAGGTTTCTGGTGGTGGTGATCCTAGGGGCACCCATTTGCGGTACTGTAATGCTTCCGAGATAATTGTGTGAACAGCTATCCTACACTCATGTGATACTGGATATTGCACTGTGCGTAACTTCTCATCACACCACCAGGCGCAACACCTACACCCTCTAGCGGCATACGAACGTATAACATCTTCACCATATATTTACGTGTGTTCTCCAAAAAATTCGCTAAGATCCTGAACACCAATTGTCTGTAAAAGCCTACAACCTGAAACTTACTGAATACGTCTCATACATGGTATTTCTGAATGGTCTATACACAGACTTTCAGGATATGTTCCAGAGATCAAAACAAGCAAAAAAAGTCGTATGAACTTGGTTCAAAAACGACTCTTTCCAGAGTTCTAACGGTTTGAAGGGGTCCTGCGGTAGACGAAATTAACGTTACAGCGTATAAGAGTTCAGGCCCGTAGCCAGGGGGGGGGGGGGTCGAGGAGGGTCGACGACCACCCCATTATGGAAAAAGGTCCGCCTCCCAAATATGCAAAAAGGTCCGACTCAGTGGAATTTTTGAAAAAAGGTCCGGAATTTTTGAAAATCGACCCCCCCCCCCAAGATAACGTCCTGGCTACAGCCCTGGAGTTGCAAACTATGTGACTTCTTTCTACGGTATAAGAAGACAATATTGCTGCCAAAGGCAAATGCTATAGCAAAGGCTCAAAATAGTTTCCAGTTCTTTGAATTGTCGTAACTCTTCTTCTGCTACAGGCCACCTTCAAACCGTTATAACTTTAGAAAGAAGCGATTTCGACCGCATGTTCATATGACATTTTCTGGTTGTTTTGGTCCCTGGAACATATCCTGAAAGTTTGTACAGACCATTCAGAAACGCCATATACTGTATACAGTATATAATATGAAGCAGCCGCATGTGGATATGAAAGAGTCAATTTTCGATGAATGATAAGCAAACCCCTTACGAATGAAGGAAAACTTTATCACTGATATCCAAAAGATTGATGTTACCATTAAAGGATGTTACGAAAGACATGCAACGTCGCGTGGACTTGCGCACCTTGCAGCCAATTCTAGCACCTGCTTTGGTGTGTTATTCTCTACATCGTTTCTTGTATGCGTCATAAAATTTTTATCAATTTTTTGTATAATCATTTGAGCTATTAACAACAGGTGAAGTTTCAGTTTTTCTCGACAAAAAGGCAGTCTAATTATAACAGGGCTGAGTTTCTTGATCGTGCCAACTGCGAATTATTGCTTTGCGTCTAACTTCCCAGAAAGTTAACATGCATTAGAAAACAGTATTTTTGCGCACATTTGCGTACATACCAATCGTTTTAAGAATTAGGTATCTATTATAAGTAATCATCTCTCTCTCTCTCGCGTGACCCACTTAAAGCAAGAGATTTCTTACGGCATTGCCTATAAATTAGAAATTCAATTCTAAAGCCAATAAATCAGCGCTTCCGTCATTAAGAGCCCAACAGAGTGGAGATCGTAAACTTTCATTGAGAAAATCTAGCATATTACCATTTGTAAGACTGTTAGTAACATTATAAACAAATTGTAAAGAGTAAATACTAACCAGCACGCAAAAACGTTCACTTACAAGGGAAGTATACGAAGCTGTACGAGAGAACTCTTTGTTTGCGTGCAAGCATACCTTGGAAGCGATGGCGTTGCGCGGCAGTGGAAGTGAAAAGTTGAAAATACATGGCGGTAAGAGGGGAAGCAAAATCGTTAACGGCGGTCGCCAAAGAGTTGCAGTTTGAGCACTGTTATTGAGCACAAAACCTTAGTTTTGCTGTACAATTATTCGTCTGGAAATAACTTATAAGATGAGGCAAACATCCATGAATACTATTTTTTTTAATTATAAAGAAGCGGTACATAACCTCTCACCAACGCAACGTATCACTCGACAGCCTTTGCCCTCGTTTCAAATGACGTCAGTCCCGGAAAATTTACGAAGATTACGAATTAATTAATAAGATAAAATAATAAATTAAGAAAATGGTTATTAATTATTATACATATTTTTTTACTGGAAGGCAATTAGCTAATTTTAATAATCTATTTTTAAAAACTAAACTTGTTTAGAAACTTGAGAATACATTCAATTTGTCGTCTGCTACTTATGGCTATGTGTGCTCAATTCTTTTCGTTTTCGCGGTTTATTTTGAAGGAAACAAAATTAAGTGACTTCTTATTTTGCAAGGATCAATAATGGCTTTAGATGAGTAACATATTTCAATTTGGTGTGAATCTGTGAGGTACAGGGTGAGTTTTTTAAAAGTGGCCCGGCGCGAAATACTGCGCAGTAAGTTTTCAAATGACTTGCCATTCATGTGATATTCCGCAGTTGATATTGCGCAGCTGAGAGAGTGACACTGGTGTGCATGGTAGTCGTTTGGACGAAGTGGCGAAAATGGCGTTATCTCTGCAACAGCTTATTTTTGTGGTAGAGCACTATGCACCGTATGGGTCATGGAAACCGTGTGCACATGAGTTTAAAATTAAGTTTTAAGTTGGTGCTGTGCCTGCAAACCTCCTGCTAATAGTGCAATACAAAACTTAATTGCGAAATGGCATGCATCGGAATCAGTATTGAATGCAAAGAAAGTGCGCAAAACAACGGTCCGTACAGCATGCTACGCAGTCCCAAAACGTCATCACGGCGGCTGTCTCAGCAACTGGGTTTGTCTCACTGTCAGTCAAGTGCAATGAAGATCGTGAAACAGGATTTACACTTACACCCCTTCAAAATGACCACTGTGCATCAGTTGCATGATGTGAACAAGCCGGCCAGGGTTCAGTTTTGTGAATGGTGCCGGAGGTGCTGGGGGATGGTTATGTGTTCATCTCAGATGAAGCGTGGTTCCATTTGAGCTTGTGCTCATGGAGTTTCCACTAAATTCATAAAAAAGTGGAGTGTGGTGTGCTGTGCTGTATCCGCCTGCCGCATCATCCCTCTGTTCTTCAATGTAACTGTGAAGAGTGACCGTTATGTGCACAACATCTTCAACGTGTTTGCCGCACAACTTACTGATGAGAAGCGTGCCAACAGCCCATTTTGCACACTTACCCGTATCCAGGAAGTGTTCCCACCCGAACATGTGATCAGTCGAGGAACAGAACAGTCCTGGCCATCACGGCGATTTTTTTCCTGCGATTTCTTCCTCTAGGGTGCACTGAAAGGTGTGATCTACCAGAACACTCCGCGCACAGTCGCTGACCTTCAACAAAACGTCCAGGCAGCCATTCAGGCCATTCCACCGGAAACCCTTGCTCGTGCCTTCAGGAACATGTGGACACGCCTTCACACCTCGAGGTCAATGGAGGACACTTCCAGGACTTACTCTAGGTTATTTGCTCTGATCCTTGATCATTGTTACCTCTTTTCATGCTCATTTTTAAACACTATTCACCCTGTACTTCCCTTGTTAGAGAAATCACGGATGTTTTCAATCGCATTCCAGTTTTAAGTGAGAAGAAATCACAAGCCACATTCGAATAACAGAATAAATTCTAAAGTGATGATTTGATAATTTCCATATTAATAATATACATATACAGATGGAATGTACGTTAAATTCAATAAAAGTATTTTTAAACATACTCTGATGCAATCTCAAATGGTGGAGACTGTTTTTAGATGAATTGCACTCACTAGGGAACCTCACGGAGTGATAATAAAATTGCGAGCCAAAACTAATAAAGATTTCACTTATATCCACTAATATATCGATTATGAAAAATTGCGTGCCGAGATTCATATTCAAATATTTTATAGGCACATTAAATACCCATACAGGATGTAGAGAAAATTCTCGAAACAGTCGAAGAACTTTAGAAAAAAGGTGATAGAGACACAAAAGTCATGTCTATCTACGGAGGGTGCTCCAGGAGTTTCCACTGGAACTTTCTCTGCATCTCAGTTGTCTTGTTGGTAGTAAGAGGATGTTCAGTCTTCTGGGATTACGAGGGCATACTGCTATCATACAGCCCTGATTTCCTCCTCACGACTTCCATTTGAATAAAATTAAACAAAACAATCACTAAATGCCACTCTGATCATTCCCTCCAGCCCATGTATCAATTTTTTGGTAATTTCTGATAAATAATTTATTCTGTAAAATCTTTACAATAATGGTAAAAGGAGTAGAGATGGTCAAAATATAAGCCACTTTTAGACCATGCATTTCTAATGAATTTTTTAAAAAATTACAATGTCTTATGTCCCTATTAAAACAAAATTGAAGAGCTGACACAAAAGTTGAATCCGGAATCAGGAATATGGCTCTAGCACTTCTTATTCTAAAGTTCGACTGTTTATAAAATCTTTGATTAAGAAGCTTGGTACGTAATTTTTTTATAATCGTTATATTAGTGAATATAGGTGTTACGTATGTTAGTTTCGGTTTGCCATGAAAGGGATGGGGACTATGTCGAAAAGTGAATAGTGCATTACATAGAGGACAAATGCAAGTATCAGATACAAAAAGAATTTTGAAAATCGGTTAAAAAATAAAAAAGTTACTGCCATGGAGGCATTACGTTTCAATATGCCCTCGTACATTACATGGAAATGGGGAGGACGCTCAAAATACCTGAAACAAGAGAATATAGTGAAGAGAAAATGCTTATGATAAAAATTAATTAAGGAAAGAAAATCACAGCGAGCAGTTGCTAAAATACTTGGATGTATTCAAGTAACTGTGACTATATGAGGAAAAAATGCGGAACCAACGAAGATGTTTCTAGCAAGGAAAGGACCGGTGCATCACTCCAAGCAACAACGAAAGATCGCCGGAAGCGATAGCTTTAAAAATGAGATCATTGTCATCACGAGAACTAAATACCCAGTGGAGAAAATCAAATGTACGTGTATGTGATGGTACTGTTCGTAACATAAAACTGAACAAGCTTAGATTCTGCCGAAGAAAAGCAAAGACAAAATCTAAGATGTCTGTCAAACAGATGGCAGCACGTTTAAAATGGGCAAAATCATATAAAAACTAGAACGAAGTCGTCTTTAGTGATGAATCCAGAGTGTGTTTCGGCTCGAGGCCAACGACAGACAGGCCAGGGGACTCAAAAGTCACCTGACATCGGGGTCCGAAAACAATCCATCCTTTATTGTTTCCATCTCGATATTAACAATCAGTAGGGGGGGGGTCGTTTTTTTTTTCCTTAGAGGGCCTTCACATAATAGTTCTTTGTAATCCCTTATTTTTACATTATGGACTGACTGTTCTTTTTTTAACAATGTTTCCAAAAGCAATGGAATAAAATTACAATATAATTTTTTTTTTAATTTCTACTTTATTTTTTATCCTTTTATAATCACTTATACCGCAGCTCGTTTATTCATCATGGACAAATATTTATTGTACAATCGAGTGCTAAAAGGTTTAGACCAGGGCTGTCCAAGATTTCTGTCCACGGATAGCGCCCGTGCACTCGGGTAATTTTCTTCCCCCTCCCCCCATTGCAGATTACTTGATCAGTTCCTTAAAGTCGAGTTGCTAATTATACTCTGTAAAAAAAAAAAAAAAACCGAGGCACTTTACCATTTTATTTCCTTCGTTTTAATGTGACAATTTTCTCGATGTCAGGTAGAATTGTATTTTCTTTTTCCGATAGGACGCGATTTCATATTAAGCATTTAGAATCCGATTTGTGAACAATGAAAAAAAAAATTATTCCCCCATTCCGGTTCAGTGATTTTATGCTTTTTCGGAATGTGCGCCATGTTATCAGTAAGACGAAAAACAAGCAAGTATCAGTAACAAAAGAAATAATGCCTCATTTAACGGAATCGCACCCTAAAGCCTGGCAACACTGCATAGGAAAAACTATACCCACTCCCCTCCTGAATTTTGGACTATCTCTTTGGCTTTGCCACCGCGAGCTTTTTATGTTGCACGCGGGCGACGTGCACGATTTGGACGGCCCTGGTTTAGACTTAAGTCATATTTGAGCACGTGAAAAGCATATCCCAAGCGTATACCTGCTACCCTATTTTCATGCAGAAGGGACAGGTACAGTCTAATTTGCCTTGTCTCTAAGTACCTGATTTAGCAACCGATCAAGCTCAGTTCCTACGGAGCAGGTAAAAACCTTTTTGCACCCGACTGTACATAAGAAGTCATCGTGATATTACATTTAAGTATTTTAAAATTACTTTTATTGAACTTAACGTACATTCCATCTGTACATGTATACCATCTGTACATGTATACCAATTTTAATTTAATATAGAATTATCACATCATCACTTTAGTATTTATTCTATTTTCCATTATCAACTTAAGTATATCAAATAATAGACTGACTAGATCTTAAAAACTAAGCCTGGCTTCATATAAAAAAATTTCAAGAAAGAAACACAAAAAATACTAATTCTCCTAAAATGAAGTAATCGCAAGAATTTGTTTATTTCTTCTTCATTTAAACTTTAAAGGAATTTGCTTATTCCATCT
Organism: Rhysida immarginata; assembly: GCA_023313115.1. Lineage (NCBI taxonomy): Eukaryota > Metazoa > Arthropoda > Chilopoda > Scolopendromorpha > Scolopendridae > Rhysida > Rhysida immarginata. Next base: position 396,732 of record JAHWFO010005224.1, on the reverse strand, counting down.
TTAGGACTTGGCTTCCAGACTTAGTTCGAGATTGATCTTTCTAAAAATAATGATAAAATTGGAAGGGCACATAAAGTTACTCTTTGTGCTTTCATCGACACCTTTAATGTGGCTTAAAGATACTATGCAAATGAAGATTTTATTTACTAACTTTATTTAAGAATACTAAAAGCGTACTATATACACCATTATAGAAGAACTCACGTTAAAAATGATTTTTAATCTCAAAGCTCTATGCACTTAGTTTCATATCAATGTTTCGACAAAGTGGTTCAGTCACCTACTTAAGTAATTAAGTTCGTTAAGTAATTAACTCTTAATTAATTTTTTTCCTCGACTTATCATTATCCTTAAAATTTTAAATGCGATATATTTAAAGGTATGTAAGCAATTTAATTGACTGATCACTTGTTTACGTACTTTAAATTTTAAACAAATTACATTAAACAGGAGGATGGCCATTTGTCTAATTTTGTTTGTCTAAATCACCTGGCCACATTCCAAATTAAATAAGTTGGTGAACAACAACAGGATTTCTATTATTTGAAAAGCTGTATAAAGATATATATGCATTTTTGTTATTTATTTGTATTTTTGGAGTTAATCGTAATTATGTTAGATTATAAAGAGGAAAATATGTTTTAGAAATAAAGATTAAAAGAAACTGTGGTTATTAGAATAACAAAACAGAAAATGCCTTTATTTTAAATATTTTTTTTTATTAATAATCTATTTATAATCTTTTAAGGGGAAAAGTATTTAAATTGAAACCTGGAAAACCTGGAAATGTCATGCGATCTTATCATTACACTGTTTTTCAATTTTGTTTTTAATCTCTATAATACTTTATTAAAAAAAAAAAAAAAAACGAAAAAGAAAAAGTGGGAAAGTCAAGTTCACACAATCTATTCATCTTTTACAAGCTGACCTAGAAATCATGTTTATAAACAGTTGTAAAAATTTGCATTACAATTGACGAAATAACCATCAATATCGTCTTTTGTTTCCGAATTTGAATCTAAATTAGGAAAGGCATTACATCAACAAGGACGAATTTTTTAATGCGTTTTTTAGTGTTTCTCTTTCTGATGTAAGAGCCACAATCACGCGACAAAAATCCATGAAAGTTTTTGTTATGTTTTTTTTCCCATAGGAAAGGACACCGGTATCGACAAGAAAATTTCCGTGTTAGTGAAGACTTTCTCAAATAAAAAATTGTTAACGTGTTAGTGAAACTTCTCGAATGAGAGATGCTCAACCACTGAATGTCGGAACCAAAGAAGAAATCCAGTTGGCTCTTTTAGAACTTTTGTACCAAAATTAATAAATTTATATTTCATTTATGATTATTACAGTTTCTCATTTTTCATAAGGTTATGATTATGAAGGAAAATAATCGTGAATTTTGTAGCTTATGTTTAACATTTGTTATGTAATTAAAGTGAAAGTCCAACTGAGTTCTGATATGCAATGTTAAGTAACTACATAAAAAGACACAAAATTTTAAATATTCAGACCACAGGCACATTTACTGTCAGTTTTAAGAATTCAGCCAATGCAGCCAGTGTTTGTTATGATAATAGATTGTTTATCTTGTATTTCTTATATTGCTTTCAATTTTATTTAAATTAAATCTGTTAGTATTGATTGTTTCCATTAACAAATATTTAAATGTTAATGTTAAATCCATTAATAAACCTTTGCATCTTTGCTCACGTGACATTTCATCAAAGCTGCTTATAAAATATAAAAAACATTCTTTTATTGTATTCTAGATTATTATCGATTATAATATTCGAAATTACCTCAGTTTTTAAACTGTTTCTGCTGGATGAAATACTATATAGCTAAGAATTATGATGAACTTGGTAATACATGGTCTGATTGCGCGACCCGCGACTTTCAAGACATTGTTATAAATTTATAATTTTAATTAATGAAACATTGCCGTTACTTCCATCCATTATTGATATAATAAAATATTTATAATTAATATATATATAAATTCAATCAAACTACATGATTAGCAAATCGCGTACAGTTTACACTGAAAAACAACTCCTCACAGAAGATTCGTTTCTCGCGCAATTGTTTAACTCACATTTTCTAAACACTCATCCCATTTTAAGATTTTACGTATATACAACATATTATTTTATACTTAAAATCTATATAAAAATTGTATATACCTACCATATGCCTGTAACGGTCGCGTAGCCGGCACTCTTCACTGCAGTAGACGGCGACAGTACAAACTTCGCATAGGATTCCCCGCTCGTCCTTTCTACAGCTCCAACACTCCCCCGCACGTACATCCATGGTTTCTTCTCCTTCCTATTATATTACTACTGTTTTCTACCTTCCAACCTGTTCATTGGACTACTATGGAGATGAAGATGTTGGTGGGAAAGAAGCGACTCGACCATTCCTGACGAGTACAAAGAGCGAAATGCTCTCTCTCGCTCTCACTGTAAATCGATCGAAACCAATCCTGCAGACGCACACACAAGTTATTTAAGGAATTAATATTTTAAACATGCATAGTCATTAACTGTGTTATTTTAAATTACAGTAATTAAAATGTCTTAAATATTTAATGACTTGTTGTTTTTTTAACTTATATGTCAATGGGCAATTCTCTAGCTTTAATTGATTTTGTAAAAACACATTAATCTAATTCTTTGCATAAATTTTGGCCTTTTCTTGTGTAAAATGAATTGTTTTAAGTCCCGTATTATTTTTAAATTATTCTGAATGGAGAATGCGTATATTACAATGAATTGATTTAAATTTAAATGAAGATTTTACGATAACTTTATATGAATAATGAGAATGTTGAATTGATTTAAAATGTGATCTAATAACCTAGCAATATAAAATTCTATTCCCTCTGTCTGAAACTGTGGTATATATTTACAAAAGAAATATAATGTTGAAGTGTATACCATATTTTCAAATAAAAAATATGTTTGAAACTATATTTTTTAATTAGTTTGAAATAATACAAAGCATAAATTCAATAACGGATATAATAGATTCACTTGCAATTATAGTTTATGTTTATATAAACAATAATAATGAATAATAATTTGCATCAATATAATCAATAAATAAATACGAATTTTATTAAAAAGTAATTTGAATAACTTTATTGCTGATTTTAATAGTCTTTCAAATGAATCTAATACTCTTTAAAATAGATTTAATACATTTTTAAATGAATTTAATACAATTTTAATGAATTTAATACGATTTTAAATAAATATAATATGTGTTTTAGTTCATTGTAAATGGAGTTTAATTACTAAATTAAGTTAAAAAAATTTTTTTTATTGAAACCTTGTTTTAGTAAATTTCTTTTTATTGTTTTAATTCAATTACAGGAAACAAAATTATAGCAAAATTATATTAAATCTATTTAGAAGTGTATGAAATTCATGTAAAACTGTATGAAACCAATTTATAAAAACTGTATTCACTTCGGCTACATTAGACTTTAAAAAATCGATTATCAATAGCATTGTTCTACAAATTTTCAACCTTTTTCAGTTTCGGAAATGAAATATGTCAATTGGCTCTAGTTTTCAGGCAAAAGTTTACGTTTTTCAACTATGGGTAAGTAGGCTACATAGAGCACCAAAACTCAATACATATACACTGATTGGAAGAAAGTAATTGGACACTTTCCATTTTAGACGTTTTGTCGAATATCTAGAAAAATACTTGACAAATTATCCTGAAACTTCGGAGTGTAAAGAGTATGTTACACTTCGTATATTTCAGCGAAGGTTTTGTCCCGAAGGCAAATAGGGGGCCAGCAACAAAGTGAACCAAAAAAATAATGTTTGGGATCACCCTGAATAAAATAATGCTTGAAATGCGTTGTAGCTTTAGCATAGGATTAAGAAGCTTCTTTTACTTATCCGTGTTCATTTATATCAGAATAGCACGTCTATTCATGGAGATATTTTTCTTTTTTATTAATTAATTGGATCCAATATAAAGGTTTTTTTTAAAAAAATCGAAATGTTTTCGTAAGTTTTTTGTTTATAGCATGCAGGGATTTCAACCTAATGCAATACCATTTTCGGGAAACTTGACAAACTACAGTAGAGACAACACCCTGCAATCAGAATAGAAAAATAATAAATATTTGATGAAATATGAGCATTTTTACTAAATAATCTATAACTGCGCATGCCCAAGATTTACCAAAATGTTTTTACATAATTTCTTAGCCAAATGTATAGAGCTACTCTTCTAAAAAGCCCAAGCAAATATCGTGAAAATTCAGAAAGATATCGTTGATAGAATGAGTTGAATTTCAGTAGATCTCAAAAAGAAACAAAACGATAAGGGGTGTTCTCCAAATTTTTATTTTTGGAACGGACACCGGTAACCAACTTCTTCTTATGCTGATATAAAGGCATATTGACTTCATATGAGCGTAAGGAGAAGAACTTGATACTGGTGTCCTATCCAAAAATAAAATTTTGGAGAAAACCTTCACTGAAATATATGTGGTGTAACATGCTCTTTACATCCCTGAAGTTTCAGGATAATTCGTCAAGTATTTTTCTAGATATTCGACAAATCGTCTAAAATGGAAAGTGTCCAATTACTTTCTTCCAATCCGTGTACATGTACAGAAAACTACAGGGCAGTCAGGGTGACCAGGTGCCTGCTGCCCTCTACAGCCCAAATCAACAACCGAACTAGCCCAAATATAGCCCAAATCATCGCTTGTCGCTAATAAGACAAATAAACTAGCCCAAAAATCTAGCCCAAATTATCACTCCGCTTTTCGCAAAATTCTTCCATTTTACAGTATGCGCTGAAAAATCGATTTTGGACTAGTGTGTATTTTGAGCATTCCTGGATCATTTCATTTTATTTTTTGCCAAAGATTGTAAAAAAAATTCGATCAATCACAACCATTCTTTGCGGAGAACTATTTCTTATTAACTGTGCAAGCACAGACTGTTACCTCCTGGAACAGCGTACATAGACATCGGACATTCGCGTTTCGGTATTCGCGAAATTTTCTACAAAACTGATCTCACTTGCATCCGCGAGTTTTTCGCAAAAATTCCTACAAAAGTGTTTAAATTAATTTATAAGTTTTCATGTTTTTAAGTGTACAATATCTGTACATGTAGTTTTTTTTATTATTTTTATATAATTTTTATAAGAAATTTTTAGTCAATGACATTTTAGGCTACGGCCATGCAGACGCGAGACACTCGAAACATCGCACGCGAGAGCGAAAATACGTTTCTCGCTCGTATCTGACACTGCTTGATTTTCTCGCTGTCTGCCAAATCTCGCTCAACGCTGCACATGCGTACTAGTCCATTTTTATTGCAAGATGTCTACTTCCACGTGAAATGGCAGCCATGTTTGTGAGAAAAATTCGCTTCTGTATAATCACATACGGCGAGAAACGACGAGAGAAAGAACTTAAAAATTCGCTCGCTAGACATAGCTTGCGAATGTGATGACGTCAGAAATCACTCGCTCGTACTAAATTCGCGTCTGCATAGCCGTAGCCTTACTGTGTTTCTGGGGAAAGTTCAAGACATATAACATACGAGGGAATGTAAATTAATTGAACATGCAATACATGTACTGTAATTGTAATTTCTTAGAACGTGGGAATGCTTGCACACATAGAATGCTTTTTCTTTAGACCTCAAGACGCATTTGCTATAATATAAACAACCACAGACCATGCTTGGATGCAAAATCGTATTCATTTTCCCCCATTTTAACATAACACGCGCATGACAACTACATGTACACGTATTCGCATTGCTTTTTTTTCTTTGTTGTTTACTCATTTAAAAACCTCAAAATGCCTAAATGTTCCACACAATAGAAATAAGGTCCTATACCATTTTTAGCGACTTTACTAAACATTCGTGAATCCTCCTCATTCGCGACGGATTCTGGAACCTAACCCCGCGAATGTTCGAGATCTGATGGTAGTTAGGCTGAGGAACTGATTTACGGGAATTGTATCAAATGGTGTAGCCCAATAAATAGCCAATAGCCCAATTGGGCGGGAAATAGCCCAACCTGGTCACCCTGAGTGGAGTATAACGGGAAGCCTACCCGCTCGATTGCAGGGGCCGGCTCGGTCGATTGGCAGAATGGAGGGAGGTGAAGGTTGCCTGCAGCACCTAGCAGTTTCCATAGTCGGGGAAGGGGGGGGGGTAAACGTCAAAACTGTCATGTTTTTGATAAAATTACCCAATTATCATTTGATGTCGAGCCGGCCCCTGCAATCGAGCGGGTAGGCTTCCCGTTATACTGCCCTGTAGTTATCTGCAACACCCTGTCATCTTTCCACAAATATAAAGCTAAATGATATTAGCAACAGTATATACACAGAATAATATATTGTATATGTTTATCAAACAAAACTAAATTAGTAATCTAAATATAAAACGTTTAAAAGTTGAAATTTCCCACTAGTTTTGTCTTCTATTAGCTTGAAATACTTCATACTTTCGGCTTTTCATATTTTTTGTATACTTTACTTCATTAGGTGATAGCTGACAACATGGAAACTAGAGCCAATCAGGATTTTTAAACGTCATTTTCGCTTTTAGCATTTTAGTAAGATCAGCAGTTTTCATGCGTGCAACTTTTTACCGAAAACAGTGTTATGCATATAAAATTTTCTTGCTTCATTAAAATTATTTTGATAACAAAATTTATTTTTGGTAAGAGTTCTTGTTTTATTGATTATATTGATACAAATTTTTATACAATTTGATTATTAATATGAAAATGCAAGTTATGTCCCATGGGGTAAAGAAATCTCTTTCCATTGTCATTCATTTTGTAATTGAATCTATGCTTTTGTGTTGTTTCATGGTAATGGACTGTTTTAACAGAATTTTATTTTACTAATTTATTAGATGTTATCGTTAATGCAAAACCGAAAGCTTACATCCCAAGATCTATCTAACCTAGGAGATTATTTGATAACAGTTTGCTTGGGAAATGGATAGGTGCAACTGTTCGCCGTATTTAAAATTATCTTGACGCTTATGATAATCACTTGAAAATTAATCACGTGACCAGGAACACCTCGTAATGTGGCAGTCAAAGAGGACATATTTACACTGAGTGAGCATATTATTATGACCATCTGACATATTTATGCAAATGCGCGCACGGACGTCGCCATAATGTTGCTAGCGGGCCGGACCAATATAAAAAGAGAAGCTGAGTGTCGTCGACAACAGTAGACGTGTCCCATTCTTCAGCTATGGGTAAACGACGCGATTTAACAGCCTTCGAACGCGGGATGATTGTAGGTGCTCGGAGCTATGGAGCGAGTATCAGCGAAACAGCAGCATTCGTGGGGTGCTCAAGAGCAGCCGTTGTTAAAGTATTTAAAGACTGGACGGGGTCTGAACGTTCGCGCTCTGGCCGCCCGCGGATGGTTGATTTTCGGACAGAACGGAGACTGTCACGACTGGTAAAGGATAACAAAAGGGCAACTGTGCATCAAATCACTGCTGACCTTAATCAGGGGTCTTCCAAAACGGTCTCTGAATGCAATTTCCGCCGCACTTTGCATCGCATGGGATACGGAAGCCGAAGACCTGTCCGCCAACAAACGGAAACGACTCCAATTCGCTCAGGAGCACAAGGACTGGACTATCGAGCAGCGGAAACAAACCATGTGGTCTGACGAGTCACGATTCCAGTTACATCATGCAGACGGCCGCGTGAGAATCTGGCGGAAACAGCACGAAATATGGACCCCGCATCCATGAGTACAACCCTTCAGGCCGGTGCGGGCAGTGTTATGGTCTGGGGAATGTTTTCTTGGCATGCGTTGAGTCCGTTAATACGTGTTGAACAACGTCTGGATGGCACAGCGTACCTCTGTATCGTCGCCGATCAAGCCCACCCTGTCATGTTGATGGCGTACCCCAATGGAGATGGCTACTTCCAGCAAGATAATGCGCCATGCCACAGAGCTCGTATTGTGCAGGAGTGGCTCCAGGAACACGAGGGGGACTTTACCTTACTTCGGTGGCCCCCACAATCCCCAGATCTCACTCCAATTGAGCATTTGTGGGACGAAGTCGAACGGACCATCAGACGGCTGGATCCACTACCTTCCAACATCTCGTGGAATCAATGCCCAAAGGCAAAAGGTGGCCCAACGAGATACTGACAGGTTGGTCATAATAATATGCTCACTCAGTGTATAATTATTGAAACAAGAAGACATATTAATTTTTGCTTATTTCAAAATATTTGAAGAAAATTCGATTATAATAAAATTTATTTCCCTCGGCCAAATTAAGATAAAACAAAATCGATTATTAATAATGAGACTGCGTTTAAGTCCTTTAATAATAATAAAATTTAATAAAATCTTAACATATCTAGTTTCCAATTATACAGACACAAATTCTATTTTAAAACAATAAAATTTCAAATTAATTAATTCCTATTTTCTTGATCAAATATAAACCCCAGTTATTTGCTTATCTTCCTTTATAACTTAACAGGGAGTCTCAAAAAGTTGGTCTCATGATAGTATAATATAGCGATATTATAGCCTTTGTTTCAGGTAGGAAAACGTATTACGGCAACAAATGTTCAAAATGGGCCCCTCTTGATCATCGTACATTTTGCGTAATTTGCACAATACACAAAATTAGTTCACTTCTTCAGTCATTCCAAGGTTCCTATCTGAAATAAAGGCTACAATAAAGCTATGTGATATTTAATCAACCATGTGCAACAATTGCTGCTGTCTAAACCTTATTCGTCAAAATTTATGGATAAAGCATCGAAATAGCTGACTGGAACTGCGGAAATGCCAAAAATTCCGGAAATTTTTATGACTAACCCTTTAGAAAAATATGCATTCTATCGTTGAGTCACTAATTTTCCTTACTGGCAAGGAAAAAAACAGATTCTAAAATGTAACTTATATATTAATAAATATGAAATGTCAAAGCGGACATGAATCAGTTTAAGAAATACTATATAAAATATTAAATATTCCTTCATCCTGCTTAAAAAAAAAAAAAAAAAAAAAACCCACCTCCTCCAGAATTTCAATAGGGAATTTGGCAAACGAAATATCATTTGAATACATTAACAAATCTGAAACATCATTTCATAATTTAAGCAATGAATTTTTAAAATACTTCACTTGCTTCCTTATGCCAAATTGTGATATCGCCTACGCCAGTTTCACTGACATGACTCGAGGATCTCCCCAAGATGGTCTATGATTTCATAGAAGCGTCAACCCTTTTTATACATGTTTATGGTGACGCCTATCATTCAACTGCGACATAAACAAACCATAATTACGGTATAATATATTGTGAAAAGCGATCTGCTTGAAATCAGCAGCGGTAATTGTCAATGTAACATCATTTTAAATAGTGGTTCCTAAGCAACGGTGAAATGGATTTCTCATGACCTACCATTATAGAGTACTCATTTATCAACAACCGCTTATTTAAAGTTACACAAGCAACTCTTGTCCGGACAATGAGAGCTTCCGATTTAGAGAAAGAGTGAAACTTCATCCGTAAGTTAGCGTGCGAATTTTTTTAATACAAATTACAGAAATTATATGTTGCGCTATAAAGTTTTATTTTTTTAGCTTTTTTTTTTTTAATTTAATCTCTTAAAATATGAAATTCTATTAATGCATTATTATAAAAATCTATTTATTAACTTTGTTAAATTTTCCATATAATTTTTAATGCTTAATTTTAAAGGCCTTGAATATGTATATACAGGGTGAATACAAAAGTCTGACCCCCCCCCCCTTTTATTTTTTGAACCGAAGCAGATATGTCAATTTTGATGAATCCAATGAATAGGAAGTTGTGGGTGGCCTATCCCATGGTGCACTTTTCATCATCCAAAATATGCAAATTAGGACACATTCAAAATTTATCTCAAAAACCGTAAGGGATAGAGAGAAAAACCCAATTGCAAACTTGTTCAGCATAAAAAAACAAACAAAACAAAAAAAAATCATCCAGATAGGACCAACCAATCACCCACAAGCAGAAGATCATGTTGACCATTTCCGGAACAGTGTAACTTGCCATCCTGGAATTGTTCTGTCTTCTGTGTGCTGAAACATGCCTTTTATTTGCTTTTCCGCATGAAAGTGAATGTGTGTTTGGTAATTTATGTTAATTTTTTGATTTGCATGCTTTACATGGTGGAAATATCAACATTCAGTTTTCCTTGTGCAGTAAGCTACAAACAGTTCACCACGTGATTGTGGGTGATTGGTTAGTCCGATTTGGATGATTTTTTTTTGTTTTGTTTGTTTTTTTATGCTGAACAAGTTTGCAATTGGGTTTTTTTTCTCTATCCCTTACGGTTTTTGAGATAAATTTTGAATGTGTCCTAATTTGCATATTTGGGATGATGAAAAGTGCACCATGGGATAGGCCACCCACAACTGCCTATTCACTGGATTCATCAAAATTGACATATCTGCTTCGGTTCAAAAAATAAAAGGGGGGTTCAGACTTTTGTATTCACCCTGTAGATCATATGTAAATTGTGTTATTGCATGTGTTTGCTTCATTCAAATTTTAATACGGCAGCTGGTGCTGATAATTTTTTTGGTAGAGTCTATTACTATTTAGTAAATAAGTCAATTATTGAAACGTTCAGTGCATGCATCTGTTGATTGCTAAAGTGATCCTACGTAAGCAGCTGTTGTTGAAACGAAGCAAGTGTTTACTTACTAATGATAAGCTATTGACAATAAATTTTTCCTTTCATTTATAATATTTTATATTTATACAAGGTGTTTTTGAATTGAGTACAGATTTTTTGGGAGATGATAGAAGAGGTCCTTAGAAGTATTTTTTGTCATATGAACATGGGGGTCCCCGCAGCTCCGTTTACTTACAATACTGCATTGAACAATCAAATGACACCGGGACGCAGTGTGCGTTGGTAGACCTAGATTATTTGATTTTTAACAATTAACACAAGCAATCTACTGTAATAACCTTTAAAGTAATTGTTTGCAAAGAAATTTCAAGGTGCACGTGCTTGTTTGTTGAAAAGTCTTAAGACAAACTTCCTCAAGGAGATTCCATGGTATCTAACCCCTTTGTAAAATACGATTATTGTGCGAATTGTGCTATGAAGCAAATGGCGGTCATTTCGAACAATTACTTTAAAAGTTATTACACTTGATTCTAATTTTCTTGCTTATAAAGCCCTTTCTGTACTTAATAAAAAACAGAATCTAAGGAAAATCTTAAAGAACGCTGGTTTGCTTCGGACTAGTAATAATAAATTAGGAAAAATAAAATATTTTTCGGTTACCTTGCCGCTCCTTCAAATACGATTCCTATGTTCATTTACGAAACATTGCATTCCACGTTTAATCAATAACTTAAATATTTCTCAAAATTTATTAACGTTTTGTGTAGTGCTCAAACGCTCGCAAATAACTGTATGGTTGCTATTCTATTTATTATTCAAGAATTCTAATAACTTGCTTTCGTTTTGAGAATTTAAATCAATTCTTTAATCGCGCTCTCTCTCCCCCCGTATTTTCATAATAAGAAAACGAAAGTATGCTTAGTTTATTTCTTGAATTTCACCGTGTTTCCATGAGGATTGAAAAAAAAAGAGACAGCCTTTGTATTCGTTGATATTCGGCCGCACGTGTAATAAAAAGCACGTGATTTAGAACGCTGACATGTTTGCATTTTAGGACTTTTAATGAAGAATGCCCCCCCCCCCATAATTAAAAAATCTCCTTGTTGCTCTTCTTATTAGAAGCTATTTACCTGCTGTCAGGTTGATGTTTTTTGTTTATATCATTGATTATTCTGTGTAAGACTCCTTTATTTGGGTTAAATCATTTATCATTTATTAGTGGCTTGGCAATATGATCTAGGTTTTCTGTATCATGTCAGGTATTAATAATAAATTAGTTGCTTATAATAAATAGAATATTGTACTATGCGTCACCAATTTTTAACTCAAACTTATTCCTACACTAAATGCTACGATCTGATATATTCGTGTAAAAAAATATGTTTCTTCCCTTGGAAATAATAATAGTTCTTTTTAGATTAACATAAACTGTTTATTCATCTGCGTGTATTCCACAAACTAAATTATCGTTCATATTTTGCCTTGTCAAAGTTGAAAAGCTGTCATATCGAAACGCGGCGATGATTGCTATTCTGTTTAGTATTCAAGAATTATAATAACTTGCTTTCGTTTTTTTATGAATATAAAGGTCGTACAAATGAAAACGAAAATTATTTATTTTATCCAAAGTGTATACAAGGAATTTAAAAATACTCTTCAAATGCATTAATGCATTTATCCCACTGTGTAACAAGGCGTGTAATTCCTTTATGGAAGAAGTCTTTCGGTTGCGTGTGGAACCATTCCAAAACCTCTTCCTTCACTTCATCGTCCGACTGAAACCTGCGGCCTTTCAGATGTTTCTTGAGATCCCCAAACACGTGAAAGTCACATGGGGATAAGTCAGGGCTGTAAGGTGGATGCTGCATTGCTTCGCAGTTGAACTTTTTGATGAGGTCTACCGTTGCTTTCGAGGTGTGAGGACGCGCGTTGTCGTGGAGAAGAAGCACTCCTCTGTAAGAAGTTCAGGACGCTTGCATTTGATAGTCGCGCGCAGTGCCTTCAATGTTTCCCCATATCGTGCTGCGTTAACTGTGGTGCCTTTATCAAGAAAGTTTAGTAAAATCGAGCCTTTGCGATCAAAAAACACGGTCAACATCACCTTCCCCGTGCTGTTTGCGATTGCTTTTGATTTTTCCGGGGGTGGTGACCCATAATTGACGACTTTGACGTTTGCTTTCGGGCTGGAAATGAAAGCACCAAGTTTCATCCCCTGTAACGATTCTGTCGAGAAAACTCTCTCCTTCCTGTTCATAGCGAGTCAAATGTTGGAGGGACATGGCCATTCGAACTCCCAAGTTGTTCTGATGTCAAATGATGCGGGACCCATTGTGCACAGATTTTTCTATAGTGCAGATGGTTCCTGATAATATAGCGAACAGTTCCACGACTAAGGCCAGTTTTAGCAACCACGACATCGATTGTCACTCTTGTGTTTTCCTTAAAGAACGCTTCAATTTTGGCTTTGGAATCATCCGTGATGGCGCGGTTTGATTGTCCAGGTCGTCGATCATCTTGCAATGATGACCGTCCCTCCGAAAACCTCTTGCTCCATGCCCAAACACGAGTGAAGGTTAGGTAGTCATTTCATAGACGTTCTGCATACGACGATGAATTTCAGAAACTGAAACTCCTTCACATGTCAGAAAACGAATTACTGCTCTCTGTTCCTGTTTCGTTGACTCCATTTTGTTGTTTGAACGAGGCGATCACTCGTAGAGCTTCGATGCCCGAGCTACCGTTCTTTCTCACGTGATGCAACACTTGCAACCTATTGTTCAATTTGCACGTGGGGTTTCGCAATTGTTGAAAACAAAAAGTTACGATCCTACACGTCGTCTTTTTTTCCCCATACAAACTTTTTAGATAAGCTCTTTTCATGTATATCAGTACTTCCATTACATAGTTCTTTGGATGAGACATCTACTTTTTCCAAGTCTCTAAATCATAAGAATGACTGGAAACTCTTCCATTTTAAGGAAATTTATGAAAGACCTAAAGAATATACTGATACACGTATAAATAAGCATTAAGACTGCAACAATTTAACAAATACAAGACATATTTCTGCCAAAAGTGTTTCATATTTTTCAAAGTAATTACTTCTGAAGCTACACACATATTACAGTGTTCATACTACATGCTTTAAAGTCCTCTATTTCGACCCTTCCATATTCGGATATAACGTTCTATTTGATGTCCTCTATATTGTCAAATTTGTGTCCTTTCAAAGTTGTTTTCACCTTTAGAAATAGGAAAAAGTCTGGTGGAAACAAATCTGGGGAATATGGAGTGTAATAAAGCTCCACAATTCCGTTACTGGCTAAGAACTCATTGACAAGCAGTCTAGCATTATCGTGCAGTAAGAACCAACTCCCTTTTGCATGAAGCTGTGGCCGCACTCGTTGGCTTCTCTTAATCAGACGTTGCAAAATATAACTGTAGTAATAAATAGAAAAATAGCCGAAACTGTGGATACCTTAAATAAATAAAGGTAAAACAGAAAACACTACTCCACATAGATAAATTTTACTGACTCAGATGTACATTTTGGATTTTTGAAATCCGAAATGTACCGGGCTTTGCAAAAGTTCTGTTACACTCGTGACGACCCTCAAAGAAATGGACACGACGATGTTCACGATGCAGTTAGACATGTTTTTATTGTGCCATCATGTAGAATAACATTGTAATTAGTCATTTAATCAATGTAGCCACCATCTACATCAAGAACCCGCTCCAGACGAGGACAAAAAGCCTTGCAAACTTTGCGAATGTAGTCCTTCCTCATTCTGGTCCACACACGGTTGACAGATGTTTTCAGCTCGTCGACGTTGCTGTGACGGACCTTGCAGGCCTTCCCCTCGACATGCGTCCACACGCTGTAGTCAAGTGGATTGAGGTTTGGCGACTGCGGAGGCCAAAAGCCCTTCGACCAGAAGGTCATGTTGGACCCCAACCAGTTTTGCACAGTGTGGGCAGGGGCACTGTCCTGTTGAAAGATGTAGTCCGCATTTCTTCACCCAGGGAAGGACTTTTGTGGCCAGGATGTCCTTGTAATCAGCCGCCGTTAGCCGGTATCCACTTGGAAACCAAACGGGTGGCATTTTCTCGCCATTCGACGCCACGATTCCGAGCATCATCACAGAGGCCGGGTGCTTGGTTGTAGACACGTAGCGGACCTTGGAGATGTCCTGGCCGAAGCTTACCACGCAGTCGTTTTGCTTGTTGACGACAGGATCGACCGTGAAGGTCTTTTCCTCATAAAAAATGACAGTTCGCTCGCCATGACTCTTCAAGTCGTTGAGAAGACGGCGACAGCGCTCCCGACGTTGTTCCCGTATCCGATCCGTCAGCAGAGGCCTCACGCTCTTTCCACCTTCTTCTTTGACCGCTCTGGACACTGTGGACACCGAAATTTTCTTTTTCTTTGCGAGCGCAGTCATTTTGAGCGTCGGGTCTTGTTCGAAGGCTTTTCTCACAGCCAAACGGTTGACGACTTGAGCAGGCACGTACCCAAGAATTTTTCCAGGGGAGGTCGAACTCTCGATTTATTGGACCTTTTGTTCGAATCATCCATTCTTTTTATTATGTTTTAATTACAGTAATACTAATTAAAAATGAAACATATTTCAGTGATATTTTTGTAAAGTTGCTTGTGAAGTTTATGCTATTATACATTGTTGATATTAAAAAAAATCAATCTGCTTATAAAATTCGGATTTCATTTTTGTGAAAAAAAAATCTTAAAATAAAAATTAAAAAAACCGTGAAAAGAAATAAAATTAAAATCGCAAGACCTTTCGACGTAAGTCATCTTCTGGCAATGAAAGATGTGAATGAGGAATTGTCGGTCCGGTCATAGCCTACAATTGTCTCTTATCATTGTAGGCTATGGTCCGGTTCAGTGTAGGTCAAAGGGGAAAAAATCCTTTTGTTTAACTGGAGTGAGCAAGGAGTGGGATGATTAGTGGGGGAGGGGAAATGGCACTGGAACAGGCCAAAGGATGAAAAAAAAGGGAAAATTAAAAAACTGAAATTAAAAACAACCCGTCGCCAACCACTCCACTACTCTTTGTTCACTCAGAGTTTTTAATAGAATTTAAACAATAGATTTAAATTCACAGAACTCAAAATCATGGACCTTCAGCATTTTTGGGGTGGTCGCTCGACCCCCCCGACCCCCCCTTGCGTACGTGCCTGTTGAGGTCTACCTGAACGAGGTTGATCTTTAAGGTCTCTCCCATTCTTGAGCCTGTCCGCAACTCTGTGGATGGTCATCCGGCTGACTTTGAGGAGCTTGGCAATCTCGAACTTCGTGTGGCCCGCGCGCAGGAGAGCAGCGATCTCTACTCGTTTCGTTTCCATCGCTTTTGTCGTGACATTAGGATCACTCAGAGGTTAACACGTAATTTCCAATATATTATTTGATCCTTTTGTGGAAATGGAATTATCCAAATCATGAGCAGTCCATTTTTGGGGGGATCTAAAGAGTGTAACAGAACTTTTGCAAAGCCCGGTACATCTGAGTCAGTAAAATTTATCTATGTGGAGTAGTGTTTTCTGTTTTTCCTTTATTTATAACTGTAGTACTCCATGTTGATTGTTTGTCCAGGCAGAACAAATCCTTATGGATAATGCCAGTGCTGTCAAAGAAAGTAATGAACATTACCGTTATTCTTGGCTTTTCAAACTGTGGGGGACCGCCATTCCAAGCTCTGTCGTTTTGTTTCGGAGTCATATTGATATCACCAGGTTTCGTTCCTTGTCACAATTGAATCCATAAACTTCGGGTTGGCATCTACGGCTGCCATGAATTAAAAGCGCGTGTTTCTTTTTGATAGCACACAGTTTCTTTTTCTCCAAATCTTGTGTCAATATTAGGCGAATTGTTCTCAGTTAATGTTTAAGACTTTTTCCATCATTTTCAAGTTTATTCGCCGATCACTTAACAAAAATTCTCTCACCTTCTGGATCGTTTCCTGTGTTCGAACAGTTTTCGAACGTCCAGTATGTTCGTCGTCTATCCCGGCCATCACGAAATCTAGCGAACCATTCAAAACACGTGCATGAAATAGTTTCCGTAGCAGTTTTTCCAAGTTTAAAACAGAACTTAATGTTTGCCCTTTGCTCCATGTTTAATATATTGTAACGTCAAGTGATGACTGCGTGCAGTTGAAGCACGAAAATATATAGGCGCGCACAACTTTATTGTTGCAACGTGTACACATGGCAACAAGGACAGTATATACGAGGGTCATTTTTAAAGTAAAAACTATTTTGTAATAAAAATAAAACTACTGCCTGGGCGAGCGTGTTTGTGTGGGCGACTGCCTGGTGGAGAGGTTGCTCTTTGCTGACGACCTTGTCTTCCTTGGGTCTTCTCGCACGAACCTTCAGCATGCACTAGACCGGTTTGCAGCCAAATGTGAAGAAGCTGGGATGAAGATCAGTGTGGCTAAAACCGAGGTTCTGGTCCTTTCAAGACAGCCTGCTCAGTGCGCTCTCCATGTTAGGAGAGCCTCATTGAGACAGGTGGAGAAATTCAAGTATCTCGGGATTGCATTCACGAGTGTTGGACGGCAGGAGAAAGAATTGGATGCTCGGATCGGTGTGTCAGACGTGAACGGTGGCGATCCGTGGTAACGAAATGCGAGCTGGGTAACAAAGCCAAGCTTTCCGTCTTCAGATCTCTTTGTCCCCATTCTCACCTATGGTCATGAGGCTTGGCTAATGACCGAAAGAGTGCGATTGCGGGTACAAGCGGCCGAAATGAGATTTCTGAGAGGTGTGGCAGGTGTTACCCTACTAGATAGAGTGCACAATAGCACAATAAGGGAATCTTTAGGTGTTGAGCCGCTACTTCTCCGCATTGAGAGATCTCAGTTGCGCTGGTATGGCCACGTGATACGGATGCCGCAAACTAGTCTTCCTAGGCAGTTGTTATTTTTCAAGCCGGTGGGTAAGAGACCAAGGGGTCGGCCTAGAACCAGGTGGCTAGACTACATGGAGAATCTGGGTTCGAGTCGCTTGGATATTACCAGGGAGGACATGCGCCTGATGGCGGAAGATCGCGTTCGCTGGAGATCCTCCATAGGGCTGCTGCCCCCGCGACCCTAACGGATAAGCGGGTTTGAAAAGTAAGTAATAAAACTACTATATATTTTTTCAAAATTTTTTCTTTACCAGATTCTGTCTACCTTAAAGTATTTTTCCACATAGCTTCCAAGTTTATTTAAGCACTTGTCATAGCGCTCAATGTACTTCCGCATGATCACTTTGGTCAAGTTGTTCCAAACAAAAAATATATATGATGATGGGAGATGATTCTCCCACATAAGAATTGTTACCAAAAGGAAACAATTTCCCTCACAGAAGAACTAAAGTATTTACAAAATGATCGAAAATCTGAATAAAGCTGAATATCACAAAAAAAATTAATTTTGATAATGCTCCAGGATTATGCTCTATAATGGGATGATATGCTCCCCGTTAGATCCACAACATCTGATAAAAGCTTGCTGTTGAGATAAATTCTTCGAAAATTTTAAGTTGAAAGATAACCAAACCTCATTTTTAAAAACGTTAAAATCAGTAGTTTAAAAGACGAATTACGCTAAAATTTAACCAAAATTTAAATAATATTCACTTCCACAAAATATTCAACCATTTTTCTAAATTCAATAAATATTCAAAAATGAAAAAGAAAATTAGTTTGATGCTCGAGTTTTTTTCAACTTAAACATTTTGAAAATATTTTGAAAGATAGAGAAATATTGATGCATTTGCTTTTGATTGGTTTCAGTAATGATGATGATGATGATGATGATATGGAATGTTTAATACAAGTAATAAATGTTGGTAAAAAAAAATATCAATTATTAAATTGAAGCAGTCATTAGGAAAGTTAATGCTTGTGCTACTTTCAAAAATTGATTATTTATCACGGAAAACGATTGTGTCAGATCATTTCTCGAAGGCGAGAGAGACTCAAGCCAAGAGCGTGGCCCGAACACGTCATAGCCAGGGTGTTCGTCTGCAATTGGCTGGGGATGAAAAAATGCAAAACAGACTGCCAGAAAAGCGGAATAAAAAGACGAGGAAGAGTAAGAATCGAGGCAAAGCATCAGTTCCCCGACTAGTGAATGGAAGAAACCACGCACACGGGCGCTAAAATAGAGTAGCTGAGAGTACCCTCGTCTGTGTCAGTGAGTGCTTTGGACTTAGGAATTTTTCACGCAGCAACCAAACAACCAACGCGTGCGTGAGTGATTCTTGTGACTTTAAGGGACCCTCCCCCCCGAACTCTTTGTGACTTTTTTATTCACCATGGAGAACATGGTGAATATGATTGCCGATGGGCCTTTTGCCGTCGGCATGTTTATGAAGGAGTTATACTCTAAAACGAGTATTCCTCCTGTACTCCCGTCTGGCGATCCCGCTGTTTTGGTCCTACAGAGGCTTACCCCGACTGAGTCGAGGATGCTCTGTAGGCAACGTAATGTGGCAGGCCGTATTGTGTCTGCTGATACCATCAAGGTCGGGCAGACCACCGTCCACCTGAGCTTTGCAGATCCCGGATATGTACCAGTCATTATCCGGGTTGCATCGCCACTGATGACTGAGAAATATCTCAAGGGCTACATGTCAGACTACTGTGTGGTGCATAGGATTTCGTACCCTCAGCACCCCGATTCTCCTCTTAGAAGACGGGCGACATCGTAGTCTACATGGACTTACATAGAGACATTCCAACCGAGGTTGTAATGCGCGGAGATCGTGTCTCAGTGTCTTACAAGGGTCAAAGCAGTGCTGCTGGTACTGCAAAAAGACGTCTCACGTTAGGAAAGACTGTCCTCTCCTGAAGAAATATGACTACTGCAACAAAGTGTATGCTCAGATAAGTGCAAGATACTTTTAAAACCCAAAACCCTTTCCTACGCCAGAAAGGACCCCGCAGGCCCGTCAGGACATTTGAGAGCGGAGTACGCCCCTTTGGCTTCGAGGAGCATCGAAAAGAGGAGGCGACGAAGTCCAACGTGCAGACCGAATCGACGGAGGACGCCTTCCCAAGCTCGGACTGCCACATAAGCCCGCACGGTGATAACGTCAGTGCTAGACGACAGCACCTCATTGAGGTTACGGATAGAGAGGAGTCAATCCCCCAAATTTATTCTCCAGGATCAGAGAAGCTGGTCGGACCAAGTCATCTTACCAGCTCAACTCCCACTTCGGAATCCTCGGTAAAGGATTTCAACAGGCCGACCGAGGAGAGGATAGTGGATACTGCCAACGATCCCCATGCAAGTTGCGGCCGCGCCGAGATCTCGAGTCGCCGGTCGCGCTTGGCTTCATCAGTATTCCTATCTAGTGAGTGCGTTAGGTTTAAGTTTGGAATTACTAAATATCATTGCATAAATTTTTAGACATAACTATTTGCCTTCAGGACATCAGTGTCTCGCCAGGAAGTCAGCTTGGTGTTTGGTAGTGCACTAATATCGTTTTGTTTGCTATTTACAGATTCTGCGGTCGTGCTCCCAAACCCGATCGGGTCAACGCGTTCCAAGGTATCAGCGTCACTATTCCATTATCAGCTTTACTATTGTGAACCTCATACCTGTGTTGTGACAAGTCTTCACGCCAACCGGAAGTTTCCCCGCCAGGTCGATGACCTTAGAGGAATGGCCTTACCTTGACGGCAAAAGTGAAGCCCATATTTATACAGGAAGAACACGATCGTAAAATTACCATTATTCTATCATTTATCAGCTTGTACATTCATTAAAAAGCAAAGAGTTAAATACATAGATGAAATTTAACCCTTTCTGCCTCCTTCCTTCGCTGTCCACGAATTGTGTTAACCTCTGGGGGGGATAAACTCGACTCTGCTGTGCGAGTTCTATCCTAACATAGTTTGAGATCGTGACAGATTGACTTTATGACAGTTTCGCTACGTTCAGGCATAAAGTGTCGTAGACTTATTATTAAGATTTCAATTTCACTTTCATTAGTTTATATTTTAAAGTTATACGTTTAAGCAACATATAAAGAAAATTAAATAAACTTTGGTGCTGAGCTTTTCGAAAAAAGAACCCTCTCTATCTTATTTCTTCGTATACGATGTACTGTTCACGCAGAGGAGATATTCTTCACCACCTTTCTTGTTAAGCGTCTTCAAATTAATTACCTCACTACCAATATATACATCTGCAATTACAGAGAATATTCTTGTAACGCAAAAATAGTTTCAGATTCGACCGAAGGCAGCTGAACAGGTATCTGAATCTGATCTGCTGAACAGGTAAATGTAGTTATGAGAGAAACTATGTAAAATGTAACACGATACATGGTGAGGTCCTCTCAGAGAATTGTGTGACAGGTGACATGGTTTATCTCCGATATCTTCGATACTTTGGGAACAGTAAGAACCGCTTCCGTTCGTCGGCAACCAGTTTCATCATCCTCCAAACATTTCCTGCCTTCCAAACGTTTGTTTCTATTTAAATATCGCTTTAACCCATGTTGCTTTCTCCAAAAACTTGCTTCATCATCTGGGATGTTTTTGTAATCACTTTACCTGACTTTTAACAAAATGTGATGTTTGCATTTTTTTTTCAAATTCAGTCATCATTGGATTCGCCCTTAACGCTATAGACCACTTTTTATAATCCTACGAAGTTTATCAACGCACATGTATAGAATAACCCGGTCTCTATCTCGTATTTAAAAAAAAAAATTATTTTAACACAGCTTAGCAAATATTTTCCTCAAGAAAATAGAACATACGATATAAATGAGATAATAACATGAAAAAAGTAGGTTACTACTCACTAAGGAACCATCTGAATCTCGCAGTTTCACGCCAAATTGAAATTTGTTGCTCTCATAAAGCTACTATCGCGATATTCGTTTTTGCAGTTTATTTTGAATGTCGCGATTTCTTATTTTGCAAGCATCAATAGTAGCTTTAGGTGAGCAACATGTTTCAATTTGGTATGAAACTGTGACATGATTCCCTAGTCATTAATGAAATGAAATTGATATACAGTACTTATTACACTACTTGACAATTGCTAAGGAACATCGCGCGAATATACTGAAATAACGGTTTCATGATTTCACTTGAATTTTCGCTAATGCGACTTATACAGGGTGTTTCAAAATTATGTACAATAAATTTAGTGGCATATTCTTCAGATCAAAAGAAGACGAAAATGTTCCATAGCACTTTGTCTGGAAACGATTTGTTTGCGAGTAATCCAGTATCATACAGTAGGGAAGCACGGTAATTAGCGGACGATATTTTAGCAGTTCCAGCGTTTCGACCCAACACTAGGTTGAGTGGTTTGTTCCATTTAAACCTACTTTAGGGTTGTTCCATTAGTTGTGTACGGTTGTTTCCATTACTGTAGTTTCACTACTGTACATCCACTAGGAAAATCAATTTCAGAACGTTTGCGTGCTTTGACATACGCATTACGATTTACGTAAAAAAAAGTCATGTACACGTATTCCAGTGCAGAATACACTGGCATGCACCTAATGTATGGTCTTGCGGACGGAAATGCTGTGGAAGCAAGAAGACTCTACCAAGAACGCTTTCCGAATAGACGTTTGCCAAATAACCGAACATTTGTATCTGTCGACAGACATTTGAGGGAGCGTGGTTCCTTTGGCCGTCAAACAGGACAAGGGCGGCCTGTAGTACATTCTTCGGATGAGGAGGATGTGATAATTGACACCATACATGATGAACCACAGACAAGCACCCGTCGTATTTCTTCCATGGTACACATTCCGCACTCATCTGTTTGGCGCATTCTTCACCGTCAGCTTTTGCATCCATACCATCTGCAACTGGTCCAGGCACTAAAGCCAACGGACTATCCACACCGACAACGATTTTGCCAATGGATACAACGTCGTCAAGCTGCAGACCCTAGTTGTCTCAGCCAGATACTTTTCACGGACGAAGCAACCTTCACCCGGACAGGAATCGTAAATTCTCACAACCAGCACCATTGGGCAGATGCTAACCCGCATGTTACGAGAGCTCGAGCGCATCAAGTGCCTTTCTCCGTGAACATTTGGTGTGGAATTGTCGGAAATAACTTAATTGGCCCTTATGTGTTGCCGCCACTATTGACTGGGCGAACGTATCTTTTTTGTTTCTGCAGAATGCATTGCCAGAATTACGAATCGGTGGATAGGTCGAGGTGGACCGGTAGCCTAGCCTGCAATATCACCCGACCTTAATCCCTTGGACTTTTTTTCTGTGGGGTCATGTGAAAACGATCGTCTACAGCACAGAAGTTCCTAACATTATGGATCTGCGACAACGAATTGAAAATGCATGCCAAACCGTTCGTAATGCTGGCGACGAACTCTTCCATGACATCAGACGGTCGCTCATGCAACGAGCCGAAGCGTGCGTGCGAGCTGGTGGCGGGCACTTTGAACAATTCCTGTAATTTGGAGCCACGGGTTTAGTTGGCTGTATCGCGTAAATAAATCGTTTCCAAGCAAAGTGCTATAGAACATTTTCGTCTTCTTTTGACCTGAAGAATATGTCACTAAATTTATTGTACATAATTTTGAAACACCCTGTATACGTTATATGTTCCTTGATCTTATGATTTTTTGAAAGTGCAAAATGGGGGGAGTCTCGAATGTCGCGGATGGATGTGGCTGCAACAAAAGAAAAAAAATTACAATTTACAAAAACAATATATACAATGTTCTTTATTTATACAGTACTTTAATTCACTTTTTATTTGAATTTCTCGTCGCCGAAAACTAATACGAAAGACGACCTCTGGTGGCAAGTTTGCTAGTACAGTATATTCTATCATAGCAGCTAGAGCGGTCGGGAACGTTCAGAATCCGCCGTCATTGTAAAAAAAAAAAAAAATTAAAACCCGCCCCCACCTAAACCCCCGCACCCCCCCCCCCCCCCGTCTCTTCGGGATGTAAAAATTGTGTAAGTGCCTGGGATGCTGTGCTTCTTCCAAGCCGAAGGCAACGGAAAACCAACGTTACTATTCCTAGTTCCGCCTGTATAATTTGGTAGCAAACCAACTTTAGGATTGTTTAAACTAAGAGAGACACAGAGAGAGAAAACGGCAATATTGTAGTGTTAAGGCGAATTCAGATGAAAATGTTGGAAAACGGTATAACACACATCGACTGCCTCAAAGACGTCATTTGAGTGATTATGATTGTAGATGAGCTTTAGACGGCTAGAGGCAGGGCAAAATATAACTGAAGTTGCGGCAGCAATAGGTGTTGCGAAAAGTGTTATTTCTCGTTTGAAAAGTGCTGCTGATTCCAGAGAATATACTTCACATGGTAGTAGTCGTCGAAGGAGAAGAATAGCTCGGGAGGACCGATACATAACCCTTTCAGCGAAAAAGGGGAGAAATCTGACAACTGCATAGATAACTGCAAACTTTTCCGTTGCCACAGGCACCCATGTATATGACAGAACCATTTCCTGTCGACTAAATAATTGTGGGCTGTATGCACAGAAGCCTGCCAAATACTTCCACTATCAACGCTCCAGCGGAAGAGATTAGTGGTGTAAGGAGTGACTCTGAACATCAACTGATTTGGCGCGAACAGAGGATTCGTTAGCACCAATTACACATTCATGAAATGGAAGCGTGGCCGAGGAGTTAGGGTGTGGGCTGGTATCTTGTATAATTCCAGAACACTTCTTCACATCTTTATAGCAGGGCCTGTCACAGCAGAATGATATTGCACCAAGATTTTTCTGGGATACTTTCGTCTTTTCCACGGTTGATCCAGACTTCGTGTTCATAGACGACAATGCTCGTCCACACAGAGCGAACAAGATATCTGAGGTTCTGGAAAGTGAGGATATTGATCGTTTGCATATTTTTGGACACTCTTGATAGACATTTAGCACAAAGGTGTTCCCTAACGTTGCAGAAACTGAAAACCTGCCTTAAAATACTGACGCCTCTTCTTAATAGTCGAGTGGAAAACATGCTAAACATAATGCAAAACATGCATTGGGGTTCGAGAAGGCAATTCCCCTTACTGAGGTTTTCAAATTTCAAACCAGTCATATTGATGCTTAATGGGACTTTGGTGTAAACTATACCATTTTGTATCATTTTAATACCTCTGGTGAAGTCTTGTCCGGTTTTATTTATTGATACAAGATTCAATATAAATTTATGACGGGAATGTCATTGTTCCTTAGCAATTGTCAAGTACTGTAATCACTTTTACTTTTTTATTAGAGGAAGTTTGTAGAGTATATGTATAGGCCTATGTTTGGTATCATTACAGGTCTGAACAATGAAAGGCGTTCAATAAATAATGCAAAAGATTTTTTTCTTGGAAAAGCAAAGTATTTAATATATAGCATTCTTTAACTTTCCCAGACTAGCTCATGTAATTCATCGTCTTCCACTAGTTGGCAAGGAAACAACTTTCAAAATAGATTTTGAGTGATGTGCGTTTAGAAACAAAGAGCAATAACGGAATTTTTTCGGCTTAAAATGAAACCATCACAAACATCTGTGGAGAAATGGTAGTGGATGTCAGTCGGTGGGTAAGCCGGCTGCCATCAGTGGAAGGAGGTCTAGGCCAGCAGACGTGCAGGGTGGTACCTCCAAGACATACAGAAATGACATCAAGGTGGCGTAAGACTGTAGATTTTCAAGGAGAAGAGTGAAGAATAGGGTTAAGTAGCCAAAACAAGGGAATGATGTAGTGTGTGTTCAAAAACAAGTTCTGAATGACTAAAAAAATGTGTTGCATTACTTAAGGAACAGAGAAAATGCATCACTGGTCTGCAAAATAGTTTTGAAAATAATAAGAAACTAGGTTATAGATAGCAAAAGTATCTCTGACAAGTTTTATTCTACCCTTGAATAGTGCTAATACATTTATAGCAATACCAATATAATATCCTTTACTTTTGAGGATTACAATACTAGGTCAAAACATGTTTTAACCAAAGTTTTACTCATCTACAAATGTTCTATCTAAAAATGTGTAATATACACTGAGTGGCCAATTTATTATGATCAACTGACAGTTGAAAGCAAATTAGCTATGCTCTCACGCCTTTGTTACTAGAGGGCCAGACTGATATAAAAAAGGATAACCTAGTGCTTACGCCGGTAGTAGAAGTGATTTGTTTGTGAAGATAGGGTAAACAACACAATTTCACAGACTTTAACGTGGGATGATTGTAGGAGCTTGGACCCATGAAGCGAGTATCAGGGAAACCGACACATTTGTGAAAGAGCAGCTGTTGTTAAAGTGATTAAAGACTCGGTTGTCAGCCAAAAAAAATGGATCTCAACGTGCAAGCTGTGGTCATCATCGACTAGCGAATGCTCGGCAAAACAGACAGTGTCTAGAACTGTAAAAGACAACAAAAGGGCTACAGTGCAGCGAATTACGGCAGAAACCACTTAACATCTCATGGAGTCCAAGCCAATAAGAATTGACGCAGTATTAAACGCAAAAGAGAGCCCAACGAAGGACCGAGGAGTTGGTCATAATAAATTGGCCACTCAGTGTAGATCCTAGACTAATTAAAAAATATGCCGAATCGTGGTTCAATTGGTTAAATCTAATGGTGGTCCAATAAAGTATTAAAAAATAAAAGATCATCAATATTCAACGTTTTCTGAAAGTATTTTTTGTTTATTTATATTTATGGAACAGATATTTTGTCTGTCTTTGAGAAAATTCAATCAAGGTTACAGAATTTCTTCATAAAATCAAACGACATTTTGGTGGAATGTTTTTTAAGAATGTTATAGCTTTGATAAAAAAAAAACTGATTAAGCAAATTATAAATTAACTAGCAGAGGCACCCGGCGTTGCCCGAGATAATTTACAGTTGTAGGTTAAACACAACATCCTCATGAAGTTAAATAATAAATTTGTTTTCAGTAATTCTACAATTTCCGTCCATAAACGAAGCATTTGTTCAGATGTTTCCGATGCCCGGATAACTTTTTGTCATCTCTGCCCAATATTCATTCATTTCTTCGCTGGCATTTCGATAGATATGAATTATGTTATAATCCTTCGAAAGATTAGTATAGCACATAACACCATATGGTTTTTGGTTTGAAGAGTTGAGTTCATGTATGCTTTGTTATCGGTTATGTCGTCAACTGTAGCTCGAACGAAGGGACTGCTCTTTCTCAAAAGTCTGCTAACTCTCCATTATCTCCAGTTACTGATCATTATTAAATATTTCCAAGAAAATGTTAACTTCTAAAAAAAGCCCCGAACAACAGGAATTCTACGTATTGTTACAAATTCAATGAACCTACTTATTCTTAGAGGTGGGATGGAACCATCATTCTTAATGAACCTACTTATATTGCACACTTTGCCCGGGACTTTACTTACCCTCTTCTTGTTCTGTCTCAGATTAAAATGTTATCCATCTTCACTCCCGGGGAGCATTACTGGATACTTTAGATCTATCTTTTAAAATTTCCCTTGCCCTTGACGTAGAAGCTCTTATACCCTCCTGCTCTAGCGGAGCTTTCGTTGTTCAGATACTTCCAATGCCCGGATAGCTTTTTATCTTTCTGTTGCAAATTTCACTGATCAATACTCGTTCGTTGTTTCTTTTTTTGCCAAACACACAAA
The DNA here is from genome assembly GCA_023313115.1 of Rhysida immarginata. Lineage (NCBI taxonomy): Eukaryota > Metazoa > Arthropoda > Chilopoda > Scolopendromorpha > Scolopendridae > Rhysida > Rhysida immarginata. Next base: position 369,381 of record JAHWFO010005224.1, on the reverse strand, counting down.
TTTTCGCCAGTCGTCTGGACGTTTTTAGGGAGCTCAAGGGAGACCCGTGTGATTCCTTAGCCTCCTCGATAAACACTGCCTTATCTATGTCCTGTCACTGCATAATCATATTTATGCTCGTTGTTAATAATTCGTTACCCCCTCCCTAAAAGAGGTTAATATGGTTAATTATGTAGTGCCACACCAGTTAATGTGTTAACAAACTTTCAACCCCCCCCCCTTAGGGGTTGAATTTCGAAAAACCCCTTCTTAGTGCTCACTTACATTTTGTAAAGAACCTCTGTAGAAAATTTCAAGTTTCTAGGCCTTATGGTTTGGGCTGTGCGTTGATCACTCACTCACTCACTCAGTTTCTTCTTTTTTCTATAGATGATGAAAAATAGGAAAGAAAATTCCACAGCCTGGATTCGAACCAGGAACCTTTGGCTAAGACCGCCAACGCACTTAATAGATTTTTCCTGACTGATTACTCACCGTAGACTATTTATACTTTTGGGACGCACTGTATCTGTATGTGTAATACTTTGCAAAATATAGTTTTGAAATTGAATGAATCATTTATAGTAGCTCCACACTTTATTATTAGGATTTTTTAGAGTATATGTTAGATATCATTACAGGTCTGAACTACGAGGGGCGTGTTCAATAATGTGGTGTGTTCCACTGCTTTAGTAACCGAACGCAATAAAACAAGTTCTGAATAAGTAATAAAAAAAAAACGTGTTATACAGTATATTATATTTGGTTAGAGATTTTATTTACCGGAAAATTTTTAAATGAAAATAAAATCGGATGTATAATAAAAAAATGTCCTAGCCAAGTCGGCCACTAGCCATACAGGCTCCAGATGGGAATTATTCTCTCTTTGTAAAGAAATAAATAAAATAAAGGAAGAAGTATAAATTTCTGAAAATTTAATTTTCCTTTTTTTTTTCAGGTGAATTTCTTAATGGATTGTCATCACATTTCACGCAATTGTTCATGGACTAATTTGTACTTCGAAGTTGATGGCATCATCGAAATTCCGCAAATGTATTTGTATGACTTAAAAGTTTCTGTCATATAAGGTCTGTTTTTGTTAAAATGGTTAACGGAAGGCTGATCGAAGCTCTTAATTCGAAAATGATGATTGTCAATATAGATCAAGTGGCTCCTGCAATTGTATGACTCAAATGTTTGCTAAGTGGATTCGATTCAATCATTCGATCCAGTGGAAGAAGCCTGTCGTTCGGTCGATTGAATGTGATAGTTTTTTTTTTTTGTTGTTGTTTTTTTTTAATATTAGGTGTTTTTTCTACTTCTCAATATATGTGTTTAGCTAATTATATTCATAATATTATTATATTTTTTTTTACATGCATAAGAGAGAAAATTGCCAGCTAATGTTTTTTTGCTATGCGCCAAGCTAACTTAACTGTTTTGGCGCCTAAAACTTTCTGGCAGCCACCTGTATTGCGTTCGATTACTAAAGCAGTGGAGTGATAACATGAACAAAACGGAATATCATGTTTATCATAAAAGTAATCCTCTCACATCTCCACGTCACCCAGCCAATGAATCATCTCTCCCATCCATTTATAGTAGAATAACGAACAGTAAGGTCAGTTTGACAAATTCTTTCCAGAGAGGACGCCACTACGCCCGCGGCAGAAACAATGGGAGCCGAACAGTCGTGCGAAAGCACTACCTCAGGTAAACGTTACAAGACATGCTTTAAAATATAAAATTACCAATCCATTTCGATTTTTCTAGCATCTAAATTGCTCTTTATGAAACAGTAATTGAGATGGGCTTATAAATGTTATGTAAAAGGCTTCGCTAGGTAACATTCGAGGGACTGTACAGCTTGCGCCTGTCGAGATAGCGGTTCTGTGTCGCCTCTCTCTCTCTGGGGGAGTTTGCTTACATTTTGATGAGCGTTATCTTAAAAAGTATTGTCACTTTATTTTTTTAGGTTTTTATTATATTTCTAAATAAAATATAAGAATATGTAAATATATATATAAATTCTGTATATATAAATAAATAATATTTTAAATTATTCCTATAACGCTCAATCGCCTTTTTCTTTGCGCAAATGCATGTAATGCAAATACTGTGAGAAGATAATGTGAAAGTGAATATTAAAAAAATAAAAAATTAAAAAAAAAAAACTTTCTGAAATTATATTAAAAAATACTGAGCTCTTTTTAGCGTAAAGTTAAATCAGGAAAAAATATACATATAAAGAAAAATACATGGAAAAAAAATCTGGTACTTCAACTGTGACTCATCGACTTTTTTATTATATATATTTTTTTTTCCTCATTGGAGAATAGGCTTCCTGCTTCTTATTTTTTTCATACGTAACAGACGCATTAATTCAACCGATGAGCGCAAAAGATAAATAATAAAAGGCTCTTCATTTCACTTTGGAGAAGGAAAAAAAAAGATCATCATTACAAACATCATAGTATTTCACAAGAGTCAACACACAAAGCCAATTCAGTTTAAAAACTCCTCGTACATACGAATACAAAAAATGATGTAAAAATAAAATGTAATTTGTAAAGTTCATCCTCTTTTATACAATAAAAATGATTAATATAAATTAAAACAAAATCTTTTATATATTTAAAAGTTAATTTTCACCAATCTGCACCTTTTTTTTTAAGTTCACCAATCTTCTGGATGGTAAGCAGTTGACTGGAGTCTCCTTTCTTCAATTCTCATGTGTGGGAAACAGTAAAAACACTACTCAATTTATTTTCCCTTTTCAAGCCCATTTAGACTTGTCACTGTGCGACCCCTCAGTTTCTGTTTTAAGTAACTCCAAGCAAAATAATCCATGGAGCTGCGTCTGGAGATTGGGGCATCCATTTGTCGGGAGGAATGTACTTCACGTTTCTTTTTTCCAAGAGTCAAGAGTTTTGTGGACTGCATGAGCAGGGGCAGAATCTTGATGGAGAATGTGATCGCCTTTTGATAATCTAGTTGATATAATAATCTGTGTTTATCTTAGTTCCAGGCTTGATAATTCGCAAACGCTTTTGGCCAATATACGAAATCCATCCATCCGCTTTCATGGCTTTGACAGTCGTTCGAGACTTTGGTTTCCCACGTGAACTGTAAAAAACTCTTCTTCGTCCTTTGCAGCCCGTTAAATAGAACCATGCCTCGTCAGTGGTAATAATCTTTTTCAAATTTTTCAGAAGAAACCTGTACAATGGCAATGATCTCCGGTGCCTCTTCTCAATATTGGTTGTGAGATACCATGAACTTGATTTTTTTTTCTCATTAACAAATTGACGTTATTCATTATCTGATACCTGATTGTTGACCTAGAAAGGTTCAACAATCTGGCCATGCTTCTTCGGCTCGGTAGGTTTGCAGATTTTAGCATGTTGCTTCGTTTTAATTTTCAAGCACTCACCCTAATATGACGTCCAGCTTTGCATCTTTTCTTTCGGCTTCTTTTCTCAGCTTTGGATATTGTTGTCTGATTTGAACGTTTTTTGCAAAGAAATTTGCATATTAGCCACTTTGAAATAATACTGTGCTCTTACCAAAACTTTTCAAAATCATTCCTGCCCATTCTCTGTAGAAACAAGAAATGAAGAACATGAACGAGCAATTAGACTAAATATCCAAGTATCCATTTAGCAAATATTAGAACCAAGAAAATCATAATCTATCATGGACGCACACTAAAATTCTAACAAAAGACAAAAAAACATAATAAAAGAAATCTTCATAAAAACTCAAAAGATAACAACTTAGCCAAACTCATAATTGAAATATCAGCAATTAATCAAAAAAGTAAACAATCAACAATGTACAATTAATTAGTAAAAAAAAACTAATAATGAAGAAAACACAACAATACAATACAAAAAAGCAATTTAAATAATTCCAAAAATAAAAATCTCATTCTGAAGATGAACCCAGGTTCGAAAAACGTTTTATATTTAATTTATATGTATTCAGTATTTAATTTAATCAATTTCAAGCACTGAGATCAACAAGAAATGTAAAGAAAATAGCTGAATTTTGGTGAAAAATAACTTTAAAAAAAAAACCTATTAATATTTAATTCATTTTTCTTTAAATTATATTAATTATTTTTATTATATAAAAGAGGAAAAATTTTACAAATTACATTAACTACTATGATTAATCACCTCTTTAATAACTATAATAAAATAAAACGCATATACAGGAAACTTCTTGGAAATTTTAAAGTTTTAAGAGGTGAAGAAGAAATAATAAAGCACCGTAGTATTCAATGGCAAAACAATTAAAAACATTAAAGAATATTTGAATATTTCAAATTCAAAGAAATGATGAATGGTTTATTGAATTCGTCTCATACTTTTAAAGAATTGTTGCCAAGATCTCTTAGAATTCATTTGTTCTAGACGTTAATAATTTATGTGAAGATGGCAGATTTCCAATTAAATTAGTCTATGAGAGGAAAAAAACCTCATTGTCTTTATTATAATAATAAAATGCATTATACCGAGAAAAACATATTTGAGGGACTACTCCTATTTTGCAATCGATCGTATTGTGAATCATTTACCATTTCTAACAACATTCAGATATCTATGTTTGTGTATGTGAGACTTTTTTTTATTTAAAAATAAATATTAATATGCCACTGTGATAAGTACTGAAACTCTGATTATTCAGATGCTATTTATACTGGCTTAAGGTTGTGTAAACTATTAGTCATTTTGGAGGTGTAGTTCGGCAAATGTTAGTGAAATTGTGATTGAAATCTAACTGGAAGAAATTTGGCCAAACATATCAATGTTTTTGAAAGGAGGTAGTTGGCTTGAATTCAAAACGCAGAATTTTGTAAATAATAAACATGAGATCAAATATTAAAATAAAATGAAGAATCAAACTATCCCGAGTTTTTTATGAATTTTTTATAATAGGCTATTATGGTGTGATTTATGGAGATAGAGTATTTACAAATCTGATTTTTTTTAATTATTTTCTATGTTTATATATATTATTTTGATATATTTATTAAGAGGGCAAATTATTTTGTCTTTTTATTAATTATTGCGAGGAAATTTCCATATTAAGAAATCTTTCAGTTTTTAATTTTGACTCACTGTCGTACTTGAAACATACTGGTTTCTGGTTTCATCTTTTGCATATTTAATTTAATCTGCTTTTTCATTGTTTTAGTACTTTTTCACAATCACTTAGTCATTTTTCACAAACATTTAATCCATGACCATAAACATTTTCTTTCTAAATGTTTTTTAAAAAAAAGTACTAAAGCAATGTGAAAAAGCTGTAATAATATTCTGATTATTATTTTATTTTAAATTTATCTGTATTCAATAGTATTTGGTGGCACATTTTAGTTTGTGAATGATATAAGTTTCAAGTTAAGACAAGAATTGTAAAAAAAAAAAAAAAAAAAAAAAAAAAAAATCAAGGTTTTATTTGATAATACATTTTATCACGTCTTATTTATGATAACTGCTGATCAGATTAGTCACTTGTTCGATTTTGATCAATTCATTTAGCCCCAATATTTAGATTGTGTAAATTTAGATTGATAAAAAATTCTTAAGGTTGTTAAACGTGTGATCAAATTTAATCGATGTCTATCATTTTTTAAGTAATTTTAATCAAATTTGAATTGATAGTAAAAGAGTTTTTAATTGATTACAATAAGAAAACTTTTTCTGCGCTTTTGTGTTATATTTAGGAAATCCACAGAGGAAAACAATACTGTATATTTCTGGGACATTAATTTTTCCTGCAGATTGCAAATCGGTTATTGTGTTTTATATCTGCGTTTAAAAAAAAAAAAAAAGCACTTTATTGCTTTGAATCATGAGTCACGTTGCGATAATGTGACTTTCACTATAATAGGCAGCAAAGACAACTTTGTCGAAGGAAGCAGATATATGAAGATTCATTCTATGGCATTAAATTTCATTTGAATTACCTAAATTCTTTGCCAAATTTCCTTTTCACCCACTCGGAACATTCGAATAACCCGCAGATGTCGAAATGAAATGTTTTTAATTTTTTATATGTTGATGTTGATATCACGAGTTTCTGCTCAGTGCAAATGCATTTCCGGTGCATGTGTACCTAAATCGTGTTTGAAGAATTTATGGATGAAAAATATAATAATAATAGTAAGTACGAGAAGGAAGTTGGTTTTGAAGAAAAATATCTTTAATAATTCTTCGGTTGTTAACTGAAGAGGTGAAGTGTGTAGATTTCGTATTATGAAAATTCTTGCAAACAAATTTTTTATTATCTTCATGATGAAGCACTGTTCATCTTTTACTTGTTTTGCTTCGTTTGAAGTCTTCAGAATTATTACATAATTTCAAAAGCAATTTTGATTCTTTATAAATTATTATGTTTAATGTATACAGCCTTTACCATATGCTATAAAAGTCCCTGAACATAGAAAGATCCTTATATGGCTGAGTTCCTAGAGTTGAGTTGATGACGCTTAACCACTGTTGCCATGGCTATCATCAGTAGTTCTTTAACATTCATTTTAATAATCATCTTACGTAAAAGTAATCAACGATACCAAGGGCATATTTATAAACGGTCATAGACCGCACCATTCATGATATCGCGCTTTGAGATTAAACAAATTTTTTATTTTGGTTATTTTACAATTCTAAAACAATATTTTCCTGAAGAAAAACATAATGCTTAAAAAACTCATAGAATGTCCTTATATTCAGTGACTTTTTTTTTTTTAAAGATGGATTTTGTGCATTAAGCGTATTCCAAAATTCAATATACCGCCTCTTTTCCACACACTTGTGGCGGGAAATTGCTAAACTAAACATGGAAATTTGTTCTTCCTCTCCATCTTCTGATGGATATTTTTATCGAAAATCCCATCAAATAGCTTTAACAGGCCGCCTCCTTTGCGTCTTTTACCTATTTTTAGAGTTTTAAAACGATCCATTTGCTATCTTATCTTGAAAAATGAACGTGACTTGAAAAATGAACGCGAAACATTTGCCGCCAATTGAAATCAGTTCGCCTCTAAAGGGAAATTGGAAAATTTAATCGTTTCAAAGAATAAATAAAGATTTTAAAGCGTAAGTTCGTGATTATGTTTTGTATTTAATGTTTATATGCTTAATTGCGTCTTCATAGTTTTGCAGCTCGTGTTTCATTTAATATTTGAATATAATAATTACTATATTAATTTTTTTCTTTAATGATGATTATGAAAACTTAAGATGATAATCAGCATTATTTTTTTTATATAAATACTTTTCGGAATGGAAGCAGATGTTTCTTTTCATACCGCACCATATTTGTCTTTGTGTAAGCCCATAAGAATTATGTAACGCATAACTTTCTTCATTCTTCTATGACAACTTTGACAATATCACATTAAAAAAAATTAAAAGACAGCACAAGTTTCGCAATTGTTAAATTTTTTAAATTTTTTTTTTTTTTTTTCTTTGCTATGAAATTCAAGCGTTGCCAGTGCAATAATGAGTTGTTTTTATTTGCTTGACGTTAACTGTAATTGGGTAACGTACGATTTTGTAATTCCGTTTTCAAGAAATTTTTCATCAAATTTCTATAAAAAAATTTCATAACCTTTTGTCATTTGCCTAATAAATAGAATTATTTGGAATAAAACAATTCGAACTGAAATTTAAACAATTTTTCTTTAGGGCAACCACATAAGAAATTCCTATCTTAAATAACTCTATCAAATTTAATTAACTGAATATCCTGTCTTCAAAGGGCGACTCCCCAAGATGATTTTCATTAGTTTTATGTGGAAATTAATACTTCATTAAATCTAAAGAAAAAACAAAAAAAAACAACATTTATTGTTTAATGTTTTAGAACTGAAAATATAAATACAAAAATGACAATAGAGCATTAATTTTTAGGGTATATTTAATTTCATTTTCATTTCAAAATGAGATTGTCGTCAGTTGATGAATTCGATGATAAAGATCGACTTTTAACCTTCAATTGAAGATAGTCTAGTCTGCTGCGAGCTTGAATGAAATTCAAATTGGAACTAATCAAGCTATTCTTCTCTAATAATTTTAAAACTGATTTAAATATTCTGAATGATCTTATCTGAACTATTAAATAGAAGTCATCTCTGTTGATGAACTCCAAACAATACGATTGCACCTAACATCTGGCTATCCATTTGAGCGTTCAATTACTTTGTAACGGTTTATCCTCAATTTTAAAAAGATAATAAATTGTCTATAGCTTGTTTTTAAAAACAAAATTCTCTTATATAACAAGTGTTTCAGCAGTAGTTCCGAAGTAGTTCTTGTTTCGGTCTTTGTTAACCATATTCGACACGTGATTCTTCTCCCGCGCTTCGTTTGTTTTTCATGAAAACAGTTTTTTTGATTCCCAGATCTTGTTTCTGTTGAAACAAATTGCTGTTTGTGAAATTTTCTTTTTAGATAGCCAAGTGTTAACAAGTTGATTCAACTAAACAAAGCAATATGAAAGATAATAGCTTTTGTTGGTCCTTTATTTTCACTAAAATATACTTTTGAATACTTTTTAAACATGATTGTTTATCGTCAAAGTTTATTGAACCTTTTAAACAGTTTTTCCTTTCATTTAAGAATTTCATCTTCCGATAAGCCGCGCCTCAATAATAATAATAATAACAACACCGACACCAATCTAGGGTAGTGAGTTGATGACTTTTTATCCTTTTAGGAAAAAGAATTTCGAGCTCATATAGGCCAAGCATTTTTTATTCATTCCTCGTGTCTCCCTTTCATAAACAATGCAAAAAATGGATAAGATAAAAAATAAATAAGGAAATGTATTAAAAAAAAGAAGCTATCATTCGCCTAAAGTTATTCTGGCGTTTGATTTTTGGGATGGCTCATTAGGCGCCGGAGATTTGTTGGTCAAGGTTAACGCAGTTAGAGAGACTCGCAATCTGGCTGTTTGCAAACAGCAACAGAAGTAGGCAGGATTGAGGTCATGGGTTAGTTTTGTTTGTTGAGTTCCTTTGTACAAGAAGAACTCTCATCTGTACTTCTGTGCTTTATTTTCCTTTATAAAAGTAGATGTATAGATTGATCATTAAAAACTTCTCGTTTTCTTTTACTATTAATAAAAAAATATATTGATTTTACAATCTGTTTTGCATTAGTCTCACCTTTTGCTAATATCACAATTGAGGACATTTTAAAGTTCTGTATCTTAAAAAAAATTAATTATAACAAATGGTTAAGAGTTATTCACCTTAATTACTTACAGACTGTTCATATTCTCTTTGGTCTTCAATATTTAAAATCGATATAATGATTACTTACCAACTCGATATATTATTAATACATGCTCATTGGCAATGAGGTTTTTGTGTAAATTAATTCAATATATTTAAACATGTTTTATATAAAAGATATTATTGAGGTTAATTAATGAGCATTATATGAGCAAAGAAGGAAAATTCATTAATTAATGAAGAACTTATTAAAGAAATGTTGTTGGCACTTGCTGTTAATGTAATTACTAAATTGGTTATTTTAATAATGTTGATTACATTGATTTTGAGGCTGTGAATGAAATTATTTAATGACATTAACTTTGTAATCTGTTTTCGTTTAATCCTAAGGGGAGTGGGGGGGTCATAAAAAACCTTTATAAATAAAAAACGGCTTATCAGAGCCAAACGAATTTATTTACAAAAATTAAGCTGTTCTACAAGTAAAAAGTTGTGTACATGAAAACAGCTGATCTTACATAATTTTGGGATGCTAAAAACGAAAATGACATTTAAATATATGCCTTTAGTTTTTATATGCAATCGCCTAATGACATAGGCATATTAAAAGTATGAAGCAACTTCATCTAGTGATATAAAAAGCTAACAGAAGCCAAAACGACACAAAACTAGGGAGAAATTTAAAGTTTTAATCATTTTGAACTTTGATTCCTAATTTAGTTTTGCCTGATAAACATATACAATATATTATTCCGTGATCACACTACCTTTAATATCATTTAGCTTTAAATTGTAGAAAGATATGGATCTATATATAAGTTGGCACACCTTAGTCGAAAAACCTAAATTTTCCGTTTGCACGAAAACTAGAGCCAATTAACAAGTTTAATTGTTATATTTGAATTCGAAACTGAAAAAAGAGTCTGTTCATTAGAAAAAAAAAATAATTAATATCTCTAAAAACCAATTATCGTAAAAAAGACGTCAAGGCACAGTTTAAGGAATCCTCTATCAGAGTATTAATTTCACTTGGTTCTGCTACTTGCCGTTTCGGAGAAGTTGGCTGCACAAAATTGATGACTTACGTACAAAAAAATTTTTTTTTTTCAAAATTTCAAAATATTTTCTCGAATCTTGAGTTTTTAAGTTGATTCCATTGGAAAAAAATTGTTTGAGTTGAGGAAACGAGAACATAGTGTATAGTATTAGCCGACCAAAGGTGACCTATGTGTTCGTTTCTTAATTCAAAAACATTTTTTTTCACGGAATTCGATGTCAGTTGATATGATTCGAGAAGATATGTTAAAATTTTGGAAAAAAAAATTTCCGTCTGTACGTATGTGACCATTTTTGTGCAGCTAACTCCTCCGAAACGCCAAATAGCAGAACCAAATAAAACAAAATTGTCGATAGGACCCCACTTTATCATAAAAAGAAAAAAAAAATGTATGTTATTTTAAAAAAATCTTTTATAACTCAAAATTGGCTCATTAGAGGCAAACAATTTTCGTACAAAAATTATTCGACTTTGAGAGTTGAGTTTGTTCGTGTCGAATTTATTAACTTTATTCCGCGGGTTTGAATGTTTCAGCCATTTCATTTATTAGAAAATAATTAATTTTTCTAAAAAAAAAAGCTTAACCAATTTTCATGAAAAATATGTCGATACATAATTTAAGTTATCCTCTAAGCATGTAGCATGTCGATTTTTTCTGTAATTTTGGAGGGGTGCATTAATAACTCCAACATGATTCGTCAGACTTATTGATTTTGGTTTATTGATATGAGCACTATAGCTATTTCTTCATTTTTAGAAAAAAAATTTAATATCTATAAAAAGGCTTAACCAAATGTCATATATAAAATACGTAAAGACACAGTTTAAGGTATCCTCTTTCAGTGTACGGATTTCATTTGGTTCTGCATTTTTGCCGTTTCCGACGAGTTACCTGCACCTACTTAACGTTACACACCACATTTCAGATTTATTCCTGTTTTTCATAGAAATAATGTTGAATGCGCAGTTATATTTTACAGTATTGTTTCCAGGAACTTATTCTCTCTTGAAGAAACATTCCTCGAACGCCTAGTGCTACAGAATTGAGTGATTTTCAAAGAGAAAAATAATGGTGGGCGTCTGAGTTGGTGGAACGCCCTTTGAGTTTTTGGCATCATGTCATGTTCTCAAATGAGTCGTCTTTTGCTCAGTTTTCATATAGTAGTCGGATATGGGGCTGGAGAAAACTGCAACTGACTGCAACCAACTGCATGGTGGATTTTCTGTTATGTGTTGGAGCACCGAGCGATCAGAGCTGATGGAATAACATTAATGCAGAAAAATACATCGCCATATTGAAGAAGGGTCTTTTGCCAATATTTTCCAGAGATTTTCTTGACAAAACATCCATTCTGTTCGTCTCCTTGTCACACCGCTTGAAGAACGCAAGCTTGGCAGGCACAACATGATATCCAAAAACTACCACGGGCCAGTCAGTCACCCGATATGAATTCCATCGAATGTTTGCGTACCGAGTGGATCAAAATTCCATAGGCCAAGATCGCCCAACGGGTTAAAGCTCTTGGAGAATGCAAAAGGCGCGGTACCAGTGTTCTGATGTACATATGCATGTATATATCAGGGTGTCTATTTACTTATTGGTGTCGCCGTACCTCCATACATATCTTCTCGAAACAAGACTTTTATATCGATTTCAGAAAAAGAAAATTTTTGAATTGAGGAAACGACTCCTTTTGAGTGGTCGGCCAACAATACAGACTTAGAGGGTACATTAAACTGTGCATTGACGTATTTTTATGACAATTGGTTAAGCTTTTTTAGAGATATTAATTTTTTTATAAATAAATTGGAATAACGGAATGGTACATTCGCACAGGCTTACCACTAGCCCTTGAAACGGATTCATTATTTTTTCTGTTAGGGAGGGGGTAGGGGGGTCCTTAAAACGGCTCTTCGCAGCCAAACAGTTTATTTTCAAAAAAAGGTTCGTCTATAAGAGATGAGGTCGTTCATGCCGTTTTAATTGTGTTTGAGTCGATGAAATGAATGCTTCTAAAAAGCCTTAGCCCATTTCCATGAAAAATAAGTCAATGCATAGTTTAAGGATCCCTCTAACGAATTTTTTTTAAGTACGAATTAATGAAAAAAAAATGTGTTGTTGGGGGGGGGGGGGG
>JAHWFO010005224.1:309649-356860 GCA_023313115.1 Rhysida immarginata | reverse complement strand
CCCCCCCCCCCCCCCCCCCCCCGTTAATAACTTCAAAACGGCTCATCAGTACCAAACAAGTCATTTACAAAAAAAAATTCGCTTTAATGAGAGCAGTCCGTACATGTCGAATGTATTGAATTTGCTTTGCTGGTTAATTTTAAGAAAAAAATTAATATCTCTAATATCTCTACATAGTACATACGGATTTTTTTTTTTTTCAAAATTTCAACATATCTTTTCGAATCTTGAGTTTTTAAAACGATTTCAGAAAAGAAATAAAATTCCGAGTTTCGGAAACGAACACATTATGGGCCTCCACTCTTGGAGGGAGTGGTAGGCCAATTAAGAAATTGCTGTACCTTTCATACCAGCAAACAAAAGTCAATATACGCTATGTGTACGGATTCCTCTCTTTAAGACGAATATTTTTTGCAAAGAAATCATTTAGTTGTGATGAGCCATTTTGAGTTATTCAGGTTTTAACCTCCCCCCCCCCCCACCAACAAAAAACTTTATTTTTTCAATTTAAATTAATTTTTCTAAAATCTTGAAATTAATTTTGCATTTGTATATTATAAAATACTAATTGCAAGACCTATTTACATATTTGCCTTAGGCGAGAAGTTAATTTTTAATAAATTATCGATCGCATTTATTGCCTGGATTTTTTTCATTATATTTGATTAATAAAGCTACGGCACGTGAAGAAAGATTGAAAAAAAAATTATATCGTGATCCAAAACGATAAGAATTTGCCTAGAGCCAAAGTCTTGACTCATATTCGTGACGTCACTCACGAACGCACCGTCCGAAGCAGCGCTTCCGGTGCATGTGTACTAATTGTCCGAGTTGTTCGTCGGGAGTTTGAGGGAAAGAAAATGTAAGGAGGAGGAAGGGGGAAAACACGATTGAGTTTCCATCGGAGTTTTTAAATACAAAGGCTTTCGCCACAGATCGGGCAATTAACCATCGACATCCGGTACAAGTGAGTTTGTATATATCGGTGCGCTAACGGGATCTCGCGGATTGATTACATTTCCAGCTGGCATTTTTAAATAGAGAATGCATAGAAAACATAGGCGGACCGTCATTAGAAGTTTGGCGTGGCCCCCTTCGCAGCATTTTCACTGAAGTCTCTCAAGGAGAAATAAGAGCTCGAAACAAGAAGCAGAGGGGGTGTCTGTCTATCTCTCTCTCCGTAGCCTAGTGGTTTAGTCCTTGTCAACGTTACCATAATGCACAGTAAGTCGGAAAACAATTTGTAATATTTATTTCATTAAACTTTTGCGGAGCATTGAAAACTTAATGGGAGACGCTCTTCACTAATTAAGGAATATGTTAAAATCCAATCGAGTTCGCATACTGAGTACGTAGCAATATTTATTTTATTTCATTGATAAAACTTTGCAGTATTAATAATAATTTTATAGCTAAAGAGATGTTTTACTATTTATTATAAAAATAATATTTTTTTTTTTTAATGGTATGAAGTTGTCCTTCGAATTTTTCTTATGCTCTGCATTTGGCCATGAAGCATTGCAACATCCATTTAAATTATTATACAAGGTTTTTCTAAATACCTGCAATATAGCGAAAATAATAATTTATTAAAAAATTAAATTAGATTTTTATTATGATATGTAATTGTAATTATTATTATTATATAATATTTGATTAAAAATATTTGTTTCTCAACTTTAGTACATAAAAGTAAACAATGACACAAAAAAGAAAAGTACAAATTGAAAACTGAAATGAAAACATTTCTAATAAATTTAAAATTTGGAATTTAATTTCTAATTGGAAAAGCATTTGATATATGTATGTCTATTTTTCAGGATTTGTTAATACTTGAAAATGCTTGTTAATACGGAAAATAAAGATAAAACTTAACAAAATGTAAACGCACTATAAGCGTACACGTTCAGTATAATTTCTTATGCAAATTCAGTTATCCATCACCAAAAGTTCGCATCTTAAGCACGCTGCACTTAAGACATCAGCTTTGAGTGTAGCGGTCCAGATACCGAACTTTTTACTGACGGAATACTCTGAATTTGCATAAGAAATTATACTGAAAGTACAGTCTAACCTCAATATCTTGAATTTCACGAGAGCAGAAAAAAATTTCAAGGTTTTGAGATATAGAGGATTTTTTTTAAATCGAGACTTAAGTTAAGAAAGGTACTGTGAGAACAATGAGAAAAAATGATAAGTGTATTATAGAGTTATGCCACATGCTCAAACATCTTGTATGCAACAGAGACTTGCTAAGGAGATCCAAAAATAATTCATTTTTTTTTTTTTTTTTTGGTTATGCATGAGAATCGTCTAATTTAACAGAAGTGATGTCAAATTTCTCCGTCTCGTAATGAAAAAGTCTAAACTCTCTTGTATTTAAATGCTATGCATTTTGCTGGCACACGAAGTCAAACTTCAACATAGCGAGGTTTTCCAAGAAATTTTGAGATAACTAGGGAAAATTACATTGAATTAATAGTGAAAATGCAAGAAAATAATTTTTTTTCGAGATATCGAGGTTTTCAAGATAACGAAGTTTGAGATATTGGAGGTTCGACTGTGTATGCTGCTAGTGCGTTAACGTTTCATTAAATTTTATCATTATTTTCCATAAGTATTAATGATTCCTGAATTAGTATGAGCCTTGGTATACAAAAATACTCATATACCAACAATTTTAATGGTTAGTTTTCACTATTCGAACAATCAAGTAAGTGAATTTATTATTTAGAAGCCTGCACTCTCCCAGACACCCTCTCTAACCAACTGATCTACATCCCGTTTTCGTTTAATGTTCATTGTCCGCACATTCGCACGGTAACTGAATCTGCTAATTGAATTGTTGCGATTTCTGTGATCAATAAAATAAGTACTAACCATTAATCTCCTGTAACAGGACCAACTGCCCCCTGTAACCATATAGGTTGAGGTATGTAGCATTATTTTGCTCCCGGAGGGGGAAAAACAGTGATCAATGAGTCCTGAAGCATCAAGAAGAGTAAGAGTATCCTAAATTTTCACATAAAATTTTCCTTAGAAAACCTCTTTCAATTTCTCAATTTTGGTTTTTAAGAAAAAAAAAAAAAAAATGAACAGTTTGGAATTGTTTGGATAGTGAAGATTAATCTCCTTTTCTATTTAGTCAGAGTAAAAGGCTGAGGAAGTAATGGTTAAATTAATAAAAATTTCATTTACCTTGGTCTCATACAGTCGTCATGCGATTCTGCAGATAGTGAAAATTACCCATTACAATAACATCAGGCTGTTTAAATAAGAAATGGTTTAATTTTGTTACAGTTACTGTTTATTTTAACTTAACCCTGGAAGACTAATCATTAGTCAATTTGCCTAATACTTTTATACCCTCATTACAGTAGAATTCCTCTCTAAATCAAAGTTTTAGTCTAGTCCTTTCTGCTCAGGGGGTTAAACTTCTATAATTTGAACCTCCATGAATCGAATTTTTTGCGGGAAAGTTGACCTCCACAAATCGAAGTTTGTTCATCTGAACCTCTATAAATCGAATTGATCAGTTATCTCTTCCCTACTGGGAGTTTTCATAAGCTGTTCTGATTGCTTTTCATTCATCAGTTTTGATGTTGTATGTGATATTTTACACAGTATCAGTCAACTACAGGACGATGAAGATGACAATGATGTTGGAGAACCGCCAGGGTTGGTAAAACAAGCAAGAGGTGCTATTGCCATGCTACAAACTTATTTTTGCTACGGATAATGTGTTTTCTGCTCTTTTCGCAGTTGAAAACGAAGTAGACATGCAGATGCTTCATACTACGAAGCAATTAAAAATTACAAACTCTTTCAATTCTAATTAGCATTTTTGGTACACTATGTGATTATGTATTTAGATGTACGTAAATAAATTTCTATTTTCATTTATAATGCTTAATTTGCATTGTTGGTTTTCATACAGTTCTTCAAATTGAAGATCTCTATAAATCAAAGTATTTTGTTCTTCCCTTGAGATTTATCAAGGTTCTACTGTACATTGACTTTTTTTTTGAAATTTAGACAAAAAAATCTTTCTGCTAATATTATATCAGCCTCTATATAAAATCTAAAGGAAAGCTTAAGTTTAATTTCATAATCTATTTATTTGTAAAATATTAATAAGAAGAATACAATAATTTGACATCAAAATAAAAGCCTCTAGAAAATTTCAAAAAGTTCTGTTTTGGTATATATTTTCCCCCTTTCTCGTAATCTTAGCAATATAAACAATGTTTATTCTCCATAAAATTATAATATTTGAAATTCGAGTACACACATTTCAACTTTGTCTTTTCCATTTGGCGCATCTTGAGTTTGTCATACAATGCTATTTATATTCCAGCTTTTCGTATACCATCAAATACCACAGATTTTCCTCTTTTTAAGGTTATATTTCTTTTCTGAAGTGTCAATGAAATCCTCCTGAAGTTGGCAATCCCAAAAAATCTTCAGTTTTCTTTGTAATATAGGCAAATATTTTATCATCTATTATCATGCTACTAGAAGCTTTTTTAAAATCTATAGCACAATACTCAATTATAAATAAATTAAACTGTGAGTGTAATTGCAAAAATAAAAAATTTTTGGCATGATCTCAAAAGTTAAGTAAAGGCTAATCATTAGTCAATTCGATTAACCTGTGCTTTCTAAAAAAAAAAAAAAAAAAAAAAAACCCACAGAAGTTTACCTCAACAGCTCATGCAAACTCTGCAAGAGCTCATTGTTATGAGTTGACACATGGAACCAAAACAATTGGCGTGACCATTATAAAGAGATAGCCAAAATCCAAGTTGTGTTATTCAATTTGAATATAGTGCCCGGCACAAGCGAAAAAGGAAACTGGTGAATGCTTAAATGAAAAAAACCTCGTTCAACCAATCAGAAACGAACAAGAAACTGTTTATTACTTATTCCTGGCATCAGTATTAAATAATTCCCCATTTACTTTCCGTGTTTGAGCAGTTGAACAGGTTTTTTTTCATTTACGCAAGCTCTAGTTTCCTTTTTCTTTCGTGCCGGGCACTATAATATCAGCCTTTTAGGGTTAATAATATTATGCTAGTTCAATAATTAATATTCAATTTTATACAGTGTCAGTTATTCATAGCAATTAAAATTATTGCTTATCGTAGTTACATAATTAAGTAAAAATAATTCTAAAAAACATCTGGTTACTATACAGCGACCAACCCCAACTTTGGCCTAACTGCTATTGGTTGAAGCCGAACAACGCTTTCCAAAAAAAATAATGAATGCACAACATGAGATAGTGCTCATGTCATTCGATTGTTGACTTTTTATTGGCTTAAAATAAGAGGAAAAAAAGTAGCGGGAAAAACCCCCACGAATACGGTATTTGCCTGGAATGCGGTGCGACCCTGCCAAATGGCTGAAACTATGGTTTCGCTACAGTGGCTGGAATAGTTTTTATTCTAGTCACTGTAGTTTCGCTTCATGCTTCAAGATTTGTTTACATCGGTGGCTTGTTGCTAGGCGACAAAGCTGCTTTCGTATTATTATGCATGGTGGTGTGCCTGACCAATAGGAGTTAGGCCAAAGGTGGGGTTGGTCGCAGTATAGACAAAATATTTTTGTAATCGACAATTGGCTGCAAGGTTTCAAATCCTAATGGCCCAGTAACAAAATTCAGTAGTCAACATTAATATAGTATTATAAAATAGAAAAAATTCCCAAATTACCTACAGTGAGGTTTATGTACCTGGCAAGTGCATTGCATAATTAGTCCATTACCACTAGTGCATCTCTGGTTTTGGATCAAACTCTGTTATAGAGCAACAATAATTGTACTTCACGAGTGTTGACAGAATTTCCATATGCAAGCATTTCCTTTGGAACATTTTGATTTGTTTCAGTAATAAAGCACAATATTACAACATTAAAAGATCTTGCCAGTTTCCTGTAAACTGTTAGTTTTAAGTCTGTCTGCTCAGTGAGAATTTGTTCATCAAAATTCTCTGGAACCTGATCTTTTCTTTGTAGAAAGGCATGTAGCTTTTGTAGTTCTATCACTCCTCTCTGTCAAATGTCTACATGTGTAATAACCAAATAGTTACCACAAATTACATTTTAGTAGCCACTTTGGAATATGTAGTAGCATTTGTATACCAGGCTATCATTTTTATCGAGCCCTGTACCTTGAGTTTGTAGCCTGAAGTCATTAAAATTGTTTTTCTAACAGACATTAAATTTCAAGTTCTATATTTCAGTATTCTCATTTTAATTTCCAATTTGTTCATCAATTTTATTAATCAATCAAGCAAATTTCTTTTATAAATTGTAAAAGACAAAATTGATTAATAAAAAGATAAAATTCACTGGATATAAATTGAGAGTTTTGTAAAGAAAGAATTGAAGGCTTGAAGAAGGAATAGCAGATAATTGAAGTATGAAGTACCCGAAGTTCAAAATTGTAGCTTAAGTAAAGGAAGAATGCAGCTACTTAATGATTTTACAATATCAGTCTATCTGTCTGCTTCATATTTTCTACATTTTTTGATGTAGAAGGTTGAAATTAGAAATCTAACTTACCATTGGCATGTCATACTTCACTATTTTGTTTTGTTTTGATTGGCCCACTGGGATCAGAGTTACGGGGGTGGGAGCTAGAGGGATCTTCTAGTCTAGGGATGTAAAGGAGTGAAATTCGGTAGGCAGATTGCTCCACATAAGTTCTACATAACTACGAAGTTTAAGTAAATTGTCTCGGTGGGATTGAGTTGAGAGTAGCAGTCATGTAAGCTTTAGAACTATTAACGTTTTCAAATGGAACATACATAATGTCATTGATTAAAAATGATGAGAAACTTACGAAAATAGAACTTTATCATTTTCTATACGAGAAAACCAATTAAAAATTCTGAATCAAAGAAATTTGAGAATTCTTTCTCTTAATAATTCAATTTAATTTGTAAAACCCAACACATAAAATTTTAAAATAATAAACAAAATCTTTTAATTTAATTTACTGAGACACATTTAAATTTTGAAAATGCCCCTCTACCAAATTAGTGTCACTTAACTGATATTACACAACATTTTACAGAGAGAGTTCCAATATCATAGCAGGGTTAATCCATGACAATGTTCCATCTGTCCCAATGGAGTTGACCCTCAACAGGCAAAATCCCGTTATGTTTCATCTATGTTTCATTACCTCAACGGGCAAAATCCAATGACTGTATTGAAAAAGACAACACAGATGGGACCAGTCATACTCCTGTTAAAAAGCTCTGTATATGCCATAAAAGTTTGCCAGACTGGTTCCATCTGTGTCGTCTTTTTCAATATCATCATCGGATTTTGCTTGTTGCAGCAGTATGAAGTCTTCAGCTTCAAAATTCATTCTTCTTGATCAGAGATGTCCTCCTTACACTTTGTGTGTTAAGTTACGGGGTGTAGATGGGACTCTGTTTTGTCATGGATTAACCCTGCTTTTATATTGGAACTCTCTCCATAAAATGTTGTGTAATCTCAGTTAAGTGACACTAATTTGAGGGAGAAGAGTGTTTTCAAATTTTAAATATGTCAGTTAATTAAATTTTGTTTATTATAAAATTTTGTGTTGGGTTTTTCAAATTAAACTGAATTATTAGGAGAAAAATTGCTCGAGTATTTTAAATTATTTCCCAACTTTAATATTGGATATTAAAATCTGAATAAAAGAGGCAATAAAATAGAGGAACTCGGTGCTTCCGCTACGTTCTTGTACTCTCCTCGGGGGCGATTAATTTCTTGTTATTTATTAATTTTCTTTTGCTTAATTGAGTAATTTGCTTAGTTCATTAATTAATATTATGTTACTCCTATATTTAAATAATATTTACTTTGTATTATTATTATTATTATTATTATTATTATTATTATTATTATTTATTTATTTATTTACTTAATAATATTGGGCAACATTGATTTAACTACTGAAGGAAACTCTTATGGAGATTTCCAAATGCAGTCAGGATATGATTAAGTAAACATGTATTTGTTATTTAAATATCTCTGGATTTTCAGGTGTGTAGCTTATTAATAGATATAGCTATGGTGATTCATATATAGCTAATTTTTTTGGAATTGTTTTCCTAATATGTAATAGTGTACTAATTTTGACTTCCACACTATATTCACTCAAGAACACCTGAATTTCCTTTAGTACAAATAGGTTTTTTTTGTTGTTGTTTTTTGTTTGTTTTTTTTTTGTTGTTGTTTCTCCCACAGGGATATGCTAATTTCCGTATCTTCCTGTCGTGTCAAATTAACAACGTTATTTTATTCAAATTTTTTTGAACAGAAATTTTATTGCATATTAAGCTGCTAAATACAACATTAACAAATACCAAATGTTCTATTACAGTTTCTACTTAAAAAGAATTTCTTTTAATCTGACCATGTACAGTTAATTTGATGCTACACATTTGTTTTTAATTTTTTAATTGGGAAAAGTTTTATTTTTTGGGGGGGGAATGTTTTCCATCAAAACAAGGGAGGATTTTAATTTGCAAAATTTTTGTTTCCTGTTTATACAACCTTCACTTGATAAACGGATATAGAGGTTTTCCTCTAATTTTTTAATTCATTAAATTATCCTCTGAACTTTAGTCGATGACGTTAAACAAATTCCAAAATTTACTAATTTATGTAAAATATTTTAATTTGAAAAAAAAAAAAAATTGCTTCCCGTATGGAAGTGATTTAGGGACAACCTTAAATGCGCAAAAAGATTATATGGTCTATTTAAGAAGTATATTTCAAAATTTAGGGCTGATCAGTTATAAAATAAAATCTTCCAAACATTCCAAGAAGGAGATTTAGTTGTGACACAGAAATAGAAGTGGAGCTGGAATAATTTTTTATAGCCACTATCTAGTCACTTATATAATTCCTTAACCATTTTCATAATAAATTTCCTGCTAAAACCGAGCAAAAATTCCATTGAATTCACTAAATGAAATTAAATTCTCTAAAT
Organism: Rhysida immarginata; assembly: GCA_023313115.1. NCBI lineage: Eukaryota > Metazoa > Arthropoda > Chilopoda > Scolopendromorpha > Scolopendridae > Rhysida > Rhysida immarginata. Next base: position 347,865 of record JAHWFO010005224.1, on the reverse strand, counting down.
TTGTGTGTAAAATTGTAAAATTTGGCCATCTGGACTGATTAGACCAATCGGGCCCTGCGCTAGAAGGGAGTCCGTGTTTTCTATTATTTTCAATATACAGTCGAACCTCGATATAAGGATACCTGATAAAAGGATAATTCACTTATAAGAATAAATTTCTAGGCCAAAATTTATGTAAGCTCCTGTTAAACAGATAAAATAACTGTAAATGCACTGTGATGTTATTGGCAGACACTTTTGGTATAATATGTGTACTCCTCATATAATAGCCACTTTTATCATCTCCCTCTAAGCCAATGGGCACTGCTGCCTAAAATCGCGATTGGTCAGTAATAGCACTGCATCCACTATATAAACTCCGTAAGGGTCATTCGGAATTCAGTACACTTCACTGTTCAATTGTCGATTGTCGTTTGGAATTATCGTTTTAAGAAATCAAAAGTACTGTAAAAATAAATTTTAGACACTGTTCACATCAATTAGTGGTGAGTAATGTAGTTTTTAAAACTAAAATCCCTACTTCGGATAAAGTACTCCACTTAAATGGATATTTTCTTCCGGTCCTAAGGATATCCTTATACTGAGGTTCGACTGTACCTGTATATATTTCGTAAATTTAACTTTTGAAAATGTTAAAATGTTTTATAAATAGACCTTTTCTGCGATACTTGAGTGTGAACTGGTGACAGATATGAGAACTACACCCTGAGGAAAACAAAACGGGGCTGTAATGAGGTTTCTGTAAAAACTGATACAACATGCCAATTAATTGTTCGGTTTCATTATGTTTAAATTGGAAAGGGAAAAATCCAAATGTCTCATTTCATCATTTTCCAAAAAAGTAGAAGAGAAAATCATTCCAGTAGAAATGACGGATGTAGAAGTAAAGAAGAATTAAGTAAAGACTTAAGAATTCTGGAATAAAATAAAAAATCAAAATGAACATAGGGTGACAAGACCCTGAAAATCAAAATGAACATAGGAGCGCTCCGCTGATAATAACCATTTTTCATTTCTCTGAGTAATCATCTTGTGTGTTATAAACTGTCTATAAGAATAAATTTTAAATTTTCCGACTGTCCTCTTATAAGTGGTTTCGACTGTTTCTTAATTATCATTCTAAATCTCTTTTACAATTTCTGTGTGTTATCCTTTTGCACAGCCCTGTTATCTTCCATTGGTCCTCGTTCTTGTCCTATCACAGCATGTTTTCCCTTGCATTATATTCTCACTACTGTATCTTTTTCACATACTCTCTCCTCGATCTTATCCTATCCCTGTAAACCAGGCTTTGCAGTGGTTCCCTTCTGTTCTCCCTAACCAATACTTTCTCTCCCCCCCCCCCTTCCAATTTATATAAGACTTCTTCTAATGCCCCTATTATCACTTTCACTCTTTGCTTTGACAATGGATAGCCTCTGTTCGAAACATCAGCTTTTTTCAGGCTCTTAAGACCCTGTGTTAAATTCTCATTTTTTTATTCCAGTAGAAGACAGTTTTGTTTGCTCTACCTATTTTAAGCCTTCAGACTTCCAGCCTCGTCTACATACAAAACTGAAGTTACTGAAATCACCAAAAGTTACAGAAATATGCTGTTTGGTTCTGTAAACACACCCTTCATAGAGTTGTTTTCCTCCTGGCATAATACTGCCGATCGCCAACAGATGGCGAATCATCGCATGCATGCTCAGTTTATCCCAGAAAAGGTCTATTGTTGATACCACACAGTTGGTAACACTGAAGCCAACAAATGCACGTCCAAGCACCAAACATCAAATTATGTAATCTAGCCATTATGCCAATTGCGATATTTGACCAACAGGAAAACATTGCGTAGGACTCGCATGTATGGCTTTTAAAATCGGTACACTGACTTTCAAAAGATAAATCGATACATCATGTTCACATAAAAAGGAACCCTATAATTGTAAGCTCCCTAGGAATAATTCAAAAATATAGTCCCAGGTGGGAATGGTGATTAGTGAAGATTGTGTAAACATGATTTTTTTTTTTCCCCATCAAATTTCGTCACTTCAATTTTTTATCGGGCCATTGGCGAAAGTAGCAATCAGCAGAAACAATTTTTAAACTTGAGAATCTAAATTTAGCTAAAGCTCCTAATAAACAACTAGTTCGTTTAATTCCTTCCAAATTTACGTCTATTTTATTGCTCAATGTTCACATTAAAATACAAAGCAATTCCAATTTACCAAATATAGTAATAAACTTACTTTATGGCAATATGTCTCAAAACAACCATACTGTTGTATAAAATTATTAATGTAACATGAGCAATTGAGTAATCGTGTCTTAACAAAGCGATCTATGATTAAAAGAGAAACGGAAAGTAACATTCCTTGTTGATGCATCACTACAAATCGATTATTGTTATATAACTTGCTATATCTTAGTATTCTTAACAGTCACTTTTAGAGTATGTGATTAACTTGAAGAGGTCCACAAAAAAAACCCAGAATTTGATATATCTGAGCGAAGATCTTGATAATCATGTTGTTGATATAAAGCTCCATATAAGAACTGATGAAAAAATTTATTAGTGGTTCTAAATACATGCATCCTTAAATTATTTTTCTACATGGTCACCATTTCATTCCAAACACTTTTGAAATCATGAAACATTCTTTTTCAAACCCTCTGCATGAAATTCTCGAATCATTGAATTGCATGCAAGGCATCCTTGAGGTGTAGCAAGAGATAGCAGTCATTGGGCTCGAGATCAGTCCATGCAGAACTTCATTCTGATTCACCCAAATTGAAAAAGTTCAAGAAATCCAAAGGAAAATGGCAACTGTGTTCTGGGACCAAGAAGATATGGTTTTGGTTGATTTCATGGAGTATGGAACAACCATTACATCGGAAACTGATTTGAGGAAACTGGAGAGTTGAAAACTTGAATGCAAAACTGGCTGAAATTCCAGGTAACCGAAGAGAAGTTTGAAGAAGCTTGTTTCATGATATCAAGTGTTTGGAATGAAATGATGACTACCATAAAAGCTTGATTTGAGGCAAAGCCGTAAATTAAAGTCTTGATTTAAAGCCAAGTGTTTGTCTAAAACTTTCAGTTAAAGACCAGTCTCGAATAAAGGCTTGATCTATTGGGATACAGAAACCACGTTATAGGAGACAGAAGATGAAGAACTTTATAATAAAAAAGCAATTTCGAAACAGAAGAGAATAATATCTACTAGCAAATTTTTGTAGTTATGATATAAAACTTTAAAATCTCGTTTTTTAAGAATTTTTTTCTACAAATTGAAATATTATCACTAATGCTACTATCGATGCTTGCAAAATAAGAAATCGCGATATTCAAAATAAACTGCGAAAACGAAAAAAAGTTGAGTGCACAAAGCCATCAACTTTGTATGGCTATCAAATCTTAGTATGGCTAAGTGTGCTCAGTTTTTGTCGTTTTCACAGTTTATTTCAAATATTGCGATTTCATATTTTGCAAGCATCGGTAATAGCTCTAGGTGAATAACTTATTTCAATTTAGTGTGAAACTGAGGTACAGTTTCACTGAAACCACTGAGGTACTGAGGTTTCATATGATTTCCTAGTAAGTTGCATATCAAAATTTATCGAATTGTTCTTACTGCCAGGTCTTGAATAGAAACCTGTCTCAATTAATGGCTGGGGGTTAAGACCGTTTTTACAAATAGAAGCCCGGGCCTCAAATCGAGCTTTTACAGTATATAGAAAGATCTTATTGCAAGCAGTAGCCAGGACTATTCCTATTATATTTCCAGTCCTTGCAAGATGATAGAACTGTATGATCAAATGAAAAATTGAATGTAAGGATGCATATATTTGGAAACATTTAAGCAATATTTTTTTCTTTTTAATCATTTTGTAACCAGCCCATACTTTGAAATGTTCATTTTACATAAAAAAATGTTCTTTCCACATCATATACCATTTTAGAAAATAGTGAAATGCTCTGAATTAAGTATCAATGTTATTTTAATAGTAAAAAATATTATACAAATTTTTCATCTGCACTGCTTTGGATTTATTATTATTATTATTATTATTTATAATAAGTGCAACTTTATAGATCCTCATTGCATTTCCTGGAAGGAAAATTGCCCCCCTACTTAATAATTGCCTCTATCTTCCTGATGGAATCATTTTTGATAATCAATTAGGCTCATTAGAAGGAAAACTTTTGCATAAATGCAAATTATTTTGCATAAATCCATTTTTGAAGTTGATTGATTGTTTCTTAGATTTCTTGTTGGGTGGCTATTAAGTCATTTTCCACTTTTCATTTGGCATATCTTTGCCAGCATCTGACATACATGCCCGTATATAGTGAGACTTGAATTACAGAGATGGAACTCTTTTGCCTCGTTTGATCATTGAGTTGGCTTAGTTTGTGCTATCTGTGCTAGATTTTGTGAATCTTAAATACAGATATGTTCTGTGAACTAAGTTTACTTTTACTATCATATTAGAGTTTGTTTTAATTTTTTTTTTTTTAATTTTGTTTTTATTTTGTATCAGGTCATTACATAAAATACCTGATTATTACACTAAAGTCAAAGATACAATTATCAATATACACTCCTGGACAAATTTTAAACTCTCATACATTGTGCACAAAACTTTGGATGTCTGAGAAACAAATTGCAGAGGACTTGGTGGCAAAGTGTAAAAAGCAATCGGGTAGGAAGAAAATCCACAACTGCAGAGCAGAAATCTTTCTGTTGCCTGTATTATTGATGTTTTTGGATTAGACTGTTCTTGACAAACTGTTTCTCATGTACTACAGAGATGTCCACTCATCTATAAGGCATGTTCATATGAAAGTGATTCAAAGGGCACTGAGACAGATTAAATGAAAGTATTAATACTTTGTTTATATGAAAGAAGAACACCTTATAGTCATTATCATAGATGCGCAGTCCTAAAAAAAATCTTCACCTGCCACAGTACGACTCCCACTGGGGCACCAATTGGCTAATACCGTCCGCAAAAAAGTCTGTTTTCTGCTGCTCTCTGAACCGTTCCTGAACAACGTCCTTAACTTCCTCATCATTGGCGAATCGTAGGCCTTTCAGTGCCTTCTTTAAAGGACCAAACACATGAAAATCACATGGTGAGAGGTCCAGGCTATAAGGAGGGTATGGCAGAATTTGCCACCGCATTTTGGTTATTGCTTCCTGCACCAGTCTCGCAACATGTGGCCTAGCATTGTCCTGGAGGAGGATCACCCCATCACTGAGCTTACCAGGACGCTCGTTTTTCACAGCTTACATTGTATTGGTGTATGCAATAGCATTTATACGGATTTGGTGTTCTATAAACCCTCCCGGCCGAACTTTGTGACTTGAATTTTTTGGGCTGTGGTGACGATGGATGCTTCAGCCATGGTTTATGAAATATTTTGACCCAACGCACCACGGTTGTTTTTGAGACATATGCTTCTCAATAAACATTTAAAATACGAGCATGAATATCAACTGGTGGAATGTCCTCAGCTGTGAGAAACATTATCACCGCTCGTTGGTCAGTTTTGGACGGAAATTTAATAGGAGGGTCCATTGTAACACAAATGAAATATGAGCATAAGCCTAACGTAACTTCCCACAGCAGTGCTTATCAGGACAAGCAGACGATACGTCAACAATCACCTGTTTGTCTCGAGTCTGCGCACTCACGTGCTCCAGCCCAAATCACTTTCATTCGAACATGCCATATATTATGTAAAGATGAGATGGAAACTGCCCTTACTATATATTTGAACCTTGCTAAAGAAAAGATCTCCTTGACTCGCGAATGGTATGGAATGATTTTTTTTTTTTTTTTCGGATGAGAAGAGATTTAACCTACACTGCCCTGATGGATAGAATGTCTCTGGCATGATTACAAAAAGAAAAGGTTCAAATGAAAGGTGATTCATTTATGGTTAGGGACTCGCTTTCCTCTGTGGGTAAATGTGATCTGGTAATGGTTGATGGTCAGATGAGTTCCTTGGGGTATAAAGAGCTTCTAGAACAGCAACTTGGAGCTTATGCTGAGATTCTTGGAGACAGAGATTGGATTCTCCAATAAGATAGTGCTCTCTCCCCCATCTCACCCATGATGACAACATGGTTTCATGAAAATGGTATTAACATTTTAGCTGGCTAGCACGTTCCTCAGAGCTCAATCCAATTTAAATGCCTTGGGACAGCTTGCACGGCAGGTTTACAAAGATTATAGACAGTCAAACTGTTCAAGAACTGAAAAAATGCAATTTTGGATGCATTGGAAAGTATTATCGTCGAATACCTTCATATCCTTATTGATTCAAGCCAAACAAATCAGTAACTTCTGAATGCCATTTTTGGAAAAACTTTTACTATTTTGAATTGAAGAATGCCACTATTTCTCATTCCTGCATTCTCCAGAGAATGTAAATGTTTTCCATTAAGATAGTTTTGAAGACACTGAATAGATAAAAATTGAAAGATTCCATGTCTGATGAATATGGAAGGTGAATCATTCTTTCTCATTTAAACTCTTGAAGCTATGAGCAGGTGGTCCTAGCTATTTGAGGATGAATTTATTCATACTTCAAAATTCCTAGCTCTAAAGTCTGAAGACCACCAATGTCCACTCGATTCACTTACTACACTAAGTCCATGCATACTTGAAATCTTTGTACATATTTCATTTACATTTTCATTTTTTTGAAAGAGAAACTATAAACATATCGAATGTGCTCCTCAGATACCTCCATCGTATTCACTTACATAAAATACAGCAACTGGTCATATGCAAAAAAACTAAATGGCATATACTAAGTGATATAAGAAAGTAATTCTGTTTATTTTTTAACTGAGGAAATACAGTCACATAGTCCAAAAGAAGTCAAATTACATGCACAGGCTTTGCATAACAAGAATTCTTCCTGTGCATGCGCACTATGTATTAAAAACGCAACATTAACAACACAATTGGAGAAAACCGTCATATTTCCTTCAAAGAAGTGAATGAAACGTTTCACATATCCTATGGATCTGCAAGGGATATAGTGCATGAGAAGCTTGGATACCGCAGAGTGTGTTCGTGTTGGATTTTAAAAAATTTGACGCCAATTTCGAGAATGACGAAATCAAATCTGCCATGCACCATTTGACTGTGCTCACAGCCTACGGAGTTCTATGAGTGGGGTATTTTGAAATTGGTACAGCATTGGGATAAATTCCTAAATTGTCAAAGTTCCTATTTGGAAAAGTAGATAAAGATGTGTAGTTTCAGCTGCACAGTATGCAGAATTACCAACTTTTACGTTTTACACGTAAAATTTACGCTTTAATACCATTTTACATTTTTACGCTTTATATAAAGGATTTTGTTTTTTCATAATTTCCCAGTTGGAGAAATGTTGAACTCCTCTCCTACATGAGTAGGCATTGGAACACATTATTACGGAAATTAAATCCTTAAAAAAGTAGGACTGTTTTCCATCATGAAGGATGTGGCTTTCGAGATATTAGGCCCCCGCATCATGTATCATTTCAATGTTTACTACCTCGTACAAGTTGCATTATCTCTGTAAGGATGCATTTCCGGACACATGTTTATAGGAAAAATTTTGTTCCCCGCTACAAACTGCACATGGTATTTCATTCTTGACCTACCTTTCTGAATCCCCTGTACAAATTCGCATAGGCCTAATTATAACATGAAGGATTTTACTCTTTTTATTTTCTGAAAGTTGGCATGTCTGAGTATGTTTTGTAATTTTCTTTGAAAAAAATAAATGGTGTTACTTTTGGTATCTCCTCATGAGTTGAATAGTGGGTTACAAAAATAATCCTGCATCCTCTCTGAATAATGCACCTGCCTAAATGTTCTTGTAACTTTTGACAGATGCTTATGGATACTAACACTTTTTATGTTTATCAACTTGTTTTTTCTGAAATTGAATAGTTTTTATATAATTAAACATGAAAATGTGCAAGATTTTCTTTCTAATTTTTACTGTTTTTCTTAATTCTTTTAGCCCTGAGCAGTCCCAAGGAAGAGAATCTACATCGTAAAAAACTTACAGCAGCACTTGATGCACTTAGGCAGAATAAGGAATTATGTGACGTCTCCATCTGGTGTCGAGGCTGTGAATTTGAAGCTCACAAGGTTGTCTTGGCCTCTTCAAGTCCATATTTTCTACAGATGTTTCTCACAAGTAGCTCAGATGGGAAGAAAGATCAAATTAATTTGGACTATCTTCATCCTGATGGTATGAGTGAAGTGCTGCAGTATATGTACACAGGACAAGCAGATGTCGATGCTGCTAACATTTTAAACATTATGCAGACTGCACAACTTTTCAAAATGGAAGGTATGTATTTGAAGTGCCGCCAACTTCTTATTCGTCGAATTAATTTTGACACTTGTCTGCATGTGTGGAACATCGCCGATAAACTTTCAGATGCTTATCTCCGCACGGCAGCACTGGATTTTGCAATCTCTAATTTGAATGAGCTGCGCAATCACAGCCAGTGGTGGCCAAGCCTTAATCTGGAGCGACTTAGATTGATTCTTACAGATGTCCGAGTACAACCAGATAAAGCCCTAGAAGCTGCTATCACCTGGGCTCGGCATGTGCCAGCTGATCATCAGTCTGAGATTGGTCCTTTGTTTCGTGCACTCAAAATTGAATCTCTTTCTCAAAGTTATCTTGAAAAATTAAGTAAAAACGAAGAACTAATGAGTGAAATTCCTGCGTTACGATCCTTTATTACAGCAGTTTTACATGGTCGATCAGAACTTATCGATGGCAATATGCTTTCTTTGTGCAGTATTACAGACGATCAGCCAAAGACTTTGATCCTTGTATTTTCTGAATGTTCTGGGCAGACTATTATGCAAAATTACTGCATCGAAGACAATGTTTGGTCCCGGTCAGAAATGGCACCATTTGACGTTCGGGTTATGGGAGCTGCTGTCTATGAGAATCTTATTTATTGTGCTGGTGGAAAATGTCCTGAGGATGAGAACATCTACATGTCATCACTTTATGTATATTACCCAGTTGAGTATCAATTACAGGTCCTGTCGAGCATGAAGGAAGCTCGAGCTCTCCTTGCCCTTGCTCCTCACAGCGATGGTTGTTTATATGCAATAGGGGGATACAATGAGTCTGGTTACTTAAGTACTGTAGAACGTTATGATGTAACAAATGACAAATGGGACACGATGCCTCCTTTATTGGAACCTCGCAGTGGAGTAGCTGCTGCTTCGGTAGGAGAAAAGTTGTATGCTATAGGAGGGCGCAATGAAAGCGGAATTTTGTCGACGGTCGAATACTACACTCGCACATCTGGACAGTGGACATCCATACAACGGATGCAGTTGCCACGCAGCCATGCGAGTACAGCTGTTCTCGGTGACAAAATATACGTTGTCGGGGGCTTCTGGTCGGTACAGGATCTAGTGAAAACCTCCCTGGGTAGTATTCAGTTCTACTCTGTGACAGAAGATAACTGGCAATTAGCAACATCTTCGATATCAAGCTCTGTCATGATCACAGCTGCGTTGGTGTGGCGTGACACGATATACGTGTTAACAGCAGCGGGGAAAATGTATGCTTACAGCCCCAAAGAGGAAAAGGTAAGAGAATTGCGTAGAGCACCTGGAGCTAAAGGTATCATGCGTGCGGCGTTCATCATAGAAAAAAAAGGCAATGGTTCCTGATTATGTTCAGGAACTTTTTTGGAGATTTGTTTAATCAACCAGTTGTTCTGTGTATACATTTCATGGTGCCTTTTTTGATAATGACAAGTATTTTCATAAGGATTTTTTAATAAGATTTATTTGATGACTTGATAGGAATTTTACCACTGCCATTATAATTTTGTTTGACAAAAGGGAAGCGAAATATAATGCTTAGGAAGTACAGGTGCAAGTAAATTTTTAATGAATAAATTTGGTACTTTTATATTAAATCTCTTTATCCGTTCATTGCTTATGTTTAAAGGTTTATGTTGCCTTGCCTCCCTTTAGAATTTTATTTGTAAAAAAAAAAAAAAAAACTGTCTTAAGTAAAAATATTTCCAAAAGGTTTTCACCTCGTTTAAAAGAGTAGAAATTATAGTTTGATCGGAGCATAAAACGGGAATCTGCTGTATGGTCATTTTTTTTCTTTTTTTCCCGAAAACATTTTTATTGCTCAAGTTTAAATTTATCTTTACGTGTTGAAATTCAAATCTGGATTGCTCTTCGAGATTCACTTGGGTTAGTCATGTACACTGTCTATTAAATACGACGGGCTTGGTGATCTTGTAAAATAAAAAAAATAAAAAAATGTTTGATGGTTTTGTAAAAGGTTATTAAATGGTTTGTGTAGAGTCATTGTGAGAGTTTTAATTTTAGTCATAAATTTCAACCCGAGATGCAGTAGATAGATTAATTTAGTTAATTCGTTTTAGAAAACCTTCGAGAAGTTTTAATTAAAGACAATCGAAATTTATTCGAAAATTTAAAAAAATAAAAAATAAAAGTTGCGACCATATTTATGCAAATACATTAAATGACATTTATATATGTATAGTTGATTCGTTATGAAATTATTGAAATTTTTATATAGATTGAGAATACTTTTATGACCTTTTAATGCTCGTTAATAAATGACATTTGAACATGCTTTTGTTTTAACTTTTTCTTTCTTTTTTTTTAGAATAGCTTTTCCTTATATTTTTTACTTTAAAAAGTACAAAATTAAAACAGTTTCCATGTTTAAATATTGACTCATGTAAGGAACTGCATGCCCTTAAAATTTAAGGAGGAAGAAAAAAAGAAATTGAAAAAAGTATTCTTAATATTTCATGTAGTATATTTTCAACTTTGTTTTACATAGTTTTCCCCTCGTATTATTATAAATGTTAATTAAGTTACGGAAATTTAAGTATTTCTTGTGAAATCAAATATAAGACAGAGTGTTTTATTTTATTTTTGTAAAACTTTTACTGTATTATATTGTAGCTTAAGAGATTTGTATAAATAAATTTTCTACATGGAAAACTTTTTAATAAAAAAAATTGTCGTTGATAAGTTTGCTTCATTTAATGAATTCGACACACATAATATGATACTCCGTTTATGATTAGAAGGTAGGATCAACACTTGTACACAAAAGAAATTTATGCGGAATAAAACTCTTTCGCGAACAAGTGTTGCCTCCTACTTTCTATTCATTATTGCATCCACAGCTCCTCAAGGTCTGTTTCTACTTTATTTTATCTACTCCATTTATGACTTTTGCTCAGTATTAAAGCCGAAATTTGGGTGCTACTATACCATGTGGTCTATCACTTTTTATTTAAGTAATTATAATATGATGGAAGAATTGAAAATAAACTTAAAGGTTAATAGTGTTAATTTCTTCCTTATGAGAAAATATTTAAAGTAATGAAATATGTGCAGATGGAATGTACTTAAGTTCGATGAAAGTAAATTTAACCACTCTGATGTTAAAACTCACTATGACTTCTTGTAGGTCCAAATGTTGGAGAATAAACTGAAAAACAACCACTGTTTCCATATCACCGTGGTTGTTTTTGTATTTATTCATCATATTGTGATACTAGTCATGGATTTCATCAAATGTTGGAGGCTTTTCTATGCAGATGTTGACATTCAATGATAAATGTTGGTGGAAAATGATGGTAAGATAACTGTTTAGTAGGTGCAAAACGTTGGAGTCTCTTCCCAGATGGTAAACAATCTCATACAATCAAATACGGTGGTAAATTATAAATTAAATGGAACCTACTAAATAGTCATCTTCTCATCATTTTCAACTTGAAAACAGAGTTTGAAAAAGTTAATCTGTTTTCAAGTTATCGTGCAAATTGCGGCTGGCCATCCGGTCGAATAAACATACAGACCAAGCGTGCAATCTAAGTAGCTTTGTGCTAAAGCTCCATAATGAGCGAATACTGCAGTTCACATTGGTAGAATTTCTTCTAAAAAAAAAAAAAAAAAAAAATAATAAAAAAAATAAAAAATAAAAACTCCAACATTTGAATCTACAAGAAGTCATCATGAGTTTTAACATCAGAGTACAGTAAAACCTCGTTACAACGTACTTCAAGGGACCTGGAAATTTGTACGTTATTCTGAGGTGTACGTTATACTGAAACTGGGGGGGAGGGGCTTGTGAAAAATGCATATATTCATAGAAAAACAAAAGAATACATGAATGCATTTTATTTTATTCAATACAAATACACTATAGGATATACAATATGTAGTGAAATGTTGAAATGAACAATTCCCTGACTTTTCCCGGTGACATTCCCGTACCTATCCCGATCGCATGCGACAATCGACAATCGAACATGCTAGATTGAGTAGCATGCAGAGATTTCCGGGTTACTGACCAGCCAATGAATTGTGAACTCGGCTTAATTAGCCCATTGGCCCAGTTGCAGCTTTCGCATGGGCTGCATTGACCAATCAGTGCAAGACATTTGAACGATGTACGTTGTACTGAAGGGATAATTTAACCAAGGGGATGTAAAATTAGTACGTTATTCTGAAATGTACGTTAAAGTGAGGTACGTTATTCTGAAACTTTTTAGCATTAAAATACCTACGTTTGGGACGGGGATTTGAAATTTGTACGTTATTCTGAAATGTACGTTAAAGTGAGGTACGTTGTAACGGGGTTTTACTGTAGTTAAATTTACTTTCATCAAACTTAAGTACATTACATCTGTACATTTTATTATACATATCATTACTTTAGAATAATTGTACTTTCCATTTTCAACTCAAGAAAGCATTTACGGTAACTAAACATGTAACTAAGTTTTCAAACGAGTTCAAAATTCATTTAGTTACACATCTTGAGTATTTTCCTCGAATCTTTTCAGAATACTTCTTATGGGTTTCTTAGTGTCTTCCAAAGAATCTGTCCATGTCTGCTTTTCAGTGAATGTATTTGGATTTGTTGGTGAAACTCTTGCTTGGAGTTAATGGCAGTTTAACACTATATGGTGTTGGAACAATTGATGTTTTGTTAGAATTCATGATGCTGTAGATCGAACTCCATGTGGAGATGAAACTTTGTGTTAGTGATGGAAATTTATGCATTATGTTTTGAAGTTGAATTTAAGAACTGAGATCACAGAGTTTCATCACCAGCATCACGAATTCAAAACTTCAATAGTTCTATTGCCGACAACTCCAAACAAGGGCCTTAACATCATCAAATCCAAATTCATCCAGAAAAACAGCAGACAAGGGCAATGACACGAAAACCATAGGTGGAAGGACTCGAGAAGAGCAAGGAAGATGTATAACTATATGGACTTCGGACTTAGTTACATATTTACCTGCTTAGTGAAAAATTTTCTTGTAATAAGGAAGAAATTAAAAATTGCTGACCTTTAACTTAATTGAATTACCACGTTTTAGTGTACAGTTTTTCCACTTTATATTGTAGTATGTGGTCTATTATCTGGTGTATGAAAAGTTATTGTATTATAGTGAATTACTATCTTTATTATAGGGTGACTAGAAAAAACTGATAACATTGCACTCATTCCAGAAAAAACTCATTTGGGTCATTCCCATATTTTGATTTTAGGATAGGTGAATTGGGCATTAGAAGTAATGCACATAAATTTTTTTCCATAATTATGATGCAAGTGTAACAAAGTATACGAAGATGTCTAATCAACAAGAGGAAATTTTGACGTTGACATGGGCTAGGAAAACTCAATTGTGAGTTAGTGATTGCTGAATATCGCCCCATCGAATGTCAGGAGAAATCCTTGGTTCGGGAATGGGACCAGATAGATGTAGATGAGTTGCAGCATTTGGCCGGAAATTTTCGAAAGCGTTTGACGCTCTGTACTGAAGCGGAAGGAGGCCACTTCGAAAACGCTTAAATATGTTTTCTGATAAAAATGTACTTTATCATTACCAGTTGACAGAAGTTTGTTTGCGGTGATGTATATTTTTTTTTTTTCGCAAAATGTTATCAATTTTTTCTGGTCGCCCTGTATATTATGTCTAGTCGGACATTATTTAAAAAATTGCACGTTGACTTTATTGAAAATTATGGATACCCATTGTGGATTCTGTTAAAAATTCGAGAAAAAGATTAGAAGTGTTTTTACAAGCTTCATTCCAACAAAATTCTTTGAGATGGGACTGGAGCCAGCAGTGCTTAATATCTTGCGCATGAGCACATGATGCTGGATCTAGTACTTTTGGTGATTAACAGTCTCGTATATAAATCCATTTCTCTTCAAAGTTAGGTATCCTGGTCATTTGTCACCATATATGTGAATTCTAAGTACAATATGGCTGGATAATTGGTAAAAGAGTGGCTCAGTTAGGTTTTTGAATGTAAAAGTACATAAATCCAGTTTATTCGAGCGAGTACATAGGTAGGCCAAAGGTTATTAAAAGGTAGAGAGCATAATCTGATGGTAGGCTGCTTACAATACTAGCACCTAAATTTGTTTACTTTTTTAGAGTATCAGAATGTTGCATTAAAAACAAAATTTTGTTCAATAACTTCAAGAAAACATCATGGCTTTTAAAAAACGTGAAGTGTAGCTTATTGTAGAGCCAGAAAACTTTAGAGCAGCAAGAGAATTCTTAATTTTGGTTCACTTTAAAAGTAGCATAAATTAATCTTTGAATTGCTAATTTATTTTGTGTTATAAATTAAGCTTTACTTTGTGTTTGAATTTAATAATATAATCCATTAATACTAAAAAATTTATTGATGCTTGAACAACTTCATTATTACAACTTTCATACAGTAAAATCTATTCAATGCAGTTATATTGGATGCTTCAATGGATAGGTGGAACAGAAAAACAATTTTTGCGTTTCAAATTGGTTTATTTTTTCTTCCTTGAAATTTGTTTTTTGTAAACAAGTAACGTGCATTTTAAACAAAATCTAGAGGTAAGCATCAATTAATAGATACCGTAATCGGGTTAATGAGACATTGTTAAAACCTAGATGTGGAATTCAGTCAAGATTAAGTTTAATGATTCTGAAATTAAAGTGCACATAACTAGATATAAAAAAAAAAAAAAGTTGTGTAAAAAGAAATGGATGCAGACAATGTTGGGAAGTTGGCGTTGGATCTTTTTTCAGAGAATGAGAATGAAAAAGTTGAAACATTGTAATTTAAGAATTAGGTGCACAAATTCAGATTATCATATAAAAATCTAGGATGTGATTGTATAAAATTCACAGTTGAAAATTTTAATGTTTAGATACTCTAAATTAAGGTGAATAAGCTTAGTAAAATTTAAGTGAATCTATGAGAACCAAATCTTTAATATTAGTTTCCAGACAACTGTAATAAAATATCATAAATGTTGTAAGTTTTATTAAATTCTTCTTGGATAATAATTTTTAACGGATGGGTAATTCCCACTACTAAAATGTTATATCAAATAATCAGCCTCTTTCTTACACGCTAATTATCTTCCTTAATTATGAGTACTTGCCATTAGCGATAATTAGACTTGAGGAAGTGTTAAGAAAGGTCATTTGAATTGTATCATTGTTTATAATTGGCAGAGCGAAATGGCTTTCCTTTGTATTTGGACTTTCTGAAGAGGATTCCCAACTAAATTACATATGGACTATATGAGACTTTAATTTTAAAAAGCTACTTCATATGTAAAAGCCAAATTTCTATTATTTTCATGGTCATTTAGTTAGGAATTCTAATCTGAATCCATAAATAATCCTGGTTTATAATTAAGCCATAAATTTAAATTACAAGTGCACGATAATGGTTAAGTGAAGAATATCTAAAGTGTTTAATTATAAATAAAAATTAAGTTATTAAGGTTTTTTATTCTTTTTTCTTTTTTATTTTATGAGCGTAGTACACAGGAAATGAAGATAAAATTATTAATCGAAATCCACTAAGTAAAAGTTGTTTAATTATAGGGGTTTGTTTTTTTTCTCAGAAGATCCTTTAATAAATCAAATCCATTAAAGACAGATTATATTAAGGTAATTAGAGAAATAATTCGTTAATATAATTGAGGAAGTTAAATTATATCTTTGCCTGTTCTGCTTTTTTTTAATACTTATTCTCAGCCTTAAGAAAATTGCTCATTTTTTAAAAAATTTTACCCGAGTTGCAAACATTCAGAATATTAGAAAAAAAAAAAATGTAATTTTACAATGAACACAGTTTGTATTTAATACAATATGGTAAAAATATTAAAAAAAAATGCTTTTATGATTTAAAAATTCACTCAAAAGTAAAAATAATAATAATAATTTTACATGGCTTAGTGGTATTTTTTGTGAATAAAAATGTTGGGGTGCTCTTTATATATAATCTTTTAATTAATTTTATGTTGAATTTTCAAATGATTCTCATTAATGAATACACATTGATAGATTTCAATATATTCAGTGATTACCAATACAAGGTGTGGCAATTAAATGCCTGGACAGAAGTCTCTGCATAAAATATAAACAATAATTCAACATGAGAAGTCATGGTTTGTATGAGTTGCCTATTGCATTGCAGCTGCATAGATATATATGTTATTTTTTGTTTTTGTTTTTTTTTTTTTAGTAGCGTAAAGGATTCGTATTCAGATATGCATTATAGCGATGCACATGAACAAGTATTGTCGAAAAAAAAAATATGGAACAACATTAAACTTTGCCTAAAGTTTGGTAAATCGGCCATGGAAACAAACCAGATGGAACGATGCCTTATCCCGAACCAGTACATTCCAGTGGTTTGGTCACTTTTCTGATGTCCATGAAGACCTTTCAGATGACCTGCACCCTGAAAGACCAGTTTCTGTCCGAATGCCAGAAACGACCAAGAAAGTCCGGAAGTCGTCACTACTGACCGTCACAATTCAATTCGTATGCTTCCGGGCTGCAACAAGTTGGGTTCTCCTTCACGATAATGCCTGGCCACATACCGCCATAAGTGTGAAGCGATTTCTGGCCAAACACAGCATCACAGAGCTCAACCACCTGCCCTATTTTCTGGATTTAGCCCCTCCAGACTTTTTCCTGTTCCCACAAATGAAAAATGCTATGAAAGGTGCCCGATTTCATGACATTTCTGATATTTTCCCATTTGTGAGTATCTGTATTAGTCCGGGTATTTAATTGCCACACCTTTTATAAATATTTGCTGCTATATCCTTCAGAGTTTTCAAACGATATTCAATAAGCGCCCCAACGTTTTTGTTCATACAAAATATTACGTCCAATATGGTCGCAGTAGGCGGAGGGGGGGGGGGTAAACATCGTGACTTACTGATGGTCACCCATCCAGTGACTAGCTATGCTTGATATTGCTTAACTCCCCTGAAGTTGTGTGTTCAGGGAAAGCCCATCAGGCCACGGCCTCCCCCAACTTTGGTCTTTCTTTTTTAAAAATTTCAATCTTGTAGTCAAACAGATTCGATCTACAAGACCAAAAACCGAGTTTTGAAAGAGGGGCCCTTCCCAGGAATTTTAATTAAATGAAGAAAACCTAAAAAGGTGGCTTTACCCGCTATCTGGAATGTAAATTAAATGAAAAAGAAGCTTTAATCCTTTTCAAGAATTCGAATATGGAAAATTTTTATACAGGACCAAGTTATCAGTGGAAATGAGCCGGTGCGCCAAATCTAGCGTAGGCGAAAAATTGATTGAAAGATTTGACCAACCAGAAAAATCAATTTAATAACAACATTGTTATATTAAAAATAATTATAAAAGTCAAACAATGCCTTGAAATTGCACTAAATTTTGTATTAAAGTTTGTTTTCCAAATAAGATGTTATAAACTCTAATCAGAATCCATAAATAAATCGAGCTTGAAATAGTTCTATTAAGAAAAAGATTTCTTAATATTGTAAATCATATTAATTAACCTCAAGAATAATATCTATATCAATCTGTTGACAACGGATAATTGTTTTCTGATATTTACATTCGATTGATTAGCAAAGGAAAGAAGCAGAAGGAAGTATTAAAAGGCAAAGGCCAAGTTGTTCCTGCTGGAAAGAAAGAAAGAATAAATGTTAATGATATTATCATGATATTATTATGCTGGAAGGGTTTCTCCGAATCTATAATCGATAAAACTGTCGATAGCAATCGAAGTCGTTTGATTGTTTTACTTAATCTCAGAATTTCCTTTGCAATAACAGTTTAACGTTCAATTACTAGTAAGTAAGCTTTTAGATTTCCTATAACTTCCGATAAATGCTGAACTTCGTTATTAACACTTTCGCTCCCACTTATTAAACTTGATTTTACTTTCTGATAATGACTTTGATTCATGCTGATACTGAAACGTTTTGCTGATCAAAGCACGGTTTCTTTTTGGCACTTTTCCATTGTCTTATCTGCAACTCGACAGTCCTTGGATTTCGACCAGGAGTGGATACGTCAGAGAGAAGCACTATTCCTTAATTTTAGCAGACCAGCAGCTGGTCACGTGTATTTAATTAACGTCATTTCTTTCATTAAAGTTACTGATATTTTTTTTTTTTACGCACGATATACATATTTCGATTGCCGAGAAACGAGTTCCGAGTTTCGCTTAAAGGTCGCAAAGCTTTTGTTAAAGGGGAAGCTTTCATTGCAAGTTAACTTAAATAACATTTAGTCTTTTGATAATATTTCAATGCTAACAGAACTGTTTATAAATGTCTTCGTTATTATTTATTTTTGGAGCCCTCAATGAAATGCGCATTCGAGCTATAAAGATCAGCTTTAAATTTGAATACGAAATCTGTTAAGTTGTTAAATCCATTAAAGAGCAACAGCTGATGATCTGTAAATCGAGATGGACATTTTGGTTCCGCTCTTTATTTCTATAGTTGCCAACGAAGGTCAGCAAAAAATAGTGGCAATTCTAGTTATAATTAAACTGAAACACACAAAATAGTTTTAAATGCTTTTGATGCCAACGTAATCTTTTCAACTGTCATCAAGAAAGTGGAAATGTATACGCTTAATGGAACCAAGATGCATTCAACGATTTGGCAAAGAAGATTTTTGAATACCGGTGTGTGGGTGTAATGCAGAAAGTGCCAACTCAAAGTAAAAGTACACCCTATTCCAATTCCTCTTTATGAACAATTAGAAAAATCATTCGAATTGATTGGATCAATAAAATCCTAATATAAAATAGGAGAAATCGATCCAAAATCATTAATTCTTTAGAAATGCTTTAAGAGTTACGATCCTTCTGGGAATTTTTGGACAAATTTTGCAGTGGTTGATCAACACACTTTTTTTTAATGCATGTACAGTATTTGGTTAAAGAAAACAAATATGAAATAAGCAATTTCAAAATATAAAATGCTTAAGTGGCCACATTAACCGGTGGCTGTTATAAGCGAGGTTACCAAAAGTTTTTACCCAACAAGTCGAGGATGTGTTTTACTTACATATAGACAAGTTTGTTTGCTTAAATTATCATTTATACAAGTACAGCATCTTGTCAAAATAGTATATTTAAAATATTGTCTACTGTCTGTTTGACAACCTTGGCTGCATTAGTGAAATTGTGTTGGGTAGAAGCCGTATGATTTCTATGTAGGATAGGTCATCGGGAACATGAGCATGGGCGCTGCAGCTGTCAATTAGAAGACCAATTTTTTGTCTTCGCTTCTAAGATGCTTGTTCCATTGAGCTAGCCAATTAATCCAGATCTCTGATGTCGTCCATGCATTGGTAGACGATTCGTAAAGATTTAGGGAAGTTTTTACGTTTTTGAAGCAGCGTGGAGATTCTGACTTAACAATGATGAGGGTTTTTTTCTCTCTGTCCCTCCAAGTTACAATAAACAAGGGCATCAGCAGCCTCTCCATGAAATTTCTTGAAGCTTAGCCCATTGCGTTTTTTCCAGCGATTAAACCAGCCTTCAGTTGCCTTAAAGCCCGTATGACCTAATGTCTTTGCAATTTCATCAGCCTTTTGACATAAGAGAGGACCGTTAACTGGAGCATTTCTGTTTCTAACATATTGAAACCAACTTAAAAGACCTTCTTCAACTTGAGCATCTTTTCCATTTCGCTTACGCTTTCTGCTTGTCCCTTCACTTGCAGCATTCATGTAATTGACCAATCAGTAAGGTGAGATGAAAAAGTAGAATGCGTGAACTACCTCTGAATAAAGCGGCCATATTAAGCGGAGTGTGGCCACATAAAGCGAAAATTTGTTACATAGGAAACAGTTAGAAAATTCCGGATCGAGCTGGAGTGGCCATATAAAGCGGGTGGCTACATTAAGCGGCGACTATTGTAACTGCAGAACGTGGTCTACAAAAATTATATTTTGGTTAAAAAAAAAAATTAACATATACATTTCAGGGAGAGCTTACCATGCAATCCGTGGTGTTTAAAGTTATTAAAAAAAATTGTTGTTAATGCTAATCAAAAATGCCACGTTCAAAACAGATAACTGATATTGAGGTAGCAGAAATTTGAAAATGCTGAAGTGAAGGACTATGTAAAAATTGCAAAGAAAATTGGTAGAAGTGATGGTGTCATTTATTCAATCTTAAGAAAAAATCCTTCTGAGCCTAAAAAACGATGTTTCTGGCCGACCGATATCCCACAACTTCGAAAGGTGATTGGTAAATCTTCCGATTAGCTACTCAGTTCGGGGAATTCAACGAGAATTAAGCATCAACATCTCCAAAAGCACCATCCACAGAAGACTGGTATGAATAATAATCTGGAATATAAGTCTCTTCGAATCCAAGCTCTCCGGATCTAAACCCTATTGAGAAATTACCCACTAGAGACAGTCTTAGGTCTGATAAACTAAAACAGAAAATCATTGACAGTTGGTATAATATAGATCCTATAGTCATTCGTACAGTGCCCAGTCGTGTTTTTGTTATGATTAAATTTAGTGGTGGTCCAATAAAGCATTAAAAATAAAAGATCATCAATATTGAATTTATTCTGAAAGTATATTTCGTTTATTTATGGGACAAAAATTTTGCTGTCTTTGAGAAAAATCAATACATTTTTACAGAATTTCTTCATAAAATCAAACGACATTTTGGTGACACGTTTATAATAATGTTATAGCTATAATAATGTTTCAAGCTATAAATTGATTAAGCAAATTATCAATTGATAAAAAATTGATAACACTGGCCAACAAAATTTAGGATTTTTCTTGTGACAAAATGAAAGTGGGTGATTTTTGGTAGTATTTTTTCTGCTGATTACGAATATAATTTTTAAATTTCTCTAGCACGCACAGCTTTCTTGTTTTACAATGAAACATTTTTAAATCATTCAGTGTTTGGGGCCTGGTAAATATCCTCGCGACCCCAAAATATGGATAGTTTAACAATGCAGACGCTTCTCTTCACACCCATTACTTTAACATAGAAGTCTCATAGTGCATAACTTGGGAACGTGACGTGATAGAAAAAATCTAAAAGCAAATTCGAATTCTACATACAAATTACTACTAAGAACATTATCTGTGGTCTTTGTCACAATAAGTGTGTTGACTAGTGTAATCAGTGATAAAAAAATTAATTAAGCAAATTATAAATTAATAAATTTTTTTCTGACCGATTACTTAGATTATTTTAATAGGGTGATCCAAAAGTCATGAAAAAGCTTTAAAACTCAATAATTCGCCACGAATGCAGATAAAAAGATTCTGTTTGCACAGAAACGATTGAAATGAGGTCGTTAGACGATTAAATGCTAGATTTGTTCGTTTTTAACCAACAGATGGCATTGTCAAGTTACAGACATAAGTTTATGACTGTAAGATGCCGAAATAGCATTTGAAGCGAGTGCTGCTTTTTTTTTTTTTTTTTTTTTTTTTTTTTTTTTTTTGTTTCTTTTACTGGAATAGAGTTCGATTTCATTTCAATAGTTTCTATGCAAACAGAATCTTTCTATCTGCATTCGTATGCGAATTATTGAGTTTTAAAGTTTTTCCCGCTTTTGGATCACCCTGTACTTTTGGGACGCACTATACAATGTGCGAATGCCTACGTTTTTGGCGCTAAATGGTCATTGAAGAGAAATAAATTAATTTCAATGATATCGATAGAGTCGAGTTTCTAAGCTATAAAGTGCACGAAAATATTAAGACAGTTTTAAATAATTCTAATTTTAACGTAGAGATATAAGTACGTCGTTGGATACAGAAAAGGCAAATGTGGTTACGTTTTCATTCGTTTTCTGGTACATGTACCTGTCTACCTTTCCACGTAAAGACTAGAAAAGTCCCGCTTGGCGAAGCATCTGAGTATGAATTCAATAGCTTCATACTCATATCTAGGCTCATGTCGCTCTGAAATTAATTTTAAACAGAGGAAATAACGTCATTGACAGTGTCCTTGTCATTATAAGTGTTGATTTATCTATACTAAAGATGTTTGCAGCTCCAAGTCCTTCTAGTCAGCAGTTTCAAAATAGCCCATTAAAATTTTGTTTTGTCAGTAAATTTATGAAATAACTTAATTTCGGTCTTCTAAACTTTATTTTACAATAAGATTTTTAATATCATACAAATTTGTAGCGACTTTTCCCTATGTTAAAGGAAGTTACCGCGTTTATCACAGTGGTACATTTGGATTAATTCGTACCGCGTTATATGGAAACCACGTTATATAGGGAGGTTTGCGACGCGATTGGATAAACAAAGTCATGCGAACAACACTTTTATGCATGGTTCTGAATTTACAGGAAATTTCCTTAAATGAAAACTTGTGATCTAGGTGCATGAGAAAAAACCATGGGAATTCTCCATTATTTTGATCAAAAAAGTGTAATAGAAAGATTCATTCTCTAAGGAGACTGCTTACAATAAATCTAATTAAGCTGTGCAAAATAATATAGAAGGAGTATAACGATGTTATAGGAGTATCGTTATAGGAGCACTGTCGCAATTATATGGAAACCGCGTTGGCTGTACTTGAGGACAGTTTTCTTCTGATAGTAATATGAAGTTCGCCCCATAAAAAACAAATAAAATTTAAAAAAAAAATTTTTTTGATATTATATCTTTTTTAACATTTTTCATTCTTCACCTACAGTTTATTTCAATGCAATTTTGAAAATTTTCTAAATTAGTCTATTTTTACTATCTTCCCCGAACCACGCCCCCAAAATTGCTCTTTCACATCCGACTCCGCCTAAGTGGTCCTTGTTTGCATTTATATGTTTAGTCTTACATTGAGGTTGTGTAAATGAAAGCAGTTTTTATGTGGAGTCCACCTGTTTCACCTGTAATGCTAATATTGCATAATAATAGTGCGTCACCTGGTGATGGGTATTTGAAACTTAATATTTCAAAGTATAATTAGCCAATAATATGTGACTACAATTTTTTTTTACAAATCTAAAATAAACGAGGCATTAAATAGCTTAAATTTTTTTCTTATAAATTAATTAGATTTACAAGAAAAAATTATTTACATTATATTTAAAGCTAACTCTTTTTGAGTATATAATTTGAATATAAAGTTGCTTTGAAATATTCTTTGCGAGTGTTCTTAATTTATATGAGAATAAATTGTATCAATCTGCTTTCATCTTGATTAGCGCTAAATGATCACAGTGATTTAAAAGCTACTTCTATTAAACAAATTTAAATAAAATCAGAGAAGAACAAAAGTGATGATAGCTGCTCATTATTCAGGTCCTTGAACCCAACTTTCTCCTGCGAAGTTGTAAATATTCACAGCGCCTTTCTAATATAACCCATTTTGCGAAATGCGCTCGTTGATACTCCTCGGTTGATGAACTCGGGGGTGGGAGCGGTTTATAAGAATGGAAAGAATAATAATACTAATAATACACGCACATGCTAATATAAAATTTATACATTTCGAAAGAGAGAGAGAGATTATTATAGAAATTGTTATGCTTAATATGTTTAGTCTTGAGCGAAATCTATTTTCGGGATCAATGATGAAGTTCTCCACCTACAACGCTGAATTTTCCCGCCCCTTCCCATCCACTTATCTCAATTCACAATCTCGTCTGTCCCCGTTTTTTATATTTCTCTTTCTCTCTTTAACTTTTTCGGTTCAGCCAAATGAAACTCTTCCTTCCGCAGGAGAGAGGAAAGCAGATAAAAAGAAATCTTTTCGAGACCTTCAAACCTTAATCGAAAACGAGGGAACTGGATTGGGTCACAAGGGGCCATTCGCCAAACACGTTGTTGGCAAGGTGTGGAGGACGCGAGAGGCTCATTTATATAGGCTATCAATATTCGGTGCAGAATTTGTACTTAAAAATGAAATATATCGAAGAATATATACTTATGCTATATTAATATAATGTATACATGTTGATGGATGCCAAAAAGCAGAAAAGAGAAGTAAAAAAAATTCCAGCGCGGGCCTGTCCGGGATTTGAACCCGGGACCTCTCGCACCCTAAGCGAGAATCATACCCCTAGACCAACAGGCCACGTCTTTCAATTTGCGCCATGTTCACTGAAATCTCAAGAAACGTTTGTTATTTTTTTATTAATTATTTTTATATTTCTTTCGATTTTAACAATTTGACTTTTGTAATTAGTCCTTTTGATATTTCGTATATATAAAATTATTAAAAAAAAATTTTTTCTCTAATGTATTTGGAAAGAATATTTAAGTAGCCATGACATCATAAAATTTTGAATATAAATAATATTTAAAATAAGTAAACTATAAAAATCAATTTTTAGAAATTTTAATGTTTGTGAAAATAATAACAATTTCAATTGTCGTGGCCTGTTGGTCTAGGGATATGATTCTCGCTTTGGGTGCGTAAGATCCCGGGTTCAAATCCCGGATAAGTCCTGCGACATATTTTTTTTCTTTTCACTTACTGCACACTTTTCATTAAATTTAAACTTTTTAAAGAATAAGCTAATTTCCATTTCAGTAAATGCTTTATTTTGAAATACTGCAGACATCCTTGAGACGATCTGATATGTCGGGATTCAAACCCGTGATTTTGTAATACGTCTGAATTGCCTATCGGTTGGCTGGGAATGATTGCTCTTTCCGGTTTTTGGAGATAAGAGGAATTGATTGCTCGTCGATGCTTGCGTTAAATCCGGTCGTGAGGGGTTGAGTATTGCTACTTATTCACCCGTCAATGAGAAATACGACCTTGTGATGTCACCATATTGATAATTTGCAAATCAATGGTGCTGTTATGCAATTTATAACGCAGACTATATATTTGAGAGAGGAAGTTTAAAATTTAATGTAATTCGCCTAGTGAAAGGAAATTTAATATAACAAATATCGAATGTTATCTAACAAATTTTTTTTTCGAATTTACAAAAAAAACCAACAAAAAACAAACAAAAACAATTCAGAAATTCGAATATTCCGAACTTTGTAATCTATTAAGATTTGGGCTATTGAGGTTGCTTTACTAAGGGGCTCGATAAAAATTGACAAGTAGGCCTATTGGGAGGGCTACATAACAGCCCTATCCGACTTCAGATTCAGCTATTCCGAAATTATGAAAGCATGCAAGAATCGAAGCTTCTTAGTTTCCAAGAATGGGATATCAAGTGTATTAAATAATATTGGCAAAACCAAAAGCGGCGCCATTCCTGAGAGTAAAACGCAGGCCAATCCGAGACCATCCACTAGCCGTACTCCTGAAGTCGTCCGGAAAGTGCGGGCTCTCGTTACCGGAGGTAAACTACCAACATAACGGCTCATTGTACAGAAAGTAGGAACATCTGTATACACGGTCTATACAATTATCTGCCGTTATTTACAACTGGAGAAGTGACACAAGAGCCACGTTCAAGAGCGACGGACCAACTGCCGTAAACTGCATGAATAGTGGAAACACGTAGTCACACTCGAACTTTTTTAAATCAATGCTCAAGGGTTCTAAGGACTTCAGAAGATGGTAAAGGAAACATTTTCAAAAAGTTTGATGATCGTGGCGGGATACAGTTACAACGGCCAAAGTCAACGCCATGTACTATCAGGCTAACGTTCTAACTCCCACATTTACCCATGCCATTCCCGGTTTGTACGGTACAGAGGTAAACAATGTATGGCTGCACCAAGACAAGGCGTCGAGTCACACCGGGGCTTAACTCGCCTGTTTCTACAACGAATGCAAGAAGATACCGGAATCCGCTCATATTCCATTCAGCGACATACACATCAAGTCGCCAGACCCATCGCCTATGGATTTTTGTGGCTTTGGCCTACTTAAACGGACCCTCGGAAAGAGACGACCGCGAACAGTGGAGGGTCTTTGGAAAGCGTGTCAACAGGATCTTGATTTTCTGCGTTCCAGCCTCCTGTATTGGAAACTGCGATGCATTGGAAAATATGTAACCATTTGAATGCAATGGTAGAACTACAAAAGCTGGATACCTTTCTACAAAGCAAAACTAAGATTCTAGGAAATTTTGATGAATAAATTTTCAGTGAGTGGACTGATTTAGACTCCTGGATAAAATTACAAACGCACATACATTTTGCACAGAACTTTGCACAGAACACAAACTTTACACATGTGGCAGACAAACTTATTCAGCTATCAAATGACCACTAGTCAAAAATTGGAGAAAAACAAAAAAGATGTACATTCTGTTTGGCCAAAATTATAAACTCAGCCTGAATAAAATGGTTCTGTCCACTTTATGTGAATTAATTTTAGAGTAAAATTAGAAATAACAGAGATTCTTTGACACTATAGGCAGATGCTTGTTTTGTGTTTTCACAATGCCACGAAGAACTGAACTGAAGGAAGAAGAAACTCGTAAAATTTGGGATGTTGCATGCATCTGGGATGTCCAGAGACAATTGGGATGTCCCACTTAAACAAACCTCTGTGTGCTAGCAAGAGGACTTGGTACCAAAGCGAAAAAGCGATCGGGTAGGAAGAATATCCTTCACTCCAGAGCGGAATCTCATGATTATCACCTTGCAACTGAGAGAAATCTTTTTGCTGCCGATATTATTGATTTTATAGTCGTGGATTGCTCCCGACGAACTATTTCTCATGTACTACAGGGATGTCCATTTATCTATCACGTAAAGAGAAGGAAACCAACTTTGAAACAAGTTTATAAAACAGCAAGTTTCAACATTGCTAAAGAAAAGATGTTCTGGCCTCACGAATGGTATGAATGGATTCTACTGGTATGATCTACGAAAAGAAAGGAAGGTTTATATACACCGTCGATTAAAGAGCGGTTCAGTTATGGCTGGGGGCTCATTTCCCTGGTGGGTAAAATTGATCTGGTAATGGTGCATGGTCGGATGAATTTCTTGGGTATAAATGGCTTCTAGAACGACAACTTAGAGCTTATGCTGAGATTCTTGGTGAAAAAATGGACTTTCCAAGTGCTCTCTGTTACGCAGCAAATATGATGAAAACACGGTTTCATGAAAATCGTATAGACATTTAGCCTGATCAGCACGATCCCCAGATTTCTATCTAATTGAAAATATCACGGGAGAGCTTGCACGCTAGTTTTACAAAAAACAAAGGTAGTTTCAAGAACTAAACGATGCAATTATGGATGGAATGGAAAGTATTACTGTCGAATACCTTCATTTTCTTCTTGATTCAATGCCAAACAGAATGTTTGAAATTATCAGAAATAATGAAGGCCCCACGAAGTATGGAAAGCCCCACGAAGTTATCAGAATGAATGTGTGGAAACAATTTGTTTTGTAGACTGACTTTATAATTTTGGCCAAGCTCAATGTACATTTGAATTTATGAATACAAAAACATGACGCAAGTTTTAGTTGTCATTTGATAGCTGAATACGTTTGCCTATGAAGTTTTAAAATTAGTATATTTTTATTAAACTTGTGAAAGGGAAATTTAATATCACAAAAATAGAAAATTATAATTATCTACTAAATCCTTTATTCGAATTTTCAATAAAGCTACAACTCAGCAATTTCGAAGATTTCGAAGTTTGGAATTCTATATCATAAAAACTCATCTGTTAAGATTCGGGCTATTGATACTGTTCTACTTAACCGTTATCTTACTAACTAACTGATTACAACAGTTCTTGTTAAAGCATTGAAAAGGTTAAGTGGTCAAACCAACAATTACCATCTTTCTTTCTAAAGTTAAGTCCTTGCATTTTCGTTTTATTTGGATGATAATGAACGTACGAACTCTATATTCATTGCTTAAAAACCTAATTATTAAGCTTAACTTAGTAATAACAAAGAACCACCCTGTGGTCTGTCTTGCATATCAAATCCAGTCCAACAAAGAAGGTGGGTGGAACCTAACATTGCTGAAAAAGAAAAGAAAAAAAAATAAATAAAAATTAATAACAATAAAAAAGGTGTGTGTAGTGATATACAGTAATCCAGTAATCTGTTCTTTCCATCACGAAAAATGTTCCAGAAGGATTTCGTGCGTGCTGTAATTGATCTGCGCTTGAATATAAGTATATGCAACCAGATAACACCAAAAAAAGTTAGATCAATAGCATCCAAATGTTTCTTCCAGACTTTCTTCCTCTCCCATGTACTCAAGAAAACGGGAGAGGAATAAGCAAAGACTCCAGATTTTTCTATAGCTTTTCAAGCAACCAAAGTTAACGATAGTATGGTTCTTGAAGCTTCGCTGCAGTCAAAAGCCATTTAAACTTCGGGGGAGAGGGGCTTTCTCTTCTTTTGTCGTTCCGTGAAAATATGAATGAATTCTGGTTTCCCGACAGAGGAGGGAGGGAAGAAGGGAGAATGGCTTTGATTTCCTGTTCGTGCCCACCTGTCACCGATCCTTATGGCGTGGATTATATGGCCTTTGTCATTAACCGTCAAACGAGTTTGTCCGGAAGCTTGTACGATTCTCTTCTCAGAGTCGTTCCTCGTTCCTTTGTAGAGTCTCAACTTTTCAAACTTCGTTTGAGGGAATATATTTTGACGACTTTCGAAATAATAAGATATATTTTATTTTGTTTATTTAAATTTAACAAGGTGGCATATAGATATATGAAATGATAAATAATCAAGAAATAATAAACTACGTATAATTTACAAAAATGACAATAAAATAGAAGAATTTTATTATATATTTCACCCAGACAATAGCATGATCTCTCTGCAAATCATATTCAAAAAGCTAGAATGATTCTATATAATGACGTTATTGATAACTTAAGTTATTGATAACTTTTAATATTTAGTATGACATCCTTTGTCTTTTTATAATCATTTTGATGAGATTTGGAATGCTTTCATGACAGTTTCTCATGATGTCTTCATCCCGAAGCCATATTCGGATTAGTTCTGCTAAGAAGTCAATCTTGTTTATGATCGTCTTTTACTTGATTTTTAAACTCACAACAGAACTAATGGAGACATTAAAAGAAAAACGGCAAGAGCAAGGCTGTCTTTTTTTTAAAGATAGAAACTACAACCATATTAATAAATCACTGCATTGCAAACCAGTTTTACAATCTGGATTGTAACAAGATCTGAAAGCTATGGGAAAGAAACAAAACAAACAAACAAAACTTAGGTTGAGTATAAAAATTTGCACACCTTTGTGTAGGCCAAAAAGTATTAAACATTAGCCATTATATCATATCCTGCCTTATATCCTGCCATTTTTTATGATATATACCCTGTTAAACATATTGTTAAAATTTGATTTAATTAATATAATAATCAATTTAAGCAGTTAATAATAAGAAGAATAAAATGTTCTTTATATAATCTTGTCAGAATAATGTAATAATCAAAGTCTGTACTTTTGAGATACACGGGTCATTTTTACAATACTAAATCATTTCCTCAAAAACAATGATTATAATGGTTAATCAGTTTGTCATCTCTAAACATTTTGAATTCCTACACATATACTGATTACTCCTGATTTTAAAGTTAATATATACTCGTTCTATCCAGAAATAAGTGTCCGGTTTACGATTTTTTTATTGGCCATAAATAAATGTCAATTACTTCCTTCCAAAAGAAAACTGTAAATATAAAAGATTTTGAAGGAAAATTATTGTTTGTTTTTATTTTCGATTTTTATTTTTGTGTTGAGGTCATGAAAGTATTAATTGAAAGTATTCTAAATTATTTATTGAATTATTGTTCCTTGATGTTTTAATGCCACTTAATAGATTACCGTATATACCTATGTACAGGGTGTTGCAGATAACTACAGGGCAGTATAACGGGAAGTCTACCCGTTCGATTGCAGGGGCCGGCTCGACATCAAATGATAATTGGGTAATTTTATCAAAAACACGACAGTTTTGACGTTCATCCCCCCACCTCTCCCCGACTGTAGAAACTGCTGGCTGCATCAGGCCACCTTCATCTCTCTCCATTCTGCCAATCGACCGAGCCGGCCCCTGCAATAGAGCGGGTAGGCTTCCTGTTATACTGCCCTGTAGTTATCTGCAACACCCTGTATAAGAAAAGAAATTTAATCTCAAAAACGAGCTCAAAAATCGAATTCGTCTTATCCAAGAGGCAATGAAAATTTAAAGAACAAAACAGTGACAAAAAATCTGTGAATTGGACGACGTTCATGAAAGAGAGATGGCAACCCTGGATGAGTTTCAGCAACTTTTCGGAAAGTCTGATGATGACAGTGCCGAGTTTGAAGCCTTTTAAATACAAGGTGTTTTTGAATTGAGTACAGATTTTTTGGGAGATGAAAGAAGAGGTCCTTAGAAGTATTTTTTGTCATATGAACATGGGGTCCCCGCAGCTCCGTTTACTTACAATACTGCATTGAACAATCAAATGACACCGGGACGCAGTGTGCGTTGGTAGGCCTAGATTATTTTATTTTTAACAATTAACACAAGCAATCTACTGTATGACTTTTACAGTAATTGTTCGAAATGACCGCCATTTGCTTCATAGCACAATTCGCAACGCCTTACGATGGATTGATGTACGCGTGGAAACAGTTGATTTGCACGGTCGCTGATGTCACCTGCTGCCGCGACAACACGAGCCGCCAATTCTTCTTCGGTATCTACGGGTTCGGAGTACACCATTGATTTTATGTTTCCCCATTAAAAAAAATCCATCGTTGTGAGATCTGGCGATCTCGGTGGCCAACGACGAGTGTTTATATCTCATTAAACAATGACGATATGTCTCATTTAGGTAATCTCTAACTGCTCTTGTGTAATGCGAAGGTGCGCCGTCCTGTTGAAACCACATCAAATGTCTGGTCATTAGCGGAATATCTTCAAGAAGAACCAGGGAGCTCCTCCTTCAGGAAACCAACGTATGTTTGCCCGTTAAGACGGCATGGTAGGAGATATGGCCCAATCAGGACATTGTGAATCATGCCAGCCCAAATATTCAACGAAAAACGATGCTGAAAACTGTTAACATGTGTTGCACATGGGTTGACATGAGACCACAGATGACTATTGTAGCTATTGAACATTCCCTCTCGCGTAAACGTTGCCTCAAGGAAAACCATGGAAGGAAAGTCTGGAATCCTATTCTATTGCTGCATAAACCATTCCGCGAAAGCACGCCGGGGACCATGATCATTGGGACATGATTCCTGCACCTTTCGAAGCTTGAACGGATGTTGCAGTTTGTCATGTAAAATGTTCCATACAGCGGTATGACTAGTATTCAAAGCAGCTCCGACCGCACGAGTACCTGTCAATGGATTTCGGTTAAACCTTTCCAAAACTTCATCCTCTAATTCAGGGGAGTGTAACCACCGACGACGTCCACGCTGATGATTATCATGAGCGAATGCGCCTGTTTCTCTTAGACGACGATCTACTGCACCAAATGTTCGTGAATTGGGAATAATTCTGTTGGGATAACGTTCAGCATACAAACGCCTTGCACCATCCATGGTACCAGCAGCACCGAGACACAGATGCATGTCTGCATAATCATTCCGTGTAAAACGATTCATACTGTTTGTTTAACTTTACACATGTAAAAAGTATATCAAGTGAACTTTTTAAAACAAATCTTTACCTACTGCTTTCCCAGAATGCGATTAGTTCATTTACATATGGACGACTAAACGTATTTTACAAAGGGGTTGGATACCATGGAATCTCCTTGACGAAGTTTGTCCTAAGACTTTTCAACAAACAAGCACGTGCACCTTGAAATTTCTTTGCAAACAATTACTTTAAAAGTTATTACAGTAGATTGCTTGTGTTAATTGTTAAAAATAAAATAATCTAGGCCTACCAACGCACACTGCGTCCCGGTGTCATTTGATTGTTCAATGCAGTATTGTAAGTAAACGGAGCTGCGGGGACCCCATGTTCATATGACAAAAAATACTTCTAAGGACCTCTTCTATCATCTCCCAAAAAATCTGTACTCAATTCAAAAACACCCTGAACAATTTGTTTTCAACGTATAAATTTACGATATTTTGTCAATGATTTTTTATTAAACTTAGAAGTGATTTTAGTCTTCGGCTTATACACGAGGAACCCATTTTTTTGCCTTTCTGGCTTCAAAAAAGGGGCCGTCTTATACATGGGTATATGCGGTGAGTAAGTTTACTAATATATAAATTAGCCTAAATCTACCTTTTATCTCAGCAGTACGTATTTGTTTACAAAATTTAAGTGTTAAATCTGACATTTACTTATCAATACTTAAGGCATGCTTTTCTTAATTTTTCCTAAAATCCCAAATCGAACACTTACTTCTGGACAGAAGGAGTAATAATCATGTTATAAATTAATATTCTGCATCTACTTTTTGAGGCACCCAGATATAAGTAAGTTTACAGAAAAGAGGAGTAAATATCTTATATTAATACATTATTAATATGTAGTGTTTATTTATATTAAACTGAATGTATCTGAAATATTTTTCGCTGCTAATTTAAATATATTCACGGACATTCAAAGATATCACGCATATTACAATATGTCCCAAAGAATACAGATCTTGCCTTAACTACAAGCAAAATGCGTCTGTTACTGCTTTATGTGCAAATGGAAAGATTTTTTCCTTTAATACGCATACAATTTAATTTAGTATATTTATTAGAATTAGGAATGACAATCAGCCTTTTCATAACATTGTAAATGGACACCAGTATATGCGCTACACGCGCAAGGTTATGTGCAAGAATGTACATTGTCATCTCACATGTACTCATGTTAAACAGAACATTATACGTTAGTGGTTAGTAATACTATCCAGTGGTCTGCATTTATAATCTTTTTGTTTATTTTCTTTGTGGTTTTATTTTTGCATTAGTTGTCTTTTTATTTTGTATTGTATATTGAACAAACGACCATGAAATTAATAATGTTAAGCTATTAGACATGAAGTAAAGCAATCATAATATTAAAATATTTCCAAACAATATCCCTAGATTCTTGTGTATGTATTTTAGGTACAATATGCCTGCAGGCAGGTACTTTGATTTTTTTAATTAACGCATTTTTAAACGCATTTAAAGATTTAAAGTGAAGCAGACAGTATTTAAAGGGAAACATGATGAAATTGTTCACCTGATCTTGCTTAGGGGCCAGACTGTCTCCATAAATGCATCTTATGCAATAACATTTTTGATAAAACACAGATATTATGGAAAGAATCTGGCAGAAACGCCAAAAATGTTTGTCTTTTGGATTCGGCAGCCTCAAATTAGTCATGATCAACCGGTATCCGTATGTAAGCCAAAATGAGGTAGATTGGAATATTAGGGAAGTATTTATTCTATAATTTATTTGAAATATTCCTGGCATAATTAGGGAGCCCTAAGATTTGCATATAAAGACATGTGTTTGTTACTTTAAAAACAGTAAAGAGAAATTATTTGCTATCTTGATAACAAACGATTTCCTTATTTCTTAATGTCAAATGAAAACAATATAAGGAGTTGGATAGTAACTTGAGACTTTTATATC
This sequence comes from Rhysida immarginata, assembly GCA_023313115.1. Lineage (NCBI taxonomy): Eukaryota > Metazoa > Arthropoda > Chilopoda > Scolopendromorpha > Scolopendridae > Rhysida > Rhysida immarginata. The sequence continues at coordinate 314,002 of JAHWFO010005224.1, read as the reverse complement.
AAAGAATAGGATATACAGAGCGTGACACTCGCAAGGGAGTCAGTGTAGAAAATGAAGTTTTTCCATGAGAAGGAAAGGAAATAAAGTTCAATGCGATAAAAGTGAAGTAAAAGAAGAACGAGGAAGATCGTTAACCCTCTCGAAAGGACACTTATTTGAGCATCATCTTTTGTTCCAGTCGTTTTGATAGCAGTTTCGCACCAGCGAGTGTAATTTATTTCGAGTCAACCTTCAAACAAATTAATTAAACGTTGATTGACTGTGGGAAAAAAGACACGAAAGCAATGAAATTAAATACGATTTTATTAAAGGTATTATTATTATTATTAATTGAGGTTGCATTTGTTGACTGACTTCATTCTTTTGAATTAAATGAAATTTGATGTAGTAGAGTCGAAGGCTTTCAATAAAAAATAATATTTGAGAGCGGAAACTTGCAGGACTTCTTTTTCTGTCTGTACAACATTCCGTGAGAGGGATTTTTGCAGTTGTGGTCATTATCTTTGCAGTATAGTTTCCGTTTATTTGATAAAGTGCGCATTCGGCTTAGGAAGGAGAGTATTTTGTAGAAAGAAGATAATATCTCGGTCATGGTTAATAATTCATATTTTAATTTCACATTTTTATTTATATTTTTGAATTACCTGTGCTCAAAATGAGCTCAACCGCTGAGAGGAAAATGTGAGAAAATAAATGCAATTTTTGCGGGCAAATTATTATGTGCGTGCATTTTTCCTTCATTCCCAGTAACCTCTATAAATAGAAAAATATTTTTTTGCATTTTTTGTGAATGACATTTACAGCCCGTTTCAAAAATTTAGGATGTCCTATGTTAACTACATTCTAAGCAAATTAAAAAATATATTATTACTATCCTGACCATAAAATATCACTACTATCACAACTAATGAAATTTTTTCAGCTTCACTATAGTTTTATCTCTTCAGAAAATATCTCAAAACAAAATAGAGTTATATTCATGAAAATAAATTTTAGTAAAGTTAACTTTTGCTTTAATAACAGCCTCAATTTTTTTCGGTATGCTAAAAGCATGGTCAAAGCACAGTTCCTGAGCAATATTTTTCCAAACATTTTTGATGTATTCAATGAGATCATTTTTGTTTCTTGGGCACTGTTTCTTGGATTCAAGTCAGGCGAATTTCCTGGCCATTCTCCGACAGTTATTCCTCTGTCAATAAGATGACCTGTTACGACATTTTGGAGTCCAATTCTCAAATTTTTTTTTCATTGAAGACTTTTTTTCTAATTGGGTTTTAGAAAAGGTTTCTTGATGCAATATGAGATTGAATATTCATTGCATTTAATACCTGTAAGCTGTACTGCAAGAAATGTTTTTATTTAGGGATGCTGAAAGGTCAGATGAGATCTTATGAATTGTGGAATGTGCATTTTTTTTCACAATATGTTTCAGTCTTCTTTGATCACGATCATTGGGTGTTTTTAGTCGACCATTTCGATTTCTCGCCTTCAAATTTAATCTTTTCTCGATCTTTTTAAAATTCCGCTAACTATTTTGACTTCTTGATGATTGTTTTGCTATTTCAGCTTCTGGCAAGTGTTTTGGACTTGATTAAAACTCGATCTCTTTCTGAGAATTTTTGTTTTCGTTGAATTTTATATTTTCCTCTGTCCGCATTTTTTTAAGGTGCGGACATACGATATGTGAAACAAATCCGTATTTTATCGCTGATTACGAATACCGCATCAAAATTTCTGTGGGGCCAATAGTTCCCGAAATATGCTATATCTCGAAAATGCTAATGGAATCAAAACTGTTTAATACTACACATAAAATCAATACATTTTTGTGTTGACAAGTGGTCAATGTTCCTACTGAAAAATCATAATTATCGATAATCAATATTCAGTATCTCTCTATATGACGGCGACATCGATGGGACATATATAGGTACATATGCCTCAATGAAATGCATAAACTTGAAAAAAAAATAAAAATCGGACCAATCTTTACGTAGCTATAAACTTTCTAATTTCGTTTTAAGTAATGATAACATGCTCATTCTCATGTGGTTGTAAATTGCCTTTGATTATCTATAAGATCAATTACATGTATGTATGACTGTTTATTTAATTATTGATCCATCCACTGAAAAAAAAAATGCACTATCCCGTCATATAGTAATTTTCGTTATTCGAAAATTTGCATATGTGGAGTTTTAAATTAACGAATTTTACATTATCCCAAACTTTTGAAGCAAGTGTTTTCAAAATACTGATTTCAAAACGCTGGACATACCATTGACATTGTTACAAAGGTTAAGGATTTGGGTGTAATTTTTGATTCTCGGTTGAATTTTGTTAATTTTGATGCTCATACAAATCGTTGGCGGGGTATGATTACTAGAACTGCTTCTAATTTTAGTCAACCAAAAAGGGAAAACCTCTAATCCACAAAGGAATAAAATTAAAATATCGGATAGGTATTTCGGGTACCTCTTTACCTTCTTTCTTTTTTTCTCTTCACTTTTGTCTTTCCGTTGAAGATGGGTATTTAGTACCAGAAGTACTTTAGTAATCTTCTTTTTTATTTTTATTTCTACAATATTCAAATAAAATATGACTTCTACTGCCCTTCAGTAGCAGGTAATATAGTGTGATGTGTCACCATTGTGATGCTTTAAAATTCGCCTCCAATATGAGCAACCAGGAAAGATCCTGAGTTCGAGAGATAAAGTGCACAGTCTTAGTGATGCAAAACGATGCGTTTATTCAATTGGAATTTCTTCTTAAACAAGATAAGTGGTGCAGGATCAATACAAGATCTGCATACATACATCATAACGGGTAATGCCTTCTGAATCAGAAGCTCCTAATGACAGTGTTCAGACTCCCCTTACCACGATGATGTGTTAGGTTAGGTTAGGTTAGGTTAGGTTAGGTTAGGTTAGGTTAGGTAGGTCCAGATTTGGAAATTATTCAGCCTCCATACTTCACCAAATGGAAGGACGGAAAAAGGCATCGAATCGTCATTCCTTTGGCCCATCGTCATTCCAAGTGAAGGCTATTCACTTCATCTTAGAGGCCACATGCTGTAGTCTTCTGCTATATACAATCATTAGTTCATTCACTGTTTGATATATTCAAAATTAAAACACTTTCAAATAATTTCCAAGAAACAGATCAGGTAAGTTTCACATAAGGCTACCAGCTCTATAACCAGTTCCACTAAATTAAATTCCTAAGCCAAATTTGACTCAGTAAGACCAGAAGGCCTCCAGGCTGTTCCATGCCAAAATTTTATATTCTCTTGCCCTTCCCTTTTTCTACAGAAGATTTTTTTTTCAACAACTACCTTTTTTTTTATCCACAGCTTGCTTTCTCAGAAAGGATTCCCACTTTTACAACATCTCCAATAACAATGTACTTCTTAAACAATCACCACTACATGCAATATAGTATTACTATAACATTAGGAAACAATAAGAATAACAAATAAACCAAGTGATAACCGAGGCTAACGAGATAACAATAGCTGTCACAATAACAAAACGTAAAGTAGGGAGCATAAAAATTGGCAAAACTGCGGTATTTACACAATGTGAAAGTGCATGTAAAATAATGACCTTACAACATGCAAAATCGGTGAATGGGTTCATTATAAACCAAGGTACAGCAGGTATATCGCATTGAAGCCATATAACTAACGCAAGGTTGTTGCATAGTTAATTTACGGATAATATGAGCAATGGAGCAGCAGAATAGAAACACACTCCCGAGTTCTTTGGGAAAGTGGCATCAGAAATAGGCAGGAGGCCAGTGAAAGATCAGTTATACCTTTGAGAACATGTTACCGAATAATGAAGAAATTGGATTCAGGAGAAGACATCGAATGCAAGGCTGGATCAGGTAGACCCAAGATACTAGAGGCTAATGATCTGTTGACCGTTCACCATCCACAGATTTAGTAAATGTGCTCTTGCCAAACATGGGCCAACAGATTTCAATGACTGGAAACGTCTGGTAGAAGAAATATGGGTTTGATCTGTTGGAGTCGTTTTTCGATGGCATGCCCGGAAGATTGCAGGAGTGCTTGCAAAGACAAGGAGGGAAGATCAAGAAATGATTTTGTAGCACACGTTATTGTCAAATGTTGCCGGTACATATCGATACCCTACTTGTATGGATGCCATGTTTCCTTATATAAAACGCTTTAGGTTCTTGCCAATTTTTATATTCCCTACTTTATGTGTCAAAAATATGGATTTTATCATGGCTCCTTGAAAAGCCTTAAAAAAAAAAAACCGTAAACAATAACGTTTGTTTATACAGGGTGATTTACATCGAATGTAAAATACTTAAAGGGGGTATTAT
>JAHWFO010005224.1:281146-293838 GCA_023313115.1 Rhysida immarginata | reverse complement strand
CTGGGACTTCAAAAATAATTCATTATATCAAAGAGTTCATTATAACCGAGTTCGTTTTGCCGAGGGTCCACCTGTATTATAATAAAATATTTAATTTCTAAAATATTTAAAAAATACAGGGTCTTTATAATTAAAGTTCCATTTTGACATGGCCATAAAAAAAACACTACTGGACCAGAAGCTATAATACTTGGTAAGATTATACAAGAGGGCATGGGAAGTTCATACCCACCAAAAAAAAAAAAATTAGTTGAAAAGGTCACGACCAGCATGGAATGGCGCTCTATGCAATATTCATATACGAAATTAGACATGAAGACACAGGTTAACAAGTCTTTAATCGTTACTAAAATTAGTTACATGTTGAATGTGGCCTCCACCATTTACTGAAAGCAGGTTACACCTGTGTCTTCGTGTCTAATTTCGAATGTTGCATAGAGCGCCATTCTATGCTGGTGGTGACCTTTTGAGCTAATTTTTTTTTTAATGGGTATGAACTTCCCATGCCCTCTTGTATATATAATATTACCAAGTATTATAGCTTTTGGTCCATTAGTTGTTTTTTTTTATGGCCATGTCAAAATGGAACTTTAATTATAAAGACCCTGTATATTACATAAGGGACCACCTGTAAATAAAGTCTGTAAATAAATAGTGGGACCCTTGGCTGAATTGTCATCATTTTACATTTATGTTTTTCCTTTTTCTTTTTGGCTGTTTAATTTTATTAAATGTGGACATCAGTCATATGTGTACAAAAATGAGGTTTTCGTCCCATCATTACAGTTCTCCACTATTTTATTTTCAACAATTCCAATTGTCTAAGTTTCGATGGATGAAATTGCAATTTCTAATGCATTGGACTCAGTTTGTATAGCGAAAATAATATTGCATCAGTTTCTTTTGGTAAAATTCATCGTCCACTTCCATCACCATTTGTTGTGTACTCACAATAAATTGATGTCCACCAGAACTTATTAATGAAGTTCACCCAACGATCAAACATCGGACAGTGAGGACCGATGTTGGGCGATAGTCCACAATGCCGATGGTCCAATAGAATACAATCGGTGGTAGACAGCATGGATTTTCATAATGCTAATTCACTATACAAATTTAGTCGGATATATTACGATCAGCCTTTTATATGTGTACTTGACATTAAATTTATCGAAATGGACTTGTTTAGAAGAGTCTCGGAATGGATTAACTCACTTTCAATTTCAGTGGAAGCCGGGGATAATAGGCCCACTGGATAATAGGACCAGCTGCATATTAGGACTAAAACTCCAGGTCCCAATCCCGATTTATGCTGTATCGTTAGCTCGGATAGTGGGACCAATCGGTTATTAGGACTGTCCCTATGTGGTCTTATTATCCGGCTTCCACTGTATATCCTATGGGACTAATTGAATTGGAGTTGAAACGGCTTCTTGGAACGAATTAAATTCGAAGTACAAGGCACCACTGAGTTGTCTTCTTTTTGGGATTATTAAAAGAAGTTGTCTTCTGAATTTAGTTATTTATTTTATTTAATTCTGTTGCTTTGTCATTTTTTTTTGACACTAAAGGCCAGAAAGAACTGACAATGCATGGCAAACAATCGCCAGTTATTTGCTAAGGACTGTTTATTATATTTCCAATTAGCCAATAGTAAATAGCTCTCATCTGAAGAGACTTAAGCCTGTTTTTCATTTAGCGATTTTGTAAATGTGTAGCGACTTTTATGTCTCTTGAAATCGTCACCTACAAGACGTGTTGTGAGCCCGTTTATTTTCAGACGTTAACCAGACTCTGGTCTGATCTGATTGGTTGAGTCAGTACAAACAATTGCCTTCTCTCTGAAAGCGATGGAAAAGAGGGATATTGACCACTTCGATCATGTTCATACATTGAATTTATTACTACATCATTTCTACTTAGGAAATAAATGATTCACCAGACTTTTAAAACCTGTTAATTAATAAATTCACAATAACTCATGTCAGCAAACCTCAGCTACGGCCGCCAGGATTCTCCATCTGAATCGGCAAACACCACTACTCAAAATACATAGCAAATAGATTGCATCTGATTGACTAGATCTGAAAAAAACACGTAAAAATCTCACCATGCCAGATCTTGAAAAATAGTGCCACTGACGGCTGACAAACTCCTAACAAACGCAGACGTGTGAAAGTCGCTAATCACAGATCCCTAACAAACGCTATAAAATCGCTAAATGGAAAACTGCCTTAACTAGGAGGGAGATTGTTAAAACTGTGTGTATAAGAGACATGAATGCTTGGGATGAGTGCAATGTAAAGAATAAATGAATTGACTAATAAAGGATTATTTTATTTTTGAATTAGGTGAGAAATGGCTACGTTAAAGGAAAACATCAGTCTTCTTCCACTTCATGCGGAGAGCTTGTGTAAGTTCCTGAATGTAATGCGACAAGAAGGCAAGTTTTGTGATATTAGCCTTGTCTGCAAAGGAAGACAGTATATGGTTCACAAGAACATATTGGCAGCAAACAGCGATCGCTTCATCAATCTCTTTACCAATGGAACTCGTGTTTTAGAAAACGTTGATGCAATTGAATTGAATATTGAGCCTAAAATTATGGATATATTGTTAGATTTCATGTATCTAGGAAGGGCTCATATGGTTCAGGTAATGATAATTTAACGCTAGATAACTTTTTAATCTTTGGTAATAACATTTCTCAAGAAATTTAATAATATTTCCAGGACCTTGTAATTGATGTGATGAAAGCAGCTAATGAGTTAAAGTTGGTTTCCATCGTTAGTCATTGTCGGAATAATCTTTTAGATAATTTAAACCAACATAATTACAGTCTTATTTGGAGTCTTGGAGAAACTCATAATGACGAACTATTGAAAAAGAGGGCTTTGTTGTGGGCTGCCAAGAACTTTTATAAAATAACTCAGGAAAATAATTTCTTGGAATTGACCTTATCACAATTGAAAATGCTGTTGACGCAAGACGATGTGGTTCGTTATTCTCAAGATAAAGTTCTTGAATCTATTATTGACTGGGTGAAACATGACAAAGAGGAAAGAAAGAAATTTCTGTCTACCCTTATAACATTTGTGAAATTTGATCATCTTACAAAACCCTACCTCCAGGTAATATTGCTTTTCAGTTTCTAATTCTCTTAATTCAGTTTTACATAGTGTGATCAAAAAGTTCTGGAACTGGTTGCATATCTCTCCAACCAGCACAAGTCCAAAATTATAGCCCTAACATTCAGAAATCAGCCTTTCAGACGATTTTGTTTCATGTGCAATGGGAACTGAGAAAAATGCTTTTATTGTGACCATGTGTGTGAGGTTGTCTGCAGTTTTATCATGGACATGAAAATTGAGAACGAGCAAATTCGAGCAACGAGTTATCTGAGGGAGGATGTTTGGCGAAAGCGATCAGATATATGGCATGAAAAAAAACTCTATGCTCCACCACGACAATGCACCCTCTCACCGAGCTCTCCTCACACAAGATTTAAATGAAGATCCTGATGAAAAGTCGCCATTTTTATATGATTGAGCAGATCCAGTGTGAATTGGAAAAGGTGCTTGGCTCATTTCAACAAAAAGACTTTAGGACACATTCCTAAAGTGGCATGAATGTTGGGCTCATTGTATGGCTTCACAAGGGGACTGTTTTGAAGGGGACACTGTGTCAATGTATTTAAATAAAATATTTTCTCTTTAAATGAACCAGTATTTTCTCACCTATGGTCACCAGTAACTTTTTGATCACACCTTGTACGTACATAGAATTCATAGACAATATGCAATAGAAAATAAGATTGGAGAAATGCAGACAGATAGGGTGGTTCCAAAAAGCCCAAGTGGTCACCAATAGGTCATATGGTGCAGTGGGACCCAGGCGAATATGTGCATGTGTGTTTTTAGATGATGATTATTCAACACTGAAACTGCACTGTTAAAACTGAGCAAGTACGATTACAATGAAAACATTTGATTATCCAGATTTTCTTAATTCGTTTTCATCTCTTGGCTCATTGGTTGTATCGACTTCATTCTCTACTTGCTTAGAGATACAAGGATTGGACAAAATAACACGAACACCTTTGATTTTAGACTTTTTGTCTAATATCTAGAAAAATACTTGATAAATTATCCTGAAACTTCAGGTATGTAAAGAGCACGTTACATCTCGTATATTTCATTATTATTATTATTATTATTATTATTATTATTATTATTATTATTAAATATAATGTACAAGGTAACAAAACAATTAAGTACATATCCAGTAACAATTTACATGACAACAACTCAATTCTTAGTTTGTAGTATCGTGATAATTACAAGTTTTTTTTGACGAAGTTGTTTTAACTTGTGATTAAAATTACTATAACTACTTGCCATGACAATATCAATTGGCAGTAAATTCCATAAACTAATTGTATCCGTCTTCAAATCTATCTTTGTCCCCATTCTCACCTATGGTCATGAGGCTTGGGTAATGACCGAAAGAGTGCGATCGCGGGTACAAGCGGCCGAAATGAGATTCCTGAGAGGTGTGGCAGGTGTTACCCTACTAGATAGAGTGTACAGCAGCACAATAAGGGAATCTTTAGGTGTTGAGCCGCTACTTCTCCGCATTGAGAGCCTGGTATGGCCACGTGATACGGTTGCTGCAAACTAATCTTCCTAGGCAGTTGTTATTTTCCAAGCCGGTGGGTAAGAGACCAAGGGGTCAGCCTAGAACCAGGTGGCTAGACTACATGGAGAATCTGGGTTCGAGTCGCTTGGATATTACCAGGGAGGACATGCGCCTGATGGCGGAAGATCGCGATCGCTGGAGATCCTCCATAGGGCTGCTGCCTCCGCGACCCTAACGGATAAGCGGGTTTGAAAAGTAAGTAAGTAAATTGTATCCGGGAAAAAAGAATTTGCAAAAAACTTACATCTACAAGCTATTTTTTTGATCTTATTTTTATTATCGATTCTATTGGAGATATAGTTTGGAGACTCGAGGAAATTTTCTTAAGATTAAGATTACTCACGTTATTAAAGATTTTATAAAGGGTTTTTAACTTGAATTCTTTCCTTCTAATCTGCAATTCAGGTAAATTTATGCTATTTTTTAATTTTGTTACACAAGAATGCCTATCAAAATTGTTGAAAATAATACGAACAGCCCTGTTTTGAATTTTTCCAAGCTTAACAATTGAACTTTCACAGTAAGGGTCCCAGCAAATAGCCCAATATTCAAGAATGGATCTAACTAAAGATTTGTACAGGACTAATGTGACTTTCATACTTAGACCTTTTGATATTGAGCGAAACAAGTAAAGTGCTTTATTTGCTTTACCGATAATATGTTCAACATGTTTATTCCAACTTAAGTTTTTATCAACAATTACCCCTAAGATCTTTATGGAGTCAGATTTAACTAAGTTGCAACTGTCAGTGTTGTAATTAAAAGCAAAAACATTAATGGCTTTGGCCCTTGAAATATTCATATAGTAAGACTTTGACCAGTTAACAGCCATGCCCCAAATTTTACACCAATGAGAAATAAAATTTAGATCCTGCTGAAGATCAATTTGAGCGGCTGCACTGTTAATTTGCTTAACTAATGTCCCATCGTCTGCAAAATACAGGTTTTTATTAGACATTCCCTGTAGTAAGTCGTTTAAATATAGATTAAAAAGAAGAGGCCCACTAACCGATCCCTGTGAGATGCCAGAGAGTACCTCACAAGGCTCTGACAGTACACCATAAACTAAAATGCTCTGCACATGCCCAGTAAGAAAATTTCTAAACCAGGTTAGAAGTTTATCACCAAAACCATATTTGGATAGTTTCAGAAGTAAAAAAACACATAGGTACTTTATCAAAAACTTTAGCTAAATCTACAGCAATTAAATCAACCTGTTTCCCGTTTTGTATAAATTTAGAAACATAATGAACCAAATCTATCAAAAGTAACTCAGTGGAAGAACAGTGTCTAAAACCGGTTCAGCAAAGGTTTTGTCCCAAAGGCAAATAGGGTACCAAATCTTTGCTGAAATATATGAGGTGCAACATCCTTTTTACACCCCTAAAGTTTCAGGATAAATTGTCAAGTGTTTTTATAGATATTCGACAAAACATCTAAAAGCAAAGGTGTTCATATCATTTTGTCCAACCCCTGAATGCTAGAAAATGGTACAATTCATTCCTTAATTTTACGCTATCTCTTGCCAATAATTTCTTTTTAATAGTAATCTTTTCTTTGTCTTCTTCCTCTTATTAATTTAGGTCCTTGTGGATCAAGAAGAAATAGTTTGGGAGTCACCCGAACTTATGAAATATATAACAAAAACCGTTTTTGCAAGATACCTCCAAGGAGACAGCGACCATGGAAATAGTCCCACTGAAGGAAGCTGTAGCAGTTTAGGAACAGTTGAAGAAGTAGATTCTGAAGTTGCTATGGCAGTGTTTGCCGAAAATGAAGAGAAAAGAGTAATTTGTCAAGTAAGTGAAATTTACTTTCATTTTTCATATACCAGGGTTGATTAAGATCTGTGGTAACGATTTATTGCGGGAATGCTGTGAATCACGTGCACCTGACAGAAATCACGTGAAATGATGCTATCACATCCGCATTGTTGTGTTTCATTCGAAAGTAGTAATTGTTATGAAAAAATGTCTCTGACTTCACTGGGAAGCTTACATTATTGCCCTTTCCGATGCTAATTACAGTAAAACACGAAATTTCTCTGTTTCGAAGAAAGGCATATCAGCAGAACTGAATGGAAAAGGAAAATCCCGGGAATGGTTAATTCCAACTGGCCAGAAACAGCAAAATCCTCGAGTTTCCGCAAGCAGAATATCACAAGGCCATTTGAAAGGTCAAGCAGATTGTCCTATGTGAAAATCCAGCAACCCAAAGAGGGATCGCAAACATTATAGGAACTTCACAGGCTACTTGTACCATAAATAAAATAATAAACAAAGATTTGCAACTGGAAAAGGTCGCAAAAGTCATGTTCTTAAGCAAAAAGAAAGGGGAGCTGTCGGAAGCTCTGAGGTCTACCTTGCAGCAGAACAATGGAAGCACATTGTCACTTTGGATGAAGCTTACATGCAGTTTTCTACCATATCAAAAGTGGTCCAAGGAATGTAAGGAAAATTTTTCAAAATGATTTATGGTGATTGTGGGATACTCGTACAATGGCAAGCTCACAATCAGAAGATTGGACAGGAAGGCTAAGGTTACTCCCTCTATTATCAGCAGCATGTTCTCAGTCCAATTTTCCACGAGGAAATCCAAAAGCAAAATTTGGCAGCATCAAGACAAAGCCTCCAGCTATCTCAACCATTCAATTTATGTTGGCTTTGGAAGATGAAACTGGAATTCATATTATACCCCTTCATAATATCCATGTCAAGTCACAAGGTGTATCCCTGATGGATTTCTGTGGAATCAGACTATTGAAACGAGCGCTTGCTCTACGCCGTCCAATAGCCATTGAGTGTCTCTGGAAAGTCTGCAAACAGGAATGGAAAACATCAGCCTCGTCGTTCTGCAGACATCTCTTCTATAGTGGAAGATACGTGCAGGGCAATAGTCCACAATCAAGATCACCAAACTGAACAGATCATTGGGATTTCTATGTAAACTTTCTCCTAGATCATTACCATAGATTGTAATCAACCCTCTATAGTATGCAAGTAAAAGTTTAAATTTGATCTGCCATTTTAGTCCCACTAGATCAGGCAGGTGACCGGTCTTGAAGTGGTCAATATTTAGATAACACTGAGCATGACCATTACCTTATGAACAGCATGTTTGTGACCTCTTTCTATTGATCTCGGCTGATCGGACTTATTAGATAGTCCCTTAGTTTTAACTGTTAGAATTGGTTTATCTGTATTGTTTGATATTAAATTATTGTCTTATGTCTTCAAAAACTACAGGGTGGGTACCATAATAAACGTTTATAACGTTATAACAAGAAAAGCTAGACTTTACTGTTTAGAATATGGGGAAGACCCACCTGATAAGAGATCATTAAATCACTTGCTCAGCAATTTTAGGCAACAGAAAGTGCGTTGCACCAGAAAGGCATGGGTAGATGATCAACATCAAATGAAAGGTTGTAGGAATTACAGAAGTATTCACCTGCGGTCCAAAGAAATCAATGTGTTGTGCAAGTTCGGGATTAAAGATTCCAAGGATGTTTTGCATACTTGTTTGAGGCTGTACCCCTATAAAATTCACATCATTATGATGAACAGGAACAGGACGACAAGCCGTGACATTTTGCATAAATGTAAATAGGCCGTAGCAATACTTGACAGAATCGACAATGCTTTCCTTTTCAAGATTGTTTTTAGTGACGAGGCAACATTCTGCTTATCTGGAAAAGTTAATAGACACAAATGCAAGATATCGGGAAATCCATGTGATACACGCGAACAAGAGTGGGACAGCGAGAAAGTGAATGTGTGGTACACATTATGGTGAATAGAGGTGATAGGACCAATCTTCTTCACTGAAAAAACGGTAAACAGCACCACTAACCTAGACATAGAGGAAAGTTACACATTTTCAATCATGGAGGAGCATCAGCCAAACGTGAGTTTCCAACAGGATGGCACACCACTCCATTGGGGACTTCTCATTCAAACCAGTTTCATGCCAGCAGAAGAAGCTTCGTACTATGATATGCTGGACCCATTTGCCTACTTACTGTATAAAATAGCATGTATCGTGATTTTTCAGGCCACATGACCTTCTTCCAGTCTTCATGTGTCCAGTCATGACATTCCAGATATTACTTAGATGAATTTATCCTGTTCTTTGCAGAACGAGGAGTTTTCATGAGACTATCGATTTGGATCCACTTCAATAGCATGTCAAATCAGCCTCTACTTAGGCATTCGGAGGGAATACTGTGCAGCAGACTCATCACTGCAGTTTGAATGGTGGGGACATCGTCAATCATTTCTTTTAGATGTTTGGAAAGAGAAAACAGTCTGCTGGAGCCAAATCTGTTGTGTATGGAAGATGATCCAACGATGGAATTTCAAAATGAGTGCTTAGTGCGAATGTGTGCTGTAATGCAACAGCACCCAATTCTTGTTCTAGAACAACTGGCACTTTTCCTGCTTGGTGAGGTGGGCGGATGCCACTCCATGCCTTTCAAAAGCTACTGTTGCAGTTTTACTCAATTTAACGCTGCTCCATTTTGAGATTTTTGATGACCTACTACACAAAGGTTTGTTGCCTTTCTGTTATCGAAAAAACTGGTTGCCCAATCACGATGAAACTGGCATCATGACGAACATGTTCCAAAGTAGAGGTACATACACTTGTTTGAATTTTCCTGCTTCGCATCTTCCCTAAAAAAATCAGTCTCATTATTTAAGTGTTCCCCTGAGTTCTTCTCCTCATGACCTTTCCGCATTTCCTCATTGGGTGGACTCTCGGTGCTTCGTGTGCAAGAACAGATGATATTCGCTGGGTGCTAGGTGATCAATTTGTTCCTAGCCAAATGACACACTGAAATCTTGGATTGATGAGCCAGTGTAGACGAGCATTGTCGTGAAGCAAAATGATCTCTCTACTGAGCCTTGTAAGGTCTCACAATATGTGAGAGATTCCAAGGCAAAATGTGACTGCGCATGTTTTGCAGTCGGAGAGATTTTCAATGGTCTGAGGCATTTTAAACATCTAGACGTTTTACAGACCACAAAAAGGAGCTTGTATCAAAGTGGACTCATTCATGGTAACATGACTAGGATTGGGATAAACTTTTTAAGTTCCCGTTTTAATTGTTGCAGACTTCAGAGAGATAGGATTTCTAATTGTAATGTTATAAATGTTTTTATGGTACCAATAATTTATGCCTATCCTGTATTTTTCCATTTTCAGTTTTCTAACTTTTTTTTTTTTTTTTACTTGTTAGTGTTACAGCCTTGAGCAGAACGAATGGTATCCTCCAGAAGAGCTGCCATTGCAGATAACTAACATGGCTGTTATCGTTTATAACCAGACGGTCTTCCTGATTGGTGGAAAACAAGGAAACAAATATTTGAAAAGTATTTACCATTACAAAGTTGCTGACGGGGAATTATTGGAAGGATCAAACATGCAAGTGGGAAGGAGTCACACAGCAGTAGCCGAGTGCAACAACCGCATTTACGTTATTGGTGGATACAACGCATCTGGTTTCTTAGCCAGTGTCGAGTGTTACAACCCAGCAGAAAACGAATGGAGGCAAGTGGCTCCTTTGAGCGAAGGCAAAGGCGGGATGGGGGTTGCAAGTGTAAGCAGGTTTTTATACGTCGTCGGCGGCCGCACAGCAAATTCAGTAAGCCCTTTAAGTACAGTCGAATGTTACGACATTTGCAAGGATCAGTGGACAAAAGTTATCGCACTGCCACATCCTCGTAGCCACTGCGGAGTTACCGTGTTACAGCATAAAATTTACGTTATCGGCGGTTATACCAAAAACGGCTCTTCCACCGGAAATATGTTATGCTACAATCCTTTGACCAAATTCTGGAGTGAAATTGCACCTCCGCCGACAGATGATTGGGTGACAGATGCGATTGCTTATGAAAATTACATGTACGTTTTGACAGATGCTGGGCAAATCTTCAGGTTTGATCCTATTAAGAAGCTCTGGAGCAATTCTAGTTCGGGTCCTCCTGATTCTGCTTATTACGTTGCTGCTGTACTTGTGAATCGACCCGTGTGGGATACGTGATAGGGATTAATTAAAAGTTGAATTTTTAAAATAAATAAATAAATAATAAGATGTCAGCTCTTCCTTGGTGGGGTTTCACTCTATGTATATTTATGAGACCTTTTTTTTCTTTTTTTTTTTTTTTTTTGTCAGAAGCACACTACTTAAATGCATTCCCTTTTATAGGCTAGTCTACTATTGGTGGGATCTTGAGAGATTCTTGATTGAGTTTTAGCATCATTACAGTGGGTGACTAATCTTAGAGATGATGATTTTTATTTTTTGGTGATTTTGTATGCTTTTGTATATTGAATTTCATTGTGGTTGATAATGTTATCCATCAAATGGAAGAAAAAAAAATTTTTTTTAAGATTATTAAAAAAAGTGAATAATCTTAAGGGAAATCAAGTATTTAAGATACTTATTTTTAATGTGAAATAAAGTTACATTAATAAGATTTTTTGGTAGCTGTTGATGATTAAGCCAAATAAACCACCGCTCTTATGGCCGTATTCATCACCCCGAGTTACCATATAATCTCGGATATGGGTCGCACCCAAGGTAAGTAGGGTATACGGTATGCTCGATCGGGTCGTTTTTCCCAGTGCTCACCAGATGGCGGAGCATCGATGACGTCAGCCAGAGCCCGGAATATGTAAACCCTCCATAGGCAGACATGCTTTAAAATAGAAAAATCAGATCAAACTTTGCAGACTATTTTTAATATTGCTTGTAACACATAACAGTTGAAATATGCAACAACAGTTTCCAGGAAACTAAAAATAATCCATGTACCGTAATTTTCGGTATATAATACGCACCCATGTAAAATAAGCATCTAAGTTTTTGCGGAATATTATACGCAATTTATATACCTAAGATATGCAATTCAGCAACAGGGAATGCTCTGCCATATTTGTTCAAATGCGCAGTGCATTATGGTTGTGTGGTTTTTAAAAGCTTTAAGACTTTTTTTATTTCCATAAAATGAAGAAATGTGAATTTTTTCAAAATAACATTTATTCATTACATATAAAGTTACATTATATCAGAAATAAATTTACTTAAAATCCTTCAAAATCAGAAACGTCTGTGTCTGAGCAAAATAATTTAATCATTTCAGTAAGCAGTTCATTGTTACGCCTAATTACCGTTTCTTCCTTGACTTTGAATCTCCTGATTGAATAGTCTATAAAAGGGGTAATTCCTGCTTTCACAAAACATTTCACGTTGTATTTTCTTGAATTGTCTGCCATGCAAAACATCCATTTGGTTGAGTGAGTTGTCTTAATTTTTGAACTTTGTTACAGATTTCACGCGAAATAATAGTTGCTAAACATGTGCTCTCATAGGCATCTCAGCTTGGCGGCCATCTTAAGATGCTGGAAAAACCCGGAATCTTAGTGGAAAGGGTAACCAATAGCACAGGTTTTTGTAATAGCGATTGAAAATATTGTTTGCTTTTTAAAATTTTAATAATAATTCGATAAAACCAAGACAAATTTTAAATATTATACGCAATTTTTTATAATACGCATATTATATCCCGAAAATTACGGTATATAAGGGTCGTACAAATGAAAACTAAAATTAATTTTATCTAAGTGTATACAAGGAATTTAAAAATACTCTCCAAATGCGTTAAGGCATTTATCCCATTGGGTAACAAGGCATGTAATTCCTTTATGGAAGAAGTCTTTCGGTTGCGTGGGAACCATTCCAAAACCCCTTCCTTCACTTCATCGTCCGACTGAAACCTGTGGCCTTTCAGATGTCTCTTGATATCCCCAAACACGTGAAAGTCACATGGGGATAAGTCCGGGCTGTAGAGTGGATGCTGCATTGCTTCCCAGTTGAATTTTTTGATGAGGTCTACCGTTGCTTTCGAGGTGTGAGGACGTGTGTTGTTGTGGAGAAGAAGCACTTCTTCCGTAAGACCTGCATAACTGCAGGGATATTGTTCTGTATATCA
>JAHWFO010005224.1:231679-271146 GCA_023313115.1 Rhysida immarginata | reverse complement strand
GGAGCTGGTTCTCAGCTTGATGGGAACTCCTTAAAATACCTCGATAATGCGAGCTAACTAAACTATAACCTGATGGCTACATTTTCATAAACTAAAACTCAAACTGGATTAATATTAAAATTTAAAACTTCCCGTCTGGAATCAAATGATTACCAATGGAGGCCGAATTAGTATAAAAACTTAAGAGTAATATCGCTGCACACTCTGCTACGGGAACCGTCACGTCACATTTCTACTAACTATTATTTGCACTTAGCATTACAGACAAAAACACTTTCGATTTCGACAGCAATCAAACGCTTGTCAACCATCACAAAAAATGTGAATCCTCCTGTCAATCAAAACTTGTAGACTCCTTTCCCAACTGTTTCGATACTAACAAAACTCTTTGGCAATCACGCGTTTGTTTCTCGTCTCTGTGCTCCCTTAGATTCTAAAGTTCAATCCTTACATCCGTCTTTCTTGCTTTCTATCTATTCATCCGGTTCTCCTATTTACTTGTCTAACTCTGGCAATACTCTTTTGGTCCTTGAATATGATTCTGACAAGCAAAACAACGCTGTGTAAACTGACTCTTACTTTCTCCCTCTGTCAAACATTAAAACTTGGTCCACTTTTAGCGACTCTAAACCCACGCAGAAAATGTCTAAGACATATAATAACTTTATTTAATTCTTCGTTGTATTAAATTCTTCAAAAACGTTATATAATCTTAAATTCTGAATCTAATGAAACAATTATGAACGTGAATATGAAATAGCTCATTTGCATAATTAATCTAAATATTCTAATTCTGGCTAATTAATCCTCGAAATCCTACATGTATAAGTGGATGTGCATGAAGAAGCATAAGTTTGTGAATGGGTGAATCGTGTGTAAATTAGTGACAATATACAAGATGTAACAAAATGATTGAGACACGTGAATATCTCGAGAAATACACATCGGATCGAAAAAACAAAAAACACATGTTTAATATTTTTCAAAAAGCTATCCAATGATATCAAACTCGACTCCCCCCTTGGGGGGGAAGGGGGGAGGGAGCAACTTAGAAATCTTAAATAGAAACTCTATTTTTTTTTGCTGAAGATTCAGATTCTACAGGAAAATATACGAAACTTCAGATTTCACGATTCTCTCCTCTCAAGAAATGCACTTATCACCAAAGGATAAATAAGGGATGATGAAATAAGATAGTTCAAGATAGTTGTACAATTGAAGTATTGTCAAGCCCTTCCCCATGCTCCCTTGGGGTAAAGGGGTGGGGAAAGGGGAGCATGTTCAAACTTTTGAATGGGAACCCTTACTCTTTACTGGGCCAGAGTATGAAAACAGTTAGCGCTACCCAGAAACAACGACTAGTCGTACGTACTAGTTTTCTGTTCCCTTCAGGGTGCTTCATTAATGCAAATCCCCTCGCCTCTCACCATCTTTCGTTGGTTAATAGATTTGCAAATAAGTTTTACAGTGATATTGCGGGAACTATTGGTCCCACGAAAATTTGGATGAGATATTCGTAATCAGCGATGAAAGAGTCATTAATTTCATATATCATATGTCTTGTGTGTTAAAAAGTGAAAAGATTTCATTAAAACTCAAATACAGATTTCATTAAAATTATTTTGTCATTGTTTACCTTTGTATATTCGAATAATCGTAAGTCATCAAACTGAAAGCATCGACGTACTCTACAAGATTAACGAAATCTTCCCTGAGAAATATTCCTTGCTGGTTTCTGTAATGAATTAAATAGTAAGATTCTCTTTTACTTGGAATCATGAGAACCAACTACTGTATACGAGGGTCACTTACAAAGTCATGGCCACTATATACAAACATTTCGTAATATACATATGAAAACACGCAAAGCACTGTACCAATAATGTCTGTTACACAAGTTACACAGGAAGTATTGTAGACAAGGCAGAAGAGTAAAAAATACTGCCAACGATGAGGAAAGCAACGAATACAATCAGCTGCTCCATACAATCAGCTGGTAATCGCGTATTGCCGCACTACGATGGTGATTATCTCCACGCAATGGAGCTTTCGATTTCGGTAAAAAATCAAAATTGCATGGTGACAGATTGGATGATTAAAGGGGATGGTCTAGTATTTCTGGTTTCCAGCACCATAAATGATCTAAACAGTTTCTACAGTACGGGCTGCTGCATTATTGTGAAGGATGATTGAATGGTTCTACAACTCAGGACGTTTATTCCTGATAGCACAAAACAGATTATTCTGCATATAAGTGACGTGTAAGCTGCATTAACAGACTGACAATGGGGAACAAAATGATACTAAAGAATTCCTCCCATGTCATATGATAAAGTGACCATTATCTTTGCTGAGAGATTTTGATGGACTTTGCGTTTTCTCAGCAATCATTGATATCACCATACAGCAAACTGGCATTTAAACTCAGGTTCTTAAGTCCCGGTCCAAGTTTCATCAATGGCAACGATCCCATCTCCTTCATGTTCGTATGTTGTAGTTCACTCTACACATTTCGTAATGTGTCCACTGTTATTCTGTCAGTGCATGTGGCACTTATTTTGCAGCAACATTTTCCATGTGCAAATCGTGTCGTAAAATTTTATGACCAGTTGTCTGGTCAATAGCGGTTTCTGTTACCAACTCCATCGTCTGTCGTTCTCTAAGCATTGCACATCAAGCCATGAGCAACATCAGTATGAACAGTTGTAGGGTATCCTGTACAAAGCAACATTTTCGAAAGCCCATTGCTATTCCGCCCATTTTCGAAAGCTGCTGCCCACCATGCAACAGTTCTGTATGGGAGAGCACTGATTTCAAATGCTAATTTTATGTATGCATGTTGCTCTAGCCGACAACAATTAAAAACAGCCGCCTTTCGAGCATCCTTGACCATCTACACCATCAGTGGCATCGATTAAGTACCATATCTCAATGTCATTGCTACATATCGAAAAATGTAGATCGCGGTATGCAATACAACTGAACAAATAGTTGCCACGACTTTATAAGTGACCCTCTTAAATATATTTAACTGAACATCTAAGAAAGAGAGTTACCCCTGATATACAGGTGGCGGAATCACTAATATACATTTTTTCTTGCTTTTGTGTAAAGTCGAACATAACAACTTAATCGTCTCTGCTAAAGGTCTGGAAAAAAAAAAAAGAAAGAAAACTAGGGCAAAAGTAAATATGCTTGAAAATAATGCTATAACAATTCTTGCTTATGGCCTTAAAATATTCATACTACTATATGCTATTTATCTATATTTGGATGTACAGGGTGTCCTGAAAAGGACTGATGGCTACAGAGATTTAATAGGAAACTGACATAATGCCAAGTTTCCTTTTTTTCTTTTAACGAACTTTGCTATCCATTGAAACGAGTGTTTCTGCCTCTCATGGCCAATGTTCTAGCGACTTCCTAAACTAAGATGGACTTATACAAATAATTCATATAAAGCCAATACCACATTTGAGGTAGCATACAGAGGGCCATATGCTTGAGTGAATACAGTTTTATTTACACAAAAGAAGTCAGATGGCCATCTAAAGGAATATACTAAAATAAGTAGACGCAAATCCTCCCAGACTAAGATCAGCTGCGGATACAAGGTGGCATCATTGTAGAATTTGAATCGATTGTACGAGGGGATATCAGAAAGTAACGCAATTTATTTTTTAACCGGAGGAAATATAGTCGCTGTGTAATAAGTCGGGACAACACCAGCCATTATCGAGGGCATTAACAACATGATTGGAGAAAACTGTCACATTTCCTTGAAAGTGTGACTGGGTAAGTGTGTGTGTGTGTGTGTGTTTGTTTTGTTTTTCGTTGCGAGTTATGGTGTTCCTGTTGTTGGGTGGATGTAGTGGTATGGTAGTAAATGCGTAGGTGTGGTTTGTTGCGTTATAAAACATGGAAGTTGGATTAAAGACTTGAAATTAGTTGCGTGTGTGTCGTTAATGGAGGGTTCGTGGTAGTAGATCTGTTATTGTTTTGTTGTGAAAATGAGTGTTTGTTGTTATATAGCATTTTTAAGTCTAATAATGGGAAAAGAGGTAACAATTGCGTCTGATGTTGAGCTTTGTTGGCCACGATTGTTACGGCTTTTTCCAGAAACCACTCCTAATAATGAAAAAATGAGCGTTGTTCTTTGTTTTGTAGCGAGAGAGCGTGTGCGTTGTTGCGCAGGGAAGTTCAATGCTCCGCAGTTTTCTGTTTGTTTTTATAAAGAATTATGAAGAAAACGGTATTCGACCATTTGTGTTCAATAAAAATGTTCGCAACGATTCTTTTATGCTGAACGGACAGCTATTAAGGAAGTTTCGTCGCCAGCGAGCGTTTCTATAGAGGAAATGGAACGCAGTCCGTTTTTTCACATTAATGAAGTTCCTACTAAGTTAAGAAAATCGTCATTGGATGCAACTTGTGATTGGTGAAATCTCTCCATTGTCTAACTGATATACATAGTTATAATGAGACGTATGGAATTGGTCCGATGCTTCCCCCCAGTGGTGCGTTTTGTGCTTCTAATCATCCCGAACGAACGAACGAACGAACTTTTCGAGTTCGCATGAGTTGTTGGTTGTCTGATGCCAATCAGAGAGACAATTTTTTTGAGTTATAACCTTTATGTTAATATTCATTCTCTTTTGGTTTAAATGACTGGTTGCCAATGCATGGAGTTATTTTAGAGGGGCATGGTTGTTAACAGCTGCCGTTTGAGTTGTAAAGTTACCAAAGCGGGGGTACAGGAAGCATATTTGCGCATGCATTAGCTGTTAATCGGGGTTACTGCTCTCCTCCCCTCCCGTTGTTCAGGAGACTTCGTTTTAAAGAAGCCCCTGAACAGGAATTTGCATAAAAAAGGGGAGCGTGACACTTTCCATCGTTCCTGTATTCCGATGTGAAAGCTTATTAAGCGTACCTTTATACAACGCAACGCAGTTGAAGCGCATGATTTGCATTTGAGACATGCCATGGAATTATGTACTGGGTACCATAAGATTAGAACCGAGTTTTTCAGATGTTGATACATAATTGCGAAGTTTTTTGTATAGCTCGTAAATTACAAATGGTTCACTATTTTCTTTGATTATCGATTTTGTTTATCGGGGTCCCATTTATTTATTTATTCATTGTAATTATCTTGTATTAATATGCAAATTAAATATTGCTGTCTTGTTTCCACCGCACGCCTATTCTTTGGCTAGTCAACCACCTCCCCTCCGCGAGTCATTAAAAACCCGCTCCTGACGCGTGTGGGCTTGGTTCTTGTTGTTAGGGGTACCTTCGGTCCCCCCCCCCCCCACGCTTCAGGGCACAAACACAAAAGAAGTGAGTGAAATGTTTCACATATCATTTGGATCTGCATGGGATATGGTGCATGAAAACCTGGATACCACAGTCTATTCACGTTGGATTCCAAAAGCCGGACACCAGAACAGACTGACAAGAGAATGGTGTGCAAAAAAGTTTCTCCTTCAGCTTGGAAGTGTATGCTTATAGTTTTTGGGATATGCAAGGCATCCTACTCGCAGAGTTCCTGCCTTGTGGGTCAACCTTCAATGCCGCAACCTTATTATGAAACACTGACTAAACTGTAGGTGCTTTTCGGGATAAGAGACTAGAAAGAGTAAAAACTGGTCCACATTGGTTGGGAGGTTCTGGACCACCCAGCAAACAGTCCGGACTTAACATCCTTGGACTACCACCTCTTTGGTTCCATGAAGAGATTTCTGGGTGGTGAGTGGTTATTAGAGACTGACGAGGAACTCAAATCTGCCATGCACCATTTGCTGTATTCACAGCCGATGGAATTCTATGAGCGTGGCATTTGGAAACTGGTGCAGCGTTGGGTAAATGCCTAAATCGCCAAAGTCCCTACGTTGGGATAAAGACGTGTAGTTTCAGGCAGGGCTTTGGAACGTAACTGAAACGTAACAAAATAACGATATTAATAGCGGTATCATAATGCTTAACGTAATGAAATTTATTAAAGCGGGATAATAACGGAAACGTAACAAAATCTGGGCTGCCGAGTGTAACGGAAACGTAACAAAATAGCGATATCAGAGCTGTGGAACGTAACTAAAACGTAACTTAATAACGATATTAATAGTGGTATCGTGTATAACGTAACGAAATTTCTTAAAGCGGGATAATAACAGAAGCGTAACAAAATCTAGGCTGCGGGAAACAAGCGTAGGAAATATGCAATGCAAATAATCAGGAGTGTTGGGGTTCTAGAGGAGCCCATTGATAACAGGGAGGTGACTGACATTAAAATAACTTGTCATTCAAGCATACAAAAAAAATAAAATATTATTATTAAAAAATTATGATAACGTTATTTTCTAAGATAACTATATCAAGTAACAAAAAGCATAACTTAATGAAACCTAATAACAAAATGTGTAACGTAACGTTATAATATTACGTAAATCAATTCGTTCCATAGCCCTGCTTTAAAACTTTATGATAACGTTATTTTCTAAGATAACGATATTCAGTAACGTAACACCTAGCATAACGAAATCAAGTAACAAAAAATATAATGTAACGAAACCTAATAACAAAATGCGTAACGTAAATCGATTCGTTCCACAGCCCTGGTTTCAGGTGCCCTTATTTGTTTGCCTGTATGTTGTGTAATTTTATTTGAAAAATTAAATATCGTTACTTTCTGATATCTCCTTGTATCAGTGCTTATTACAGGAAAGCAAAGAAGAACCATTCTATAGTTGTTAGAATTGTCCAGGCCAAGATCAGAACCGAATTAGGCTGGACGGAGTTGAAATAACTTATCTGGTTTTTATGCCCTTCCCCCCAATTATTTCTAGATATGCAATTGCATAAAGAATAAAATTTAATTACTTTTTCGCTTGTCCTCCAAGCTGACTCCAAACCTCTATCACCACTCCTTCAAATTTATGATTCTGCAACAATAACGCAATTATTCACATCAAACACTTGATGCTTTCACAATATTTTCAGAACCAGCAAAAATTCCTAGTGAAAGTAATCTAGTCATTTACCTTATAAAACGTCACAACTGCTTTAGCTAAAGCTTCTTGCTCTTGGGTGCTGGAAAACAAGGCCTGAAAATCTTGAGCTGACCAACTATCAAAGAGCAAACGAGGCACTGAAATTGGTTAAGGGGTTAATTTCGTTATCTCTAACCAGTCAAATGGATCTGTAATAATTTGCCTTATATCAAATGGTTTAGCATTAATGCAAACTCACTAACTTCAACTTGTTTCTCTTTCAAATGTGAAACCCAATCTAAAGAAATCAACAAAAACAGATAGTTAGTGTACACTACAATGTACAGCATGAACCAAAAGCCAGGAAAAACTTTAAACTCAATAATTCGCACGTGAATGCAGATAAAGTGATTGTTTGCACAGAAACAATTAACATGCTGGAATTGTTCGGTTTTTGACCAACAGATGGCGTTGTCAGGTTAGACAGACATCAGTTTATGCACATTTTCAGCACTCGCTGGAAGCTTTATCTCGGAAGCAGATAGTGATAGTTGTTCAGTCTCACTGGGACGAAATTTAATGCGTAATCGAGAAGGCCCTCTTAGTTAAACTTTGTTATCAAAATAAGGAAGTGCCAATGCAGCATTGCGGGAATATCAACGCATTCATGGAATGAGAGATGTTAAAGGGCCTATGGCGTGTGCACTGTATATCCAAGAAGTGGCTGTCCCTCACCATCCACTGCTGCTGCCCAGAGAATCCAACAGGTTGCATTTTGAATTACCCCTAAGTGATTTCTGTAAAAGTTGTAACATAATCATGAACTGACACCTAACGACTTCAATTGTCCATGTTTGGAGTACAAAAAAGCATTAGTTGAACAACCCCTAAGCAGCCAGAAGTTACAGTCTCGTGTGACCTCACCACTGATTTCATAATTGGTCCGTTTTTCTTCAAAAAGTCGCAGGGACTTTCTAAAAACAGTTACCTAATCACTGTCATTTAGCATCATCCCAGAATTGCAAGTGCGACAAGCATCCAGTCACCTTTATGCAAGATGGAGCACCACCACATATTGCTGCAGCTGTACAACGACTGCTCCGCTTAACATTCGGGGAGACTCGTGTCCGCAGTCGAGACTTTCCACATGCATGATCACCCAGATCGCCCAATTTGATGCCTTTTGACTTTTGGCTGCGGGGATATCTGAAATAAAAAGCATACCACAACCAACCTACATCATTGGCAACACTGAAAGATTCCATACAGCAATGTGTCTGCCATACCGAGAGAAATGTTGCCTAATGCAGTGAAAGGTGCATAAACTGATGACTGTAACCTGACAAGGCCATCTGTTGGTCAAAAACCGAACAATATAGCAATTGTTTTAAAGGTTTTTCCTGATTTTTAGATCACCCTATATTATAAGATTAAATATGCAAGCAAACAAAATGATATGCTTACTACTGTCTATGTCTTGTCCACCCTCAATAGTGTAAGTCTTGGCATTTGCTTTTCTTTTCACTTGAAGCCATACAGGTGATACAATGCTAAATTTAGAACTAAATATTTTAGCTACATCATATCCATGGTTGTTCCACTAAAACAAAATATGTCATTACTTTTTCTGAAATTCCTATTTATTGCATGTATGCTCATGCTCAAAAGTTAAGAAGCATCTTTTCATTTTGCTTTGGAACACATGTTGGACTACACTACCCTATCAAAAATCATGAGACACCCTTGATTTGAATGAAAATGAGACATTCCTTTGCAATTTCGCTGTTGGCATTCTTCCCAGCACTACATAACGGAGAGTATGCTATTATGAGATGATGCTTGCGTGAATGCTTAAGAATGTCTCAAAGAAAAGAACTTTCAGACTTCCAGAGAGGTACAATTGTTGGATGCCATCTCGCAGGCAAAACTGTTAAGAGAGACGTCAACCCTCCTAAACATCCCGAAATCGACCGTTCACAACATCATCCAGGCATGGAAAGAGAAGGGCACCACAAGTGTTCCGCCTAGGACCAAAGGGCTCTTCGTAAAGTGGTCACTGCAAACTGTCACATATCTTTGATGGACTGACAAGATCGTCATAGATTCGACGAAAACAACTGTGAGCACCCTGACTGTTTGCAGGGAACTGCATGCAATGAGTTTTTATGGCAGAGTGGCAGGCCACAAATCTCACGTCAGCACCAGCTACGCAGCGAGGAGATTGCAATGGTGCAAAGAGCGATGACATAGGACTCTGGATCAATGGCGAATGGTTGAATAAAGTGATGAGTCCCGCTACACCATCTGGCAATCAGATGAACGGGTTTGGGTATGGCGAACGCTATCTGCCAAGCTGTGTGCCCACCGTGAAGTTCGGCGATTGTGTGGGGGTGCTTTTCATGGTACGGGTTGGGTGCAATCGTTTCTGTGGTCGGACATCTAAACACAGAGCGTTACCAACACATTCTGGACAATGCAGCACTCCCATCTCTGGCAGCACTTTGGCAATAGCCTTTTCTGTTTCAGCACGAAAATGCACCTTGCCATAAAGCAGGGGCTGTAGTACATGGTTTGGTGAAAAGGGGGTTCGAGAACTTGACTGGCCTGCCCAGAGCCCCGATCTGAACCCCATCGAACATCTGTGGGATGTGTTGAACATCGATTGCGTGCTTGTGCAGAAAGCCCAAAATCCGTGACCGAACCGTCCAAGACACTTATGGCAGAATGGCGAAAATTACCTGTCGAAACATATCAAACACTTGTGGACAGTATGCCCCAGATAGTAGAAGCTGTGATAGCAAAAGGCAGACCAACAAGATACTAAAAAGATATGTATATTTTTGAGCGTTTCTATTAAAGTGATAGTGTCCCATGACTTTTGATAGGGTAGTGTAAATACCACATGCAGAAAACCAAAACGATAGTTAAGCACGCAGCCAAAAAGCATCGTGTTTTGTCGACGATGACACCCCTTGAAGAGGCAATGTTGGTTGGTTTGATTTGTTTGGTATTAACGCCATTTTCCACTGTCATGGTCATTTCAGGACAGCATTACAGGGGCCACAAATTTTGCCTCGCAAGGTTTCTTTAACGTGCAGCCAGCAAAATTCCGCAACCTGAATTCGAACCAGAAACCACAATTATCACGCTCGTTGCCACTACCAATTGAGCCATCATGAAACCGGTACAGCAGGGCTGTCACCAGGTGTTCTTAAAGACTACCAGGTAGTCAAGATGGAGGCCCAATGATAGGACGGCCACCCAGCTCGCAGATCGAGAATTCCTCCTATCCAAACCATTAGAAAAGTTGATGAGCACACATAAGAAATTATAAATAAAAACTGGAGATGGGTCATCCTATCATCAAGTTCTGTGGATAATTGTACTAATTCTAACTGTTAAGAACTATAACTGTGGACACCATGGTAATCTCCAGTTTCCATTTCTTATCAGTTACCCTCGGCAATATGCAATGGATTAACCAAGTTGTGTGTCAATGCTGGACAGTTTAGTGCATAGTATGCCACGAACTTGTGCATTCTATGGTGGCTAAATATGCAAACTATAAACAACCTCTGCAGAAGGGGGGTGTTAGTGACGGTTTGTTTTCAAGCAGCAGTGCTGCCACCTATTGTCTTCTGCATATGTTATGTTAATAAAGCCTACTGTATCTCTGAAAAGTTTAATGACAATTCGTGGACTGAAGCAGCGCAATACTGAAAATCCCTTAACTTTTGAGCATTAATGTAACGTTAACATCAAGGCAATGTAAACTTACTGGTGTTACATAAGCTAGCACAGAGCCAGAAAAATTCTTCACATTCGTCTCTTCAAAATAACGATTGTGATTCTGAACGATGTCTTTCCATTTGGGAAGTTTATTTATTAAATCTCTTTCGTATAAAGTAAGATGTGAAGTCTAGTAATTTTTTAAAAAAAAATAACATTTCAATGATCAACAAAACAAGCACGTAAGATTTACTAATTATCAATGAGATTTAAATGTTACTTTAACTGTTGGCTCATCATGCTTGGCCTTTTTTCGGTCACTTTTAGACAGTGTACCTTCTGCAATTGCAAAACAAGCCAATCCCCAAAAGAATTGAATTCTCATGCTGCAGTTTCTTTCATCACAAAAATCCTTTTATACTTTGAATATACTGCGAACTCTAATGGATAAAAATTAAAAAAATAAATTAAATGTAAAACAATTTGTTGATCATTACTACTTCATCCTCTTTGCTTTTGAAAACGAGAAATTAATCCCCCGAAAAAGGCATAGGAAAGTAGCGGAAGCCCAGAATTCATCTATTTTTATCCCTTTATCTCCATTTTTTAACCCTTCAATTTTTTTAAAATCAAATAGTGATTTTCTCGGAAGTAGTATTTAGAAAATGTAAAAGAGCCTTATATTCTTTCATTTCTCGTCATTTCCAGTCGAATGATATGTCACATGCCATATGTTGTCATAATTCTAAAGACCAAGTGGCTGCCACTTCTACAACTCCAACCCCATTGAGACGATTTAGCCCAAACTTCACAGTTATGTAGATCCTACCTAGAGGAACCTACATGCATAATTTCACTCCTTTACCATATTTTTGCAACAAAAACCCATGAAGAACAAAATTGGTTCCTGGAAATGTCTAAAATATGGCACATAAGACATCAAACAACTCTTAACGATATTTGTTATGAACGAATATATATGAATAATTAATAAGCTCGAAGGTGGTCAAATTTGATTCAGTGGAACCTATTCTAATACCATTATGGTACAGGGTGTCCCACTCGGAACTGACCCTTTAAAAATACGAATTACTCTGCAATACTTGCATGTAACATCATGCACCAATGCTCAAAATATTCCTTATTTAATGCAAATTGCTTCAATACCGGGTTCAAGCTCCAGGTGACGCCTGTGTGGCACAGGTGTAGGCGACTGCCTAGATCCGAGAGTCCAACCCTGCAAAGTGGCGAAAGCAAGCATGCAGTATACAGTGCCGCAGTCTTCATCATGAAACCACTGGGTCAGTTACAGCTTTTTAACTAATTTTATTTTTTATTTAATATCCATTATTTAAGATACAGTTTGTAATATATCAAAAAACTCATAATGACATGTCAGGAACGAATGTATAAGAGTAGTTAATATGTTCAAAAATGGTCGACTTTGATTCAATGGTATCTACAGGGTGTAAATTATCTCCTTCAAAAATACTACACTACGATGTAGATAAAATTCAGGTGATTAAAGTGATATAAGATACTTGGGGTCGCAAATCGCAAGGAACGCTGTAAATTGAACCTCAAACTAAGCTGAATGGCATGGCACTGTGTGGCTCGAGCCAAATTTGGGCGAATGTGTTGGCACGGCGTGGCCTGGCTGGTTCCCCCGCTCCCCACTATCTCATCCTGAAGAGGTCCACCTTCCACTCCAACGTGAAGTACTCTGCTCTCGTGCCGGAGTCAGTAGCACGAGCAGTACCAACCTTGTTTAATACCGGATGTTTTCAACAATAGCGTTAAGGTGAATTTCAAAAGTAAGACCTAAATTGCATTTTAAAATTAAGGCATTGCCATCTATTGAAAAAGTTCAAAGTGTTTTTATTATAGTAATATTAAAGTTGAACGTCAAGTTATTAGGTTTATTCACTTTCCAAAATAGTGGCCAAACCTATCCAAAAAGGAATAAACAATATGCTATGTATCTCTAATTTATTTAATCGCTATTTGCCTTTATTCTATAAGGCGCTGTTGAAAACTATGTTGAATAATAAAATTTCTAAGTAATGGTTTGAGATAATTAGGTAATAACTGAATGAAAATATTTTTTAAAATTTTAAAATTGACATTTCAAAAATTGACTGCGGTCGTTCAATAGAAGAATATTTAAATGTAGTAATTGATAACGATTGCGCGTTCATTTTTAGAGGTAGTGTTCATGTAGACCATAAAATTCATTACATGAATGATCGCAAACGAGTTTTTAGAAGCAGTCATAGACTTCTGATTGGCCATTGCCATTCTGATTTCGAAACTTCACTGTCTCATTGCATTGTCGATGTAAAAGTAACAGAAATTAGAGAAAAAAGTGAATTCTCTGTAAAATTTCAAATACAACTCCTACTCTTATATAATAAAACATTTATACATACATCATAAATGTCATCAGATGAAAAATAAATGGGTAAAAATCACCAAGAGATGCCTTTAGAAAATTTTTACAAATCGGAAGTAGAATTCGGAAGCCATGCCAAAACCGCATTGGAATTGATTTTGTGTTGGAACGGACAGTATTTTAAAGGGTCCGTGCTGTATTTATATATAGATCTCATTTTTAAAAATGATTAAATTTAAAGAAATATTGTGAGTATCATGTAATCTTTGTAGTGGTCATGTAGCCTACTTTTCGACTTACTGGTTAACTCAAAAACCTGATAAGTCAAAATTTTTATGTAGTCCGCTGACGATTTGAGTTATCAGGGTTCGACTGTAATACATATGTGCATTTATAATTTTAATTCTATTTCTTTTAACAAAGTTTGTTCTGCTTGTCTTTATTTGTGGAAATTACTAATTTTTGTGGTTCAAGAATTAATTAACTATTTAGAGCCAAGCTGGGACACCCCGATAAAAGGTAATATAGGTTTGTTTTTTTTTATATAATACAAACAAATTTATTTGATTGTTTAAACTGGAATGACAGGTTACCTTCTCTCGCTACTTAAGACCAAATATCGTGTTACACTATCAGTGAAAATATTTGAAATACTGCAGAAATTTTTTTGTCCTGTATCTGGTAACGCCAGGTACAGAAACTAACAATGAAAACTGAGTATTTACGAGATATTTAAATATTACATGGTGTGTGTGTGTGTGATATGAAATACTGTATTAAATATTACACCTTTATTAACCCTTGATTATGCATTTTAAAAGTACTTCATAAACAACAAAGAAACAGAAAGCCTTTATAGTCTCTTGCCCAACATATTCTTTACGATTCGGTGTTAAAATTACACTTAAAGCTCGTAACAAATGCTGTCATCATGTCAATGGTTTAATGAATTACAGGTCAAGTCTCATGTATACCATGATTCACGTGGTTAAGAGAATAATTATCTCCGTATGCCACGTAATGACTGCTATTCATTCGTAAGCAAAGATGAATGGCGTATCTAATTGCTGCAGGGAGAGAATTTAAACGGTTTTAAAATCATACAATCATTAACAAAATACAATAGCTCTAGACACTCCTTTTTTAAATTCCTTTTGCCATGTTTGGCTCATTACTCACCCTTCACTTCAAATCACAGATTATTTTCTCAATACAATCTCCATAGCAACGGAAACTGACTTTATTTCCTAGACGAGTAAAGGCAATTTTTTAATGTTTATTATTTTGAAATTATGAAGGTATTATAGCATAAAACATTTTTATAATTTATTTAATACCTTAACATTCAAAAGCATAAGCATAGAGTTTCTAAACTTTTCGTTTTTATATATAAAATTTATTTTGTACAGAATCTAAGATCCAGCTCTTGTATTTAAATTTCGAAAGTAAAATCAAAATGGCGCTGTTTTGGACGGGACGGCGAGTACTTTCGTTGTCGGTTTGGATTGTTTTTTTGCTGTCAGAGGCAAGATCACAGTCTAATTTCTACGTCCCGCATAATCAACAGGGTTATGGGTTAAATTATGGTGAAATCCCTAAGGGTAGTAGTTATTATCAGTATGGAGCACAGAACCCTCAGTGGGGGATGCCCGCCGCTCACACGTTCCGATCGCCGACGCAGTCACCGTACATCATCCCGTTCATGACGCCGCCCGGTCTCACTAGAGATTCCGTTGCTGTTGATACCAAAGTAGGAACCATAATTGGCCAAAAGGAGTATCTCTTTGATGGACCCAACATCCATTTTTTGGACCGACCTGGAACCCCTAATAATATCAGAGCCAATGTTCAGTATGTTGTGTTTACGTTTCTCGGTATCCCTTACGCCAAACCACCTACAGGGGACAATCGTTTCAAAGTTAGTATTTGAAGTGTGGCTTTGTATATAGTTAATAAAATGTAATCTCCTGTAATTTCAATTTGTACTTTTCTTATGTTGTCATTTTCGTAGCCACCTCAGCTCACTGGCTCTTTAGTGTCCTATACAGCACAAGATTACAGACCATCGTGCCCTCAACCGCAGCAGCCCTTGACCTCCAATGAGGAGTTCCTTATCTTCAACGAAGATTGCCTTTACTTAAATATCTTTACACCGGAGACTTCTCAAAGTGTAAGCATAGTAAATTTGGACTATTCAAAAAATAATTAAAATGCGCATTAAATGAACTTTGATTTGACGTACTAGCCCTTATCAGTTTCTCTTAGTGATTATGGTGACGGTTTTATTTTTTTTATCTCCTTATCTACCTTCTTGCCCGAAGGGATTATATTTAATGTTTATGTGAACTATGAAATAATAATTTCAACGGTAAACTTACTTTAAATTTTTAATCGCTTTCCTTAAATAACAACAACAACAACATTAATTAGAATTAAACTATGGAAAATTGAAATTCTTATATCATTTATAAAAAACATAATAATGAAGACCCCCCCTCCCAAGTTTAACTCTATATCAGAAAGGATCTTAATACTGTACTTATTACAACGAAGTGAGTGGTGGCTTTGCAGTATAAAATATGGACAGGATTATCGACTAGGAATGGGCTTCCCACTTAGCAGCTTCTTGTCCGAAGTTTACTTACAACACTTAGAACTAACTTTTGTTACCCCCCCCTCCTTAATAATACTAGCATCATCACCTATTACCGATATGTCGATGACATCCTTATACTGTTTGATTCCCGGTTAACCGCCCCACCTGCCATTGCTGATGTTTTTAATTCGTTCTCCCCCCATATCCAATTCACCTTCGAAATCGAAAATAACAGATCCCTCCCATACCTAGACATCCTTATTACTAACAATGTCCACACCAACCGCTTAACCTTCTCCATATTCCGCAAACCAACTACCTCCTCCAACCTTATCCACCACTCTTCCTCACACCCACCTATACACAAGCATGCTTCCTTACGTTTCCTTATTGACCGGGCCTTGAAGCTCCCCCTCAACCCCCCCGCCCGCCTAGCTGAATTCTGCATCATCCGCTCCCTTGCTGGTATGAATGGGTACTCACAGTCTACTGTTTCCCGTATACTCCAGCGCCGAAAACGTGCCCTCCTCGGACTCAACCTGCCTAATCCCCTACCCCTGCTCCAAGAAATGGGTCTCCTTGTTATACTTGGGCCCCCATTTCGCCCAGCTATCTATGTATCTGTCTTCCCTCGGCCTGCGAGTATCCCCACGTTCCGTCCCCCATCCTCTCCGTCATCTGAATCCACCCTCCACCGTTAATAGCAATAAATTTGATCAACCAGGGGTATACCGCCTAAGTTGTGCCTACTGTGACAAATATTATATAGGCCTCTCAACTCGCAGCTTCACTATACGTTTTAAGGACCATGAAAGATCATACAATAATCAAGACAACTGTTCACATTATGCCAACCACCTGACAAGCACCGGACACCCCCTTAGACCACAAAGCGAAGTAATGTCCATTATGCACGTTTGCAATAAACCGTCCAAAACAGCGACCCTGGAATCTATCGAGATTTACAAGGCCAAGAAGTCCAACCCTGACCAATTACTCAATCGCCAAACTGAATTCGATGTGTTGGCCATACTCAATCCTCTGTCAGACTTTTTGTAATCCTTTCATTTTGTACTTTATAAAATTTTTATTTTTATTTCGTACTTTGCTTTATGTCAAAATTTTTTCATTCAATTTTTTATTTGTACGGTCCTGTTAGTAAATACACTTGTCATTTTGACTACTTGTCATTTTGGACGACCTCTTTTCGGTCCGCGTTTGTGACCCCCACACATTTTTGTTTTTCTTTTCTTCTTAGTTTATTTATCCTATTGGCTAATTTTCTTATTAGTTACTTTGTTGTCTTGCCCTGTATCTCCATGCTCATTGGTTCATTTGTACCCAAATTTCTGTATATAAAGGCTTGCGAGCCTCTGGTTGTGTATCCTTGAAGAATCCGGGAATAAATGGCGAAACTAGTCGATAATCCTGTTGTCCATCTTTTATACTGCAAAGCCACCACTCATTTCTATATTTATACACTCCCAGACAAAACTATGAAAAAGATTCATCTCAGGCAAGTGCTCTTAAAATAAAATAGAACTGCACTATATATTTACACTGCAATGTATACTAAATATACACCATCTTATTAACTGCACATAAGCTTTCATGAGTAATAACTAATTTCGTTAAACAAAAAACAAGAAAAACAACGACTATATTGAAGTCAAAAGTTTGGAGATTTAATTATACTGAGACATAAGTTTGGTGATTTTGTTAAAAACGTTAACATTTCAAGTTTCTAGTTGCAGAAATTTAACCATAACGTCATGATTATGTAAATTAATCTAGGTTGGGTGGATTTATTATAATTTTTGTGTGTGCTTAATTTATTTTCTTAAATTTTCATTTGTGGAAAAATGTCTCCTATAAAACAGATCCCTCATTCTATTTGTTACTTAAGTGTTAAGAAATGACAAGAAAACGAAAAACAAATCAAAATAGAAAAAAAATCTCAACTTAACTACAAAATCTGTAAGTAAGATTATTGTAAAATATAAGAAAACTGGAAGTTGCGCTGTGAAGCAAAGGTGCGGCAGAAAACTCATCACAAGTAAAGCCGAAGATGGACATCTAAGAGGTAAATTGTCAGAGATCACGCTTTCAAACAGCAAGAGAAATTACTGCAAAATGGAATGCAATCACCAAGAAAAAAGTTTCGGCAAAGAACAACAGCACGTCGTTTGAAAGAGAAGGGTTATTCCTTTCATTCTGCAGCAAAAAAGCCCCTCCTAACTAAGCGATTGAAGAAACAGCGACTTCAGTGGGCACGTGAACATTCAACACGGACTATACTCTGTCTCTCTATATGAAAAATGCT
This sequence comes from Rhysida immarginata, assembly GCA_023313115.1. Lineage (NCBI taxonomy): Eukaryota > Metazoa > Arthropoda > Chilopoda > Scolopendromorpha > Scolopendridae > Rhysida > Rhysida immarginata. Next base: position 253,117 of record JAHWFO010005224.1, on the reverse strand, counting down.
GCAAGGCAGTATGAGAAAGCACATCACTGTTTTTTCACCTCTGCCTCGTAAAGTAGTCTCCGACTACGCACGCGTAGTGTTTCAGTGTTTCAGTTTCATTTTAGCCTTTATGTATTCAGTTTCTTTTTTATTGGCTGCGCGTTGATCTGAATGAGATGACAATTGGTAACGTGGCTTTCCTATACTGCCTTGCAGCTTTTTTCATATAGTTAGACAAAGTATATAGAACAATAGCAAGAAGTCATATTCAGTGATGAATCTAGATTTAGCCTTTTGAATGATGATAAACAAAAAGATGTGTGCAAGCAAGAAGAAAAGCTGCACCCTAGATGTGTATCATGTAGAGTCAAATTTCCACCAAGCATCATAGTTCATGGAACAATAACTGCATATGGGACCAGAAGTATAGCTATTGTCAATGAAAACGTCAACAGTTCCTATTACACGGAAATAATGGTTGATCGTCTGATACCAAGTGCTGCATTATATTTTCCTATGGTGACTTTATCTGTCAACAAGACGGAGCAGCTTGTCACAGAGCAAAAGTGACACTAAACTGTTTCGAAGAACACAATATTCACCTTGTAGAATGGCCAGGAAATAGTCCTGATCTTAATCCTATAGAGACAATTTGGGGTAAAATGAAGTGAAACGTTGACATACGTAAAATTCTAACAAAAAAGGATTTACTCAAAACGGAGTCTGACGTCTGGTATGAAATATCGATAGATGACTGTCAGTCTCTCATAGAGTCTATGAGACAACGCATGCAAGCAGTTGTTAATGCCAAAGGGGGCTGGACTAAATATTAAACAAAAAATCTCCAAACTATGTCCCAGCATGGACAAATCTCTAAACTTTTGACTTCAGTAGTGTTTGTTTTTCTGTATTTTTTGTTGAAAGGAATTGTTTGAAATACATAAGATGTTTTGTGTATAGAAATAAACTAGGCAACATTCGAATAAATCATTGTATAATGCATGAACAAGTCCTTTTTATTTTTAAAACAATTATTTGAGATGAACCTTTCATTTTTTTCAAAAATCTCCATATTTTTGTCTGGGAGTGTATATGAATTATGGAGGCTTTGCAGTACATTATTGATGAATATTTATTTCACCAATCTGTTTTGCCATCTTTTTTGGCTTCGTCAGGGTGATGGAATGAATAGCTGCTAAATATTTTGAAAATGAATAACAGTATCTAACAAATGAACAGTTTACAATGAACAGTGATGTATCGATTGTTGAGGTAAAGGTAACAATAATTTATTCAAAAACAACTAATGCAATTAATGTGGAACAGTTATAGACCCTTATGGACCATTTCTAGTACAAACGTCTACAAACACTACAAAAAAACTAATGATAACAGAGAAAAATATTAAGACTGATTCTAGAAGCTCGTCCTACTTCTCCAATATCTACCTTATATACTGATATAAGTTTCTCTCCCCCACATATAAGATGGACTCAGAAATTTGCCCAATACAACATAGTAGACAACATGCAAGAACAAACTTTAATATTTTTCAACCTGTCTTGGTAGGATTAGAAGTGTTATGCGAATATGAGGCTGACTACTCACTGCAGCTACTGTTGTGTAGTATTCTGTACCTGCTCTTGACTTATGCTATCAGTGATGGTGATGATTGAAAACACATACAGTAGAGTCCGCTTATGAGAGTCGCCTCGGGAACAGAGAAAATCGCTCTTATATCCAGGCTGCTCTTACAACCGGACCACACACAAACAATAGAATAGAGACTTGAATTTTTAGGATCGTTTATTATGATATTTCATCTGAAAATTTCGCATAGTTTAATACATACTGAAATCAAGAATTGAAGAAATCTGTTATTTTAGTTTGTGAAAAATTAAAATATATACCAGATGTCTATATTAAAGGACAACTCTATGGTCACATACAACTTTACTTAAATCGAAAGGCTAACCTATTAATAACATCATAGCATATTTAATTTTTTTAAATTCGAATCCTAAATGTGTGAAAAACGAAAATTCCGAGCGCGATTTGAAACGGGGGGCATCCATCTTGGATGGAGGCGTGACGTAGTGCGAGGTTTGCTCCCAGCAAGCTTTACAGTGAAGCTTTAAATTCACTATAGATCTACATTCATTCAGTACTGCGTTCACTACAATTTTCACAATGTTTGGACATGAAAGCAGCGATTCAGATATCACTTTTTAAGACTTACGAAGATATGGAGGCTTATTTTAACAACTATCCATATAATGAATTGGAGAACCTTGTGGGTAATTTGGATGGTTTAGGCGTGAAACCGTATAGTTTAGAACCTCTCCTGCGCGATCACCCGTCATTAGACGAGGAATCCAGTGTCGCCGAATCGACGGAAAATGTATCACCTGCAACAAATTGTCAAATATAATTAATACATATATTATTTAAATGTGAACAATTTCATGATATTAATTTTAAAATTCGGGATCAGTGCACAATATGTGAAGATATGCCGACATCACAAGTGCGAACGTATGCTGTCGTGATTATGCCGAGATCGATCAGCATATGCCTAGTGGTTCGGTGTGCATCACCGAAAATTCCGTCTTTTCAAAAATCTGCCTGGATTACGATATACCAACAATCTAATTTGTCCATTAGATTTGGGTGCACATGGGAAGAAAAAAAAGAAAAGTTCTTCCCCGTTGCGCTGTGACAGCCATTCGAAAAATCTTTCCTTCACAAGAACATTGTGGTTTCAAATACTGTAAAATTTTATTAAAACTAATTAAAATTCTCTCAAGCAATTTTCTTTGTTTATTTGGTCATAACAAAATTTATGGAAAAACGAACTAAATTTCAGGTTATCAAATGTATTTTGTTACACTGATATATTTTAATTTACGATCATCACTAAATATAAACTAAGCTTATTTCAGCCAGTTTAAATGACGAATGTATTAGCTTCAAACATTAAACAAAAATTTGCTACTGTTAACACCATTTACTTATTTAACTAGATTACCTAATATAATTTTAATGGGGCCTTAGTCAAACATTAAAAGAAATAGCCAATAACTAGTCCCCCCTCCCTTTTCTATTTGTGAATTTTAACCAAAAAAGTGGCTTCAAATCATAATCAATTGGAGTCCCCCTCTCTATTTTTGGTTGGCTTCCATTAAATGCATCAATGAACAAAATAATTCTCCTTGACGAAGTAGCAGGAGCTCTGAGTTCGTCTATTGTTTGAAAAATTGAATTTCTCGAATGTAGTATTTAGAAATGAAAACGAGCTCTATTTTCTTACGTTTCTCATCATTTTCAATCAAATGTAGCTATATGAACACTTCAAAACGTGTAGTTGCATTTTGTCCAGTTGCGTTTTATCCGAATACCTCTTTAGTTACATAGCCTTGCGCAGATAGATAGTGAGCTTAATTAATCCCTACGTACATTAATACGACAGGATCAATAACAAAACAAAACTTTTCAAAGTGAGCGGAGCAGAGTCGACTAGTTCGCGGTCGGAAGCCAGTTATCTCTTCGATCAAAAATTATCCATTTCTTCTTAATTCTTACTTAGGAAATTGAAGAAATGATAAATTATTATCACTACCCCTATTCTTATAGCCAACTACGAAATAAGAATGAGGCATGACGAATATGCGATTTACCATTCAGGAAGACTAGTCGTAAATACATGTATCTACTCGGTGAGAAAATATCAGGAGACGTGAGAGAGAGAGAGAGAGAGAGCTCGGGCATGGCGATAAAATTCATGTCAACATAGTGAATTAGAGAAAAAATTAGCATTAATTCTTTGAAACCTTACATAGTGTGATTTTTTAGTAAACAAACTAAATAGTTTCCAAATTCATTCAGTGTCATTCATGTAACGTCTCATTTTTTTAAAATCTTCCATTCGTGACTTCGCTTTAAAAGCTACACACATTTCAATAAATATTCATTTACATAGAGTACATTTAATGAATTAAATGACCAAAATAATTATTATATAATAAAAAGAGTGGTTTGATATTTCAATAACATGTGAATCACCTTTTTTAATTCCCTCCTTCATTAGAACTTACATTGGTGCATTTCATTTATTTGTTTTATTTTAATTTTATTTTTTCATTCAAAAAGGAGATTCACATTTATGTTATTATAACCAAAGTAATATTTGGAAACTCTTTCTAGTTTTTTTACTTTAAAAAATCACGCTGTGGAAGCTTACAAAAAACTGGGATTAGCATTAAAACATTAAATCGACCCCAGCAGCTAACCTCGTACTACGTCACTTCCGGAAAAATAATGGCCGGCGTAAGGGGAGTGCAAACGCGCTATTTTTTGCTTTTCAAAGCATTTTTTATATAGAAATTATGGACCAAAATTAAAAATTTCAACGGAATCGTGTTATATTTATACCAAAAATTGATATTCTGTAAAAAAATTATAATCGAATTTTTGCGTAGAGTTGCCCTTTAAAATATAGACCATCATGCCAGACTTTATCAAATGCCTTTTGAACGTCAAGGAATAAGAGACACCAAACGTGGAAAGATTAAGAGGACCACTTAGATCAGCAACTAGCCTTCATACCGGTACCTGGCAGACCTGACTGAAAACCAAAATGCTCCTTAAGAATATGGTTATTTGCCTCGCAGAAGTTATTGAACCTCTTAAGAATAATGCGCTCAAAGACCTTGGAAAACATGTGCAGCAAACTAATGGGCCTATAACTTGCAGGAAGAGCAGGATCAAGTCCATGTTTGGGAATAGTGAGGATGACTGAGTCCTTCCAAGCACTTGGGAAATGTCCGATATGCCAGCAGTCATTCATGACCTTGGTGATACAGCAAATGACACTAGGGGGTAGATTCTTGGTGATGGTGTCGATACCAGCTGTTGTTTATGATTGCATCAACTACTGCAAATCTTTCATCTCGGGAGATGACCTCCTACTACACATAATCATAGGTGTATTTTCCTTCGATGTTCGGTACTGCTTGAAGGACGCACCTACTGAGTACGACACAGTTAAAGTGAACCTTTAGTCAAAAAATTTTTTTTGATATTTTATACATCTAAGTCTAAAAACACTAGTCCGCATGGAGAAAATTTAATATCTACCATTATTTATTAATAAACAGCATTTTTAGATAAAAAATTATAGCCCATGGAGGCTGCCATCTTTTCCCGAATTCGCAAAGGAACACGGGAATTATGTGACATCAGGTATGACCTGTGCAAAACAAGGCCAACTATAGATGAGAACGCGTAGCTGTAGCAGGTGATCCAGCTTTAACAAGGTTTGAATTGAGCAGAGGCAGCAGAAGGGAGAAATGGAAGCCAAACCAGTGAAACCGTTTACATTCTAGTTTTTATGTCGCCTTTAGTTTTACAGTAACAATATTCAACATTCAATGGATTATAAATATTAAGAATTACGAGGGGCGATTGATAAATAAGGTCTCCATGACTGTAACTTTTTTATTTGTTAACCGATTTTCAAAATTCTTTTTGTATCTTATACTCACATTTGTCCTCTATGTAATATACTATTCACTTTTCAACATAGTCCCCATCCCTTTCCACGCATTGCGCCAACACGTGACTAGTTGGGTGAACCTGTTGGAGAGGAATTCCGGAGTTGTTGTCGACACCAGGACTGAATGGCAGCTTTGGACCCTCTTCTGGAGTACAATAACGTCCGCCCGCACACGAGTCACCACACACCAAAGGCAAGGCAGCGCCTACAGTTCAAAGATGATAAAGTGCAGTTCAAAAATGAAAGACTTTGCACATTGCGACTTTCATCATTTCCCAAAGAAGAAAGAGTCCCTTAAGGGACATGAGTTGGTTCTGACGGCGAGGTAAACGCTGCCATTCAATCCTGGTGTCGACAACAACTCCGGAATTCCTCTTCGACGGATTCATCCAACTAGTCACGCGTTGGCGCAATGCTTGGAAAGGAATGGGGACTATTTCGAAAGGTGAATAGTGCATTACATAGAGGACAAATGTGAGTATAAGATACAAAAAGAATTTTGAAAATCGGTTAACAAATAAAAAAGTTAGTCATGGAGACCTTATTTATCAATCGCCCCCTCGTACTTACAGCTTTTTTGTCTGTTTTTGTAAAAATTAATTAATATCGCCAACTGGGTAAAGTTTAGCAATAATCTATTTTATCATTCGCGTGTTAAGCCTAATGCGATCAAGTTCGGCGATGTATTTTAACCTCGTTCCTTTTACTGTAATGTATATAAAAAATACTGACATTTCATTTTGAATTTTAAACTTACTTCAAATCGATCTTTGTATTTCTGGAGCTGTTTGGATAGTGTTCTCCTTGGTGTTTGTTCAGGTTGCCGATGAACGAAAACCGTCGTTATCGCGTTTGGCTTCAGGAAACGAGGACAGCAGCCTACTTTGCTTCTTGCGGCCCTTAACAATTCTCCCTTGAAATCTCTCTCATAACAGGATTCAGTAAAATGATCCGAACACATCCTGACTATTTCCCTATTAATATTATGCAAACATTGCTTCAACAGTTGTTGATTTTTTAGCTGCAACTTATGCTAGATGCAAGTTTTGTTTGTCATAGACCTATTATTACAGCATAAGTAATGCAGTAATCCACGTTGTTTCTTAAAGCTGGATCGCCTGTTGCAGCTGCGCATTCTCATCTATAGTTGGCCTTGTTTTGCACAGGTCATACCTGACGTCACATAATTCCCGTGTTCCTTTGCGAATTCGGGGAAAGATGGCAGCCTCTATGGGCTATAATTTTTCGTCTAAAAATGCTGTTTATTAATAAATAAAGGTAGATATTAAATTTTCTCCATGCGAACTAGTGTTTTCAGACTTAGATGTATAAAATATCAAAAAAAATTTTTTGACTGAAGGTTCACTTTAAAAGACTTAATAAAAAGTTTTACCTTGAAGTCCTCTTGGGCATGCCACCGATACACTCACAATAGCAAACGAGGATCTGATTTACCTCCCGTCTCAACTCCCAATGTCATCGTTGTCCTGCTCATCGATCTCCTGTCCTCTTCTGGTCATCATTATACATCGTTCTTAATCGACAGTTGAACAGTGAAGTATACATTTGTTCAGGTGGGAGGTAAGCTGTGCTTACACGATTCTCACCCTTCCGGAATAAATTCCACATGAAATACACTGAAATAGGCAAGAAACCTGATTAACTCAAGGAGGTCTTTGACCTCAACAATCAATTGTGCTTTTATAGCTACAGTATATTCATTCTACGGACTGTAGTGACCAATCGCAGAACAGATTCCAGCAACCAATCTGTTCATAGTCAAAGCTCTTATATGAGGAATAAAAGAGATATTGGGTAAAAAATGATTCTTATAAGTAGAATACTCTTTTATCCAGACCTCTTATATCTGGACTACCTTAGCATAAAAAATAGAGGGGAAATACTCGGAAACATGAGAAATTGCTCTTAAATCCGGACTACTCTTTTATTCGGTTCTCGTATAAGTGGACTCTACCGTATAAACTGAAAACGAAACAGGAAGTGCACATCGCCAAATAGCACATGCAAGAGTCCAGTTATCTTTAAAATTTCACATTTCTCATTAATTATGCTTCTTTACATTTCACAGGTATTTGAAATTGAATAAAAATAATAATTTAATTCTTTGTTTCAAAATTATTTTCTAAAAAATCTCATTTCATCCCGGGAATTTATTTTTTTAGCGAGATAACACAATCTCAAAGAGTGAGTGATTAAACCCTGTATCTCTCCCAACGCTGCCAGGATAGGTTGAAAAATAGCATACACTTGTAATGGAAATTATTAACGAAACAATTAATAGTGAAAGGGGACTAGTGGCGTAGCGAACAAGTGATTGTCACTGACATCTTTCCTCGCCAGACACCCTTTGTTTATAATGGGACTGACCAATGCCTCTATCACATCCCCACTTTGATATTAATTCAAAATTATCCAAATCTTTGTCCGGAAGTGTGTTAACAACAAATTCTTGAGATAAAATAATTCGAGAGACTGTATGGTCGAGAAGGGCTAGAAGTTTTACTTCAACCGAGCTTTCGGTAATCGTTATGAAGTCCCTTTCCGGGTAACACCTCTCCTTGGCTGCTCTAATTTTATGATTTTATGATACGAGGGGTATATGTCAGCCCGTCTCTCCTTGGCTTGAGATCGGATAAGGAGATACTGATTTTTGGTCAATTTTGCTTCAACCATAAGCGACAACGCTTGGTCTTCCGTATATGGAATGTTATTAACTGTCTCTGACTTTGCTAATGCCCATGCTTTTTTAATTTTATGCGGCCTAGTAGGAATTGTGTGAAGAATCTCTTTTACTAGTTTCGCATTAGTTTCCTTGCCTTCACTTCGAAGACTCATTTGAGTAGCAAATGATAATTCTGCTGCAGATGTGGATTTTCTCAACATATCCGTTTTCCTTCGTTTACTACATAAACTATTTCCTTTAAATGATTTCTCTGGATGCCCTCGACTTTCTTCTTGAAGAGGCTTAGGACACACAGAATCAGGAAGAACAAAATCCTTGCTGAGCCATGAAGAATTCTTTTTTAGAAACAAGTCTTTCTTTCTGTAGCAATCGTCCCATCTTCTGAATACTTCAGAGCAAAATCGCGAAGTAACCTTCTGAAGTTCACCTTTAGGATGTTCTTCCAACTTAAGATTTGATATTAAGTGGCTTTGCAAATATTTGCGTTGCTCACTTTGGTCCTTGTCAGATGTACTTGACGTAGTACTTCAAACATATCTCTCTGAGTTGACCTGAACGTCATGATTTCCTAACAAACAAATTATTAGGCCTATTTTCAGTGCTGATTCCCACTACAAACTACATCATATTTCCATAATTCGCAGCCAAATTTTTGCGAGATGGTCGAGCATGGTTTCATAACCTAAAATATTAAAAAAAGACAGCTGGGAGTCGTCGGGAATTTTTTATAAGCTAAAGCAAACTTGTACTTTAATATCGCGTTTATCGTTTTTGGCAAGTAATTTTCAGTAAATGAAAAAAATATGTAAAATTGAAAATAAAAATAAAATATTATAGTGATTTTTAATCTACTTACATGTACAAATCCACTGGTGAATATAGAAAGTTTCTATCTCTTGTTTTTACTCAGCCAGTTCCAATCAAATCTCGATGAATGAACGTGTAAAACATGTCCCCCAATGCTCCACTCGCTTTGTTTACATAAACCTATCAGCAGGGGCCATGAATCACATTCAAACCTGTGAAAACAACTTCTAAAGAATAGCATGGACATTTTTAAACATAAATAACCTAGTTTTATTGCGAAAGTATAAATTTGATTTTTTTATTTTTGGCCAGCTTTTTTGGTATTTTGGCCCACTGAGCAATGAGAGGACAGGAGATGAATTTGAAGACGTGTTGGGATAGGACAGGAAGGAGGACAAATAGGAGGTAATAAGAGGGCAGCGAGAAAAATGCAACAGGATATCACATACAAAATTAAAATTATAAAAAAGTTTAGGAATGATAGGGTGTCTTGCAAAACGATTTTTCCTGATTATGAAAGCCAAAAAATAAAAGGGAGCTATCCTGATAGAATACTATTGACATTGTTCAAATTTTTCAGATTTTATGATTTCCTGACTGTTCTCGGTTACAGAATTTTTTGACAATTCCCGGTCGCTAGTCACCCTGTAAAATAGTACAGCATAAGAAGGTCACTTAAATAAAAGAGTACAGAAAGCCTACGAAAAAAAGAGAGTACAGGAACAGACACAAAATGAACATAGAAGTAGAAAAATATGAAAGAACATTAAAAAAGAAGAAATAACTGAGAAAAGATAAAGAACAAGAAAACGAAAAGGGCCCAGAGAGCCTATGACAAATTAGGGAATAGCTGAAGTTGAAGAGGAATATGGGAAAGGTAATGAGGGAATGGTGCCTTTTTATTTTGATTTTATTTATTATTTACTAATTATTTTGTCATTTATTATTTATTTTTTATTTTTATTTAATAACTAGTATTTATAAAAAAAAAACCTTCAAATAGCCAGCCTACTAATAAAATTTTTTGTTTACTTTAGGGAGCTGCACCAAAAATGCCTGTAATGATATATATACATGGTGGTGAATTTGAGTATGGGTCCGGTCAACTATTTCCTGGCCATATGTTAGCAGCATCACAAAAAGTTGTGGTTGTAACCCTTAATTATCGTCTTGGACCTTTAGGTAAATATGTCTGTATTATGTGTGTGTTATTTTTGAAAAATGCATAGAATTTTTTTTTTAAAGCTCTGCATGTGTTTTAATTTTGGTTAAGAATAATTTAAAAAATAGTAATTCTTTTTATATTCAAGAAAATAAAAGTCCATTATTAAGCATTCCTGATAAGGAAGTGAACTTCAATTGTTGAAACATTTTGTGTAAGCATCTATTATTTCTACATGAGCATGTATTGTTGAAGCAAGCAATTGAGAAATGTCATGAAATTTCTTTTTTAAAAAGAAGGCTGTTTTATATAGATTTGGATAAGCTGAATACGAAAATCATGATTAAAAATCTTAAAGTATTAAAGAAACTATTAAAATGAATGTTGAAAATGCAAAACCACACCCTCAAACTGAAAAGATTTGTGGTTGGTTAACTCCGATTTGATATCACACATCATTGAAACATTGAAGAGAAATGTGTAGTTCCGTGCGATCATGCATAATATCCAGGGTTCGTGCTTACTCGCAATTTATGCGTCAAATGGGCATCTTTGCTAAAAATTGACTCGTGATTTTTTGACCAGCATTTTAACCTCACTTCATTTTGTCACATACGGTCTTGTTTAAATATCTAATCAACTATAGCAATAACTATAGAGATTGTGGATGCATGAAAAAATATGAAAGTTAAAAAGAATCAAAATTTTGACTCTCATCTTATGAAATTTGACTCCCAGTTTTCAGGCTTGGGAGTCAAATTGACTCGTAGATATTTTGTCTTAGTGCGAACCCTGATACCTTCGATAATTTTCTTAAAATCGAATTTGGAGGGTGAAGAAAAATTAATTACCTTATGACTGTGGGTATTGCTAACAGTAAAGAAGGCGAAGAATGATATTTATACTGGTTTCATAAAGTAACAAATGGGTACAAGAAATTAAAGTTACAAATTATAAGAGAAAAATTAAAACCATAAAAAAATAAATAAATTATTAGAACATAATATAAGAATCCGGGTACTTGCTTAATTACTTTTCAAACCCGCTTATCCGTTAGGGTCGCGGGGGCAGCAGCCCTATGGAGGATCTCCAGCGATCGCGATCTTCTGCCATCAGGTGCATGTCCTCCCTGGTAATACCCAAGTGACTCGAACCCAGATTCTCCATGTAGTCTAGCCACCTGGTTCTAGGCCGACCCCTTGGTCTCTTATACACCGACTTGGAAAATAACAACTGCCTAGGAAGACCAGTTTGCGACATCCTTATCACGTGGCCATACCAGTGCAACCAAGATCTCTCAAAGCAGAGAAGTAGCGGCTCAACACCTAAAGACTCATTTGGCCGCTTGTAATTGTGATCGCACTCTTTCGGTCATTACCCAAGCTTCATGGCCATAGGTGAGAATGGAGACAAAGATAGATTTGAAGACAGAGAGCTTGGCTTTGTTACCTAGCTCACGTTTCATTACCACGGATCGTCACAGTTCACGTCTGACACAGCTATATCATCATTCACAACAGAAGGCCACCTACTCCATGCTTTGTCATGAACATTGGTTCGTCCATCAATTAACTGCCTAACCCACTAGCTCACCATTCCATCAGTCATTGCAATTTCCCCATAAATCTCTACAAGTCGACGATGAATTTCAGCTGGCTTAACATTCTTTGCATTCAAAAACCGTATTATAGAACACACTTCAGTCTGCGGGCTCAGAAATTGTCTTAAACATTTTCAATGATCACTAACAAATGTAAACATAACACAATCAGGCTGTAATGGTGTCAGTGCAGAGATAATGAACCAGAGAGCATGCTCGGAACTGCGACACTAGCGCTTCGGTGGCAAACGGTACTTTATGGAGAAGCCTCGCATAAGAATTCGGGATGAAAGTAACAAAAAAATTAAAAAACAAAGGACACAAACTGCTAGTAAAATTACAATAACATATGAAACCGAGGAAAATAAAACAATTTAATTATTTGATGAAACTACAAATTTTGAACCAATTAGAGATGTCTGTTGGGCTTTGATCCTGATTCAATAGTTTATCTGGTGGTTTCCTGGAGATTTCCAGTGATTCAAGGAAGTTGAGTGATCTACATTTGTTGACTTTGAGTAGTATTTTGTAATTGCTCAGGCTGACATTATGTTTTTTAGAATGTGCTGGGCAAATGCAGAATGTTTAGGTTTTGAGTTCTTAACCAGGATGAATGTTCTTTAATACAGGCCTTAACCATCCTGCAGCTTTGTCTTATATAGATGAGGTCACATGACCCACATTTTAGCTTGTATACTCCTGCTTGCTCTTCAAGTGGTATTCGGTCTTTAGTACCCCCAAGTTGTTTTTTCTTTTTAAGCGTGTTCCATTTTGATGTGCTACCCTTAATTTGAAGGAATGGACTATTTTGTTAGGCCCATTATGACTTCATTATTTTATGGTAGGACTAAATAAATAATATTGTGGGAAGCGGTTATGTTTCTTCGCCTTCTTTACTCGAATTTGGAAGACTGAATCGCTATGACTGTTTCGGGATACAGTACATTTCTGACCATTTTCTGCAAAGTGATTTATTACTCATTGCTGTTATTTTCTGGAATCTTGAACATTGCCACCGAGCCAAATCCAAGCGCAATACGTTATCTTAGGAATGACAAATTTTTTGATTAACGTACTGAAGACTGGGCACCCGAGAAAAACTGTAGAGTCCTCTTTAACATGCCTAGTCGTCGCGAAATATCCACATAAATCTGATTAATGTGATTTCTGAAAAGAAATCTGACAGGGTCATGCCGAAATCCCTAATAACACTGGTCCGAGTAAGGGCGTCATTATTAACATGATAATTGAATAAAAAGGACGCTGTTGCTCGGCTAAACGAAACAACGCAAGATTTTTTGGTGTTTAAGTCTAAACCATTGTCTTTGGCCCATTGATGTATTTTTAACAGTGCCTGTTGCAGCCTACTACATTCATTCCAGTCATTTATGGCATGGTACAGTTTTATGTCATCAGCGTACATCAAAATTTGCACTTGGTAGGACGCATTCACATGGGGAAGATCTGCGACAAAGATTTTAAATAATAAGGGGCCAAGAGAGGAACCCTGTTGTACACTGTTTTTGATGGAAATGCGGAAAACGATTGATCGAGAAAACGAATTCTAAAAGTTCTACCATTTAACATTGATCTGAACCAGTCTAAGGCATGATTTGATAAACCGGCATAATTTAGCTTGATCAATAGACAAGAGATGTTAACCTTGTCAAAAGCCTTTGCAAAGTCCAAGAATAAAGCGTCTATTTGTTTCCTATTGTCCAAGTGACGCGTGACATAATGCATAAAGATTGCTAGATTAGATTGCATACTTCTTCTGTTGCAGAAGCCATGCTGAGTGTCTGGAAGAAAGCGCTCCACGTGACTAGATAATTGGTCGGCGACCAAGGTCTCAAGCAACTTGGCAGGAAAAGGAATTATACAGGGTGAGCCAAAAGAGGCGCAACCCGTAAAAGAGAAATTTTTTGGAACGTATTATTGCTTTTAAATGCAATGCAGACACATAGATGGCAGCACAGGAACGTTAGCAATGTTTCCCCTGTGTTTTTGTCCATTCCTTCTTCAGCCAATTCAAAATCGAAGAATGAAATGCGATTACAAGGTCATGAAAACCAGAGTTAACTTTGCACAGAGTATCACTCCTCAGTGCTTTCATCTACTTTTTTACTTTTTCTCGTGATGTTTTGATGCCCTTATGAATGCTTTATTATGTGTTATTATACAAGTGTTTGTATACATGGGAATAAAATATTTGTAAGCATACATGTTTATTATTATAGACAGATCATGAAATGGCAGCGAAAGTGTTTAGCATGATTTCCGGTTTCATGGTTATGATGTCACGTTACTCTTGAGCTATGACAGTGTCAACTTCGTCACATTACTCTTGTCTGGTTTTTGAGATGTCAACTTTAAGAATTTTTTTTTTTTAAAACTGCACAATTAGAAAAAAAGAATACCCATTCTGGCATATTAGTGATTTCGATTGAACAATGAAACAAGTGGTATGTTTATTTCGAGGTTTGACTGTTTGGGGGATGTTTTCGTGGTATGGTCTGAGTCCACTGATACCGCTGGAGGGTACACCGAATGCTGTTCGTTACCTGACAATCGTTGCAGACCAGGTACACCCCTTTGTGTCGACAGTGTTTCCTCAGGGTGATGGCACCTTTCAACAGGACAATGCTCCCTGCCGTATTGTCAAAATTGTCCATGACTGGTTCGAGGAGCATGAGGATGAATTCAAGCTACTCCCATGGCAACCAAACTCCCCGGACCTCAACCCCATTGAACATTTGTGGGACCATCTCGATCACCATGTCCGCAAGCTGGACCCTCCACCACGCACGGCGATAGAATCACAGGATGCACTGATCGCCGAATGGTCCCAGATATCTGCAACCACCTTCTGAGGATTTATTGACTCTCTGCCACGTCGACTAGCTGCTGTGCTTGCCGCCAAAGGTGGATATTCCGGATACTAGCAGGTGGTCATATTAATGTGTCCCGACCCTGTTTCTTTATTAATCTGATGTGGAATTATTAGATTTCAATACATTTATTTTTTATGGCAATAAATATGAGTGTTAAAATGCAAAAATCCAAGAGATTGCACATACAAGAAAATCAAGAGTTAAGATAAAATTCGAAAGCTAAGAGAAAATTTTTATAATATAAAATACAGGGAGCATTCACAAAGTTTCAAGACTGGTCTCGGAGCAAAAAATTTATTAAACAGTTTTGTACAGGGAACGAAAATTCTTCGAAATATGACCCTTGGGCATCATCACAACGCTCCCTGCATTTTTTCCATTGTCTATAGGCTCCCTGGAACTCTTCGCATGGAAGGCTGTCAAGGGATCTTGTCGAAGCTGCCTAGACCGCTGGAATCCTGTCGAATCGCTTCCCTTAATTCGGGGGAACAGAAAGAAGTCTCTGGGAGCTAGGTCGGGCTGTAGGGTGGCTGGGGCAGTGTTGCCATGTTGAACTTGGCTAAAACTTCGCCAGGGGCGAGTGATGTGTGTTTGATCTCCTGGCGGATGCGGTGGACTCGATCCTTCAAATGCCGGAGCATTTTTGACTGTGCATTTTTGACGCATTCTCCGAGTTTTCGACAGGGGTCACTGACATGCACTCACGCCACTAGCGATCTGCTCATTCCAGCGTCTCGGAAGTAACTGCCGCTGGTGTCCCCACTACTTCACCCTGTCAGTGGAACCGGTTTGCGTGGCCTTCCCTACCTAGGAAAAAATCAGTCTTGAAACTTTGTGAACGCACTCTGTAGAAGATCACCTTTGCTTTATTTCAGTTCTTTTGCTCCTTCTGTGTATCTCGATTTGTTCACTGGCTTCAGATTCAATACAAAACGTAGACTGCTTTGAGAGCAGACGACGAGGTGGGACACACTTTCACTGTCGGCCATTGTAATTTATTGCAAAGCGAAAGTAATCAGGTTCAAACTGAAAGTACTCAGCCTCAAAGCTTGAACATCTTGATACAAGGATGAGAGCAGGAAGTTTTTAGATGCACCAATGATGAGCTCTCTATGTTAATCGATGAATGTTCACTCTTGATTGCGATCGGAGTGAATTTTTAGAAGCACCCTTGTATTATTTGTTAATAAAGTGATCATTCATAATTTTTTTCTTTTACAGGTTTTTTAAGTACAGGTGACGGGGCTTCTCCTGGGAATTATGGGATGTTGGATCAAGCCGCAGCAATTCGTTGGATTTATGAACAAATTCAGTTTTTTGGAGGGGACAACAAGCTCATCACTCTCTTTGGACCAGGAGCTGGAGCAGCATCTGCAGGGCTACATTTGTTATCCCCGAAAACTAAGAGTCAGTTTTTATTTGTTTTAAATCCTTATTTTCTTTAAAGCAGACAAGTGGTTATAATAATTGTCTCCCCCCCCCCTCTCGTTATTTTTATTATTTGCTGTTTAGATTACGTGCGCAGAGTAATTGCTCAGAGCGGCTCACCTCTTGCTGATTGGGCAGCTATAACAGATTTAGAAAAGGCAAGAAATACAAGTCGCGTCTTCGGTAGGCATATGGGTTGCAGAATTGATTCTACTTGGAAGTTGGTGGAATGTTTAAAACAGAGGTCTGCAAAAGAACTATGTAATAAAAACGTCAAGGTGAGTGGGTGTTTCTTTTATTTTTCTAAATTATTCCAGAATGATTGATTGCTAAAAGAATATGTAAGCAGTTCATATATTGTGTATACTTTTTGTTCTGCAATTTATTTACACAAAAGTAGGAGGTTAACATGTACATCATCTTAATCTACCTTTCAACCTAATTTTCACTTTTATTAAGGCACTTAGCATATCGTACGGCCAGCTTTTGAATTCCATTCTCATAGGAATTACCTGCTCCTGATTGTGAAGTACGCGCTGTCGTTTGTTTCTGATGTGAAACGAGATGTGAAAGCAGCTGATTAGTGAAGAAAATGCTTTAACCGTTTTTTTGCTTCACAACAATGCTCGTCCACATTTGGCAAAGAACAACTGGATCACCCTACGTATAGCCCTGACCCAGTGCCCAGTGACTATCATTTTTTCTTGAATTTAAAGTTTAAATGATACCAAACCAGAAGTTGATTTTGTGACGCCCCTCCCCCGACCTTAAAACGTAGCAACAAATTACTGTTGGGTGGGATGGGTGCCAAGGGTTCGGGACTGATAATAGGGAGTGGGAATTCAAAACAAAATGACTACAGCAGCTAAAAATAACCAAAATGCTCTCTTTATTCCAGAAAACAAGTAATTACCCAGGAGAACGTTCATTAATAATCACTTAATCAACAATATTAGCTAAAATCAGCATTACCTAACACACTAACATAAAATGAGAGGACCCCCTCAACACTAGACTCTTAAATGCCTGGTCATTTAATATTACTCGCGCATAACTTGTGATTAATCACACTGTCGCATGCAGTTGCAAGTGGGCTCTACTTTAACCGCTAAAGTGTGTAGCAACAAGTGGCTATGCCCTGATTGTGCATACAAGAGATTGTACTTACAAGGGAACCCCAGATAGCCTTTTTTTTGCACGCAAGCACACCGTGGAAGCGATAGCATTGCATGGCAATGAAGCGCCCCGGAAGTGCGCAGAGATCAAAAGACATGGCGGAAAGAGGGGAAGCAAACGCGTTAGTGGCGATTGCAAAGAATTGCAGTTAGAGCACTGTTATTAAGCATAAAACCTTAATTTTGCTGTACAATTATTCGTCTCGAAGTAATTTATAAGATGAGGTAGGCATCCATGAATACTATTTTTATTTAAAATTATAAAGCACCGCGATACATACCCCCTCACCAATGCAATGTATTACTCGACGTTGCACATGAAGCCAGCCCCGTGTTTGATTACCGAATTATTTAATAAAATGAAATAATAAATTAAGGAAATGGTTATTAATTACTCTAGACATTTTTTACTGGAAGGCAATTAGCTAATTGTAATAATCTATTTTAAAAACTAAGTTTGTTTAGAAATTTGAGAAGCCATTCAATTGCCATCTGCTGCTGTCTATTTCATCTGAATTGGATTCGTGCTTATTGGAAGAAAGAAGTTCCGTTAAGCGCATTGATACACTGCTTTAACAATGGAGTCCTTGTATGATTATGTGTGCTCAAATTTTTTCGTTTTTGTGGTTTATTTTGAAAGAAACAAAAATCCACACTCTCTTATTCCAATTTGGTGGAAGTCTTGACATACATGTTCGAGGAATTCCCTTGTTAGTTGCATACGTTTAGTGGCTTCACTGTTTCTGCCGGAGATGCCCTTTCTCTAATTCATAACACATACATGCATCGTACGGCCCTTTTGTTTAATAACAAGCCGAGCTGGTAATTGGGGAGGACCACAGTAACCCCGTGGACGCTCCAGCGCCGTAGTGAACCCCACTGAGCAAGAGTTTCCCCATTCTGACGGACGTGAGCTAAACGAGACTTGAACCACAAGGGAGCTCCTGACGTGCTGGCAGAGTGAATACGTGGGAATGCTCAAGATTTCACTTGCAAGTCACGGATACCCTTATAACTGCACTTCGTGGGTTGCTACTACAAGCCGTGCTGTAAAGCCTCCTCCTTATAATTACTTATCCTACTAAGCATCAAACAGCAAGGGCAGTAAACAATAAGGTGTTGCAATCAAACACTGCAAGGGTTCTACGGAGCACCCTCAATTGAGAACATTCAGTCGGTATAACAAGGTCAGTCCCATTAAAATTAATGTCTACGCTTGCATTCAGTTTATGGGTTATGACTCACACCTAATCGCTGACAATTCATTAATTCTTCCATCGCTTATTACAGCTTGTCTAAAGGGTGGTTTACATAGACGCACGAACGCATGCGTTTCTGCGATTCTGCGTCGAATCGCATATTCCATGGTGCATCAGGCCGATTTACATGCACGCATGAACGCATGCGATACTGCGTCGAATCGCACGTCGCATGAAGTTCGAGGGGTTTAAACTTTTTAACGCTGCGTTACTGCGATTCAGGCCCCCTTTCCAAACAAATGTACTTCAACATATGTATAGCTCACATGTTTCGATGGTATCTGGCTATAAGAACCTTGTATTAATCTATTTCTTATAAAATGAATTAGAAATAATAAAAATTTTCTCATTATAATCTATTTTTTAAATTTTATCTTCTGTTTCAAATACTTTATTGTCATTTTTGAAGCATGTCTTTCTTATTAATCATAAATTTCTTATTTGTTTCTGGTTGTTCCATCGTTTTGGAAATAAGGGATCGATTGCCTTATTTTCCCACTTTTTTAATTGTTTGGAAAATTTAAATCTCTTTAAATTTAATATCGTTGGGGAAAAATTATTACATTTCATTAATTTGATTTTAATTTTAATTCCAATCCCAAAACACACACAAATAAATTATAAACCAAAATCCTAATATACAACAAAAATTACAGAAAATGTTTTTGTACATAGTAAGCTGTATGTAATTTTTTACTGTATTTAAGAAATTTTGGTTTGTAACTTATATTTTATATATTGCGTTTGAATAAATAAAAAATTAAATTAATTTTTTTTAATATTTTCCTTTTTTTCGACGAATTTTTAAAGTTTTTACTAATTGGTTTCATACAGCTTTACAAGAATTTCATACATTTCTAAGTAGATTTAATACAATTTTATTAATAAAATTCAAACATCAAGTACTAATATTTGAAAAAATAGTAAGAAAATTATGTGACCCGGATTCGTACCAGGAACCACGAGTTTTAATAGATTTAATACTTTTTTAAAAGAATATAATACCATTTTAAATGAATTACCGGTGAAATACCCCCTCAGTACAGAAATACGGAAGAATGATTTTTTTTTTATTAATACTATATTGTATATTTTAGTATAACTATACAGTGTTTAACTGTCACTCTTTATGTTACATTTTGTTTGTTTGCAATTTGTTTATGTTACAATTTTGTTTTCTGTAATTTAATTAAAATAATAAAAAATAAACTATCTGTGAATTTACTAAAACAAGAATTCAATAAAAATGTTTTTTCTTACTTAATTTTGGTAATTAAACTCCATTTACACTGAAATAAAACATATGTTTTATTTATTTAAAATTGTATTAAATCTATTTGAAAGCACATTAAATTCATTTAAAATTGTATTAAATCTATTTAGAAATGTATGAAATTCACGAAAAACTGTAATTTATTGTTTTGTAATTTATTTTTCTTATTCATTTTAATTTTATATATTTGCAAAAATAATGGTTATTTTATAAGAAACAGATTGATATATTCTTGATTTCGGTAAGGAGCCATGAAAATAAAGAAGGGAATCATGTATTAAACAACAGACATCGAGGACTCCACTTTATTTGCTGTGCTCTTTGCAGAAATAGCACCCCCCCCCTCCCCTGTCGGTCCAGTGGAAGCACCGACACTGCTATATATATGAATTTCTTTAGTGATTGTCAGTTCAATCACATCAAGGAGCTTTATATCAATACATATGGACAGTCTAGTGGTATATTTTTTCTAGATGGCTAAAAACATCATTAAAAAAGGCACGAAGAAACATCGTCGCTGATGCTTCGCTAAACAAGACGCCATGTTGCTTCGAGAACTTTTCAACCCATGAGCACTTGCGCAATGAGAATCGGAGCGAACGCACGTGGTGCATGTGAACCGGAGCCTCCATTTTGCAGACGCAGCGTTTCATCGCATAGACGCACACCGGCTAATCGGACAACGCAGTTCGCAGCAACGCATGCGTTCGTGCGTCTATGTAAACCACCCTTAAAGCTTCAAGAGGACACAACACGGAACGGACTCACCCAGTTTGTCATCTACTTTTCTCGATGGCTTCTGATGGGCAGTGGATGCTAACGAAGCTGCTAAGGCAATCAACGAGTCTTTACCATAAAGTCAGAACAACCATTTCTCAAAGTAAATCAGCAGCGCCAATACAAAAACAACTTAGCAACAGCTTCGAGCATAAATGCTCAATGTTATTGACTTAGCAAAAACTATTTAAATTCGAACACTCAACAATGCAAGACTTAACCCGCTTATTACGATCTGGGAGCCTCTCCACAGAACTTCATCGGCCGCTCGATACACACCAACAAAAACGAATACTTAAAAAAACCCACTTAAAATTCTAACAATGCAACTCTCGGAGGCTGACACGTCTTCTGAGAAATCATCCCAGAAACAATGTCAGTTCTTCCGCAACAATGATGAACCCTGTTGCGCAACAACAATCGCACACGGCGATCGTTAACAAGGGAAAAACTACAATTTCTTTAAAATACTTTCACAAAATAATAATCTTAGGAAAATCATTAAAAGGATTCAGAAAATCAAACATATCGAACTAAAATAAAGCAAATCATATGTAATATTAAAACAGACTGCAATAAAGAGAGCAACACAATTAATATTAACGAAAATCCCACTTAAAAAAAAACCTGATGTATGTAAACAAGAAAAATGTGAATGTACCTGCCGGACCCATGCGACATCCAAACTGACATGGAATGTTACAATTTGATATAGTTTTGAATACCTTACTGATACATGTACTAAATATCAATTTTATTTTTTTTTTTCCCCCTATCAATTTGCTTTTTTTTTCTTTCCGTGGAGTTATTTTCTTTTTTTTTTTTTTTT